>CM040124.1:129791767-130237746 GCA_022559845.1 Amorphophallus konjac | reverse complement strand
AAGAACCTGAACTGATGAGTCGACGCATCAGCTCAAGGCGTTGACGCACTACAGTGTGGACTTTACGCTGTACAGTCTTTGAAAGAGGACCGTTAAGGAGGCACCTAGCGTCAACGCATTGCCCAAGCAGCGTGGACGCAGCAGATCAACTATTTCTTACTGCTACCTCTGAAGAGCCTTTGCAGCGTCGACGCTGCAGTTCGATGGGTCGACGCTGCAGTATAAACTGCAGTCTTAAGAACAACAGTAACATGACTGAACATAATCAATTATGCAATGCCATATCAGAACATAATGAAGAATTACAATATGAACAGAAAGTGAATACTAGCATGAAGACTCACACAAGATGACTCACAGTGAATTCACACAAGATGACTCACAGTGAATAACTCACTTCAAAGGCCAATCATCAAAACCACCATTATAGCATTAAAACCATCATCAAAATCACATGGGCACAACAATCTCCCCCTTTTTGATGATGGCAACATGATGCAGTGAGTCAGTCTGATGACTCAAACTATTCTCCCCCTTTGACTTCATCAAAAAGAAAATAGTTTGAGAAATTAAAGCATGTATAAAAATTCAGTCAATTTCTTCCCCTTGCAAGAACATGATTCTCCCCCTTTAAGAGTTTTAGCAAAAAAGTCATTAGTTAGAGATGATCAAAAGAAGTCAGCATGCAATGATTGAATGAGAGTCTCCCCCTTTGTGGCAAACAATCTCCCTCATTTGGTATAAACAAGATGAACCATGGGAGGGGGTAAATGCAAAAATGCAGATGCAACAAGAAATGCAATACTTCCCCCTAAGTATATGAATGCAAGGATAGAAATGATCTGAACACGATTCAGTATGACTAGAATGCTCCCCCTGAATAAGTGGAATCTTATGAGATAGATGAGAAGGAGACCACAGGGGCAAACAAGGAGAAGTTCAGGTCAATGACCTAAGGAAGGTGAGCAGAAAGGTTCAAATAATCAGATTTACAAATAAGCTCCAAACAGAACTAATTCAGCAAGATTTTCAAGGAGATATCAATCTCATAAATCCAAAACATAATTTTTCAAAGTCTTCCATTATAGGACTTATGAATGAGCCTTTTGAACAACATGGTTTAAACATGATGTATGAGAGTTTATCATAAAATTCTGTATTGATATCTAAAACTATGTTTTAATAAAAATGAACCAAGCCCTCATATTTATCTTAATTTGTCCTCCCTTTGTCTTACACAATCAAATTTATTGACTTCTTTCAGAATTACATGCACTAGTATTGAGATTAAGCAATTATGATGTCCTATTATTTGTCTAGGGTTGTAGCAATTTGAATTTTAGCATCAATATTCAGATATTTCTATTTGTTCAACAATTTTCCATGCTACAATTTTACGAGCACTCTAGTTCAGTGCACACATTGTAACTAGAGGATATACCTTGATCAGAGGCCAATATCTCTAAGCCCTTAGTGTGACTAACTGTCATGCTTTATGTGAACAGAGTTAGCATTTACATATCATGACACACTACAACTCTTTTTTTTAATGAGTGAGTTGTATTTCTCAGTGTGCATGCCATTGCTCTGCCTGATTTTTAATGAATTTTATGCAGAGTTAACTAAGGCACCTCATGACACAGTCCTTTGGACATGTGTTTCTCAGTGACCAATGTCATTGCTCTGACAAATATTACCCTTTAGACATTTCAGAAAAATTCATTTGCTTCAAATCAATAATAGTTTCATGTACTTAATCAGTTGAAGTCATGTATTCAAAAGTGCAGATTTCAGAAGTTTTCACAAGACACAACATGAAACAGATGGTTAAGGTTTATTAAACATGCTTCAGATATTTTTAAGAGATTTTAAAGTCAACCCTTGAGTACATTAAACTTAAACCACCTAAGTTATTTCAGATATTCATAAAAATGTATAATAGAAGATTTCTAGTTTAAAAGTTTTCAGATTTATGATCGAGATAGCCCATTGAAATCTTCATGAAGGATTGATAGAATTTTGAACCCAAATGATACCAATTGATAGGAGAAATACCAATTGTTAAGAGAGATTGTGAAGCTCAAGATTTTCAGAATATGATTAAGGTTTGTCAACAAAATCTGTAAGAGAGGATATGCACTGAGTTCTGACACATGTATGCATTTGACAACCTATATGCAATGGATTGACTCCCCTCATAATATGCATTCAAACTCTTTTTTTTGACATTTTCAATATAAGGAAATGCAATGCACTATATGTATGCAGGGACATGCAAGGACTCAACATTGAATGCTATGCATGGATATGCAACTTACTCCCCCTGAAAACATGCAATGTTTGCACTGAGAACTGAACATATGAGACCAAATGAGAGCAATAAGAGGCATTCTTTTTAAAATTGAGTTCATTATTGCCATAGCCTCCTTGGGCATGCCAACAATCAATGGCCCTGTGGCCATCCTTTCCACATTCAAAGCATGAAATAGAATTTCTTTCAAAAAAGCCTGACCAGCATTCAGAGGCCCTGTGACCCCTTTTGTTGCAATTAAAACAGATGATATGCTGGTTCATTGAAACAGATTTGTTTTTATTAAAAATATGTTGGTTTGCAGGGAATTTAGCATGATATGAATAAAAAGTTTTCTTACCACTAGCAAACCAGCCATGATCAATTGAGTGTCCTAATTTGCCACAATTAGAACATGTGACACTCCTTTTCTGAAGTGAGGGATTTTTATCATGAGATCTCCTATCATTCTTATCATCCTTCTCCATCAACTTACACTCATGCATCAGATGTCCAACTTTATGACAGTAATGACAGATAATCTTCCTTTTAGATGCATGAGAGTGTGTGTGAGAACTGTCATCAGTAAACACTGATGGACCCTTTTCATTTATTTTCTGATTTCCAATCATTTTCTGATTTTTATCATATTTTTCTATTTTCTTAGCCTTATACTGAGGTGAAGATGAAGTAGAAGGCTTTTCCTGTTCAGAAGATTTAACAAAAATAGTTTTCAAATTGGATCCATCGACCTTCCTCATGACTGGACTGTAGCCCAGTCCCTCTTTCTTAAAATTATCCTTTGCTCCCAACATTTTCTAAGCAATGGGCTATTTGTCTTTGGAGGTGGTGGCTACATCTGAACCACTTACAAAAGATGTCATAACTTTGTTCTAAGTTCCTTCTTGTTTATCTTATTGTAGCCCAGCCCTTCCTTCCTAGGGTTGATTTTTATACCTAGTAGCTTGTCTAGGTTTTTCTGCCCATCAACAAATTTAGACAAGGAAACTTTCAAATCCTGAATTTCATTTTCAAGAGATGCAATGTGTATTTCATAACTAGCGATCTCTTGTTCACTACAATTGACAGCTTCATTCAAAACCTTGTTAGCTGTTTTGTATTCTTCAATTTCCTTTCTCAGCTCATCTACCTCTTCAGTCTCGTTTGTACAGATGACTTTGCCTTTCTCCAAAGTAAGAAGTCTTTCAGATATTGAAGAGTTCAGCAATTTTAACTTCTCATTTTCTTCCTTAAGCTTGTCATTCTGAATTAACTCATTTATTAGAGTCTGATCTTCTGAGTTAACCATGCTTTCTCTCCTAGCTTCAAACTCCTTCAATTCCTTTTATTATTTTTCAAAATCTTTCTGTAATTCTATGTTTACAGATTTTATGGCATTAAAATTTTCAATCATCAAATCATTCTCTCGTTTAAGTTTCTCTAATTGTTCTTCATTTTCTTTAGAAAACTTTCTGAGAGAGTCATTCTCATTTTTCAGCTCGTTTAAGTCAGATTTAACACATTCAAGTTCTTTCAACAAATCCTTACTCTGAACAGAATAATGACTAACTAGGCTAAGCTTCTTTTCAAGTTTAGATATTTCCTTTACATGATCTTGATCTTCAATTTTCAGCAATGAAATTTGTTTCTTCAACATTTGAATATCAGACATAAAAGCATCATGAACATTTTTCAGTTCAGCACAGTTTTTACATGGAGAATTGAAACTGTCTGACCTACTATTATTGTTCAATTTTTTGTATTGTTCTCTTAACTGTTCATGAGACTCTAATAATTCAACATATGAATTCTCCCAATCATCCAAGGTATAGTTCTCAAAAGGGTTTACCTCCTCATCATTATCGTCTTCACTTTGATTGCTGCCTTGATCGCTGCCACCTTGATTACTTCTGTTGGCCATCATGCAGCTTGTTTGATTTCCTTTCCCGGCTCTCTTCATCATCTCCAACATATCCCTTGCAGATCTGCAATCAAGGAAACATGAGTGAAAGGCTTTGTCAGTGGCTGCTTTCATCAGATTTATAGCTGTCTGATTCTCCTCATACATTGATTCGTGACCGTCAGTCCATTTGGACTTTTTCTTTGGTAGTTCATGAGGACCATGTGAAATTACTTTCCACAGGTCTGGATTCACTGATTTAACATAACTACGTAAAGCACTGTGCCACTGGTTGAAATCAGAACCACTAAAGACGGGTGGACAAGCCATTGAAACAGATAGCCGATAGATTCAATGCAACAAGAATATTGATGCACTAAAACAAATTAGCACCTAAGACTGCAAGATCGATCTGCAGGTCGCTGGACCTTGTATGCAGACACCCGCTCTGATACCAACTGTTAGGGTGCTAGGCCCGGATACAGAGGGGGGTCAATGTATCCCTCTATGAATAATGGCCTAATAAAAACTAGGATGCAAGAGATAAACCACAGAGTAGAACCAATTCAATTTAACTCAAATACAAGCACTTGGTGCGCACCTATTCAAGCATCTAGCGGAAGCTAATCAAACAATCAGATCACTGCACAAGATATTTTTAGGTGGTTGGTCCACAGACCTACATCCACCCCTCACTCCCAACCGGAGTGAGGCTTCACTAGCAAATGCTAGAACCAAGCAGACTCAGTCTGCAAACAGTTGCTGCCACACAGCTTGACCAGGGGAACAACCTCCCCTCTTCCTCCAAACAGGAGGGACACCCCAAGTGACTCCTAGCCACTTGGAAACCAGAGACCGAAGTCTCTCTTCCTCCAGACCAGGAGGGAACCAACCAGTGACTTCCAGTCACCAGCAAACCAGAGGTCGAGGACCTCTCTTCCTCCCAACCGGAGGGACCCCTGGACTTGCAATCCAAAAGCCCAGAATCGGAGATCAGATCTCCCTTCTCCTGAGTCCACATGAGGAACCCGACCTCAGTCCAGAGGATCGGAAGAACAAAGATAATCAGAAAACAAAGGAAAACAATAAAGGAAAATAACACAGCAATCAGAAAGCTGTAAAAGATGAAAACACATATATGGCTCTCAATGGAGCTGACTGGCCTGGATCTGATCCACGGTCCAGTAGGAACAAGTCTTCAGATGAAGCTTCCCATCTCTCGTTCTCTCTTCTTCTTTCTCTTCCTTTTCTTCTCTGCTTCCTTCTCTCACTCGCGAGCTCTCTCTCTTTCTCTTTTTACTTCTGCTGCTTCTCTCACTCTGCCACTCTTCTTTTTCTTCTTCTTCTCTTTTCACTGGATCGAATACTCTCTGCTGCTCTCAGACTCGATGTATAGACTTTGCTCTTTTTCTATCGATCAGCCTTCTTTAGTGGAAGAAGGCTCATATATATAGCAGCAGCAGCAGCAGCAGCTCCTGGGCGCGTGGCTTCCACGTTTTCTCGCCCAAGGAATTTGCTAGAACCGAGGCAGCTTCATCCACGTGTTAGCATCTTCATACCTCATCCTCCTGGGATCACGAGCCAAGTCATCAATCTCGGTAAGAATCCCTGTCAGACATAGCATTGAATAATTCATCTGTTTAAGTTTGAACACCCTGTACAGACTCTGTTAACGCAAAGCATTGTATAGACTTCAGAGATCAATATAGCTAGTGTGTACAGAGTGAGGGAGTGTATAGACTTAGCAGTCTAGGCCTCTAACAATGAGTGTATAGACTTGCAACTCTTCATGAGATCTCAGTGTATAGACTCAACCAATATATAAAGTTGAAGATCTAACAATCGAGTGTATAGAGTTAGTTATGTGAGCATGCATTGTATAGACTTCACACATGAAGACATCCACTGTTCAGACTTGAATAACATTCAGCAATGCATAGACTTAGGCGTTCTATTCAAGACAAAACCGAAGTACAGACTTCATGCTGTACAGACTTGATGTTGATCAAAAGACCTTTGGACATCAGCCCAAGGCGTCAACGCTTCCATCGTGCAGCGTCGCCTCAGCTCCTCAGGCGAGATGCTCACGCCCTTGGCAACATGCCAATGCGTCAACGCATCCAGTGTCAGCGTCGACGCAGTGAGCAAGACAGAAAGGTGTGCGTCTACGCAGTCAGCCAAGTGCGTCAACGCACTAAAGGCACACGACCCATGAAGACAGACAGGCTGTATAGACTTTGAGGAATAGTTCAGTGTATATACTTTGGCAAGGAAACGACGGTAAAGTTCCTGATGTACATACTTTCAGAGCTGAACGTAGGTAAAGAACCCAATGTGCAGACTTGGAAGTGCAACGTAGGAATAGATGCCAATGTCTAGACTTTGGCAAACAACGATGTACAGACTTGGACAGTTCCAGCTGAAGAATGTATAGACTTTACCTTTTGAATGTGGCTGTACAGACTTGGAGAGTTGAACCCAATGTACAGACTTGTTGATATCAAATCGATGTACAGACTTGCAGATGCGAAGCCAATGTACAGACTTTATGATATGAAGCCAATGTCCAGACTTGAAGAGAAAACAAATGTATGGACTTTGACGGAGTGAGACAATGTTCAGACTTTGAAGATACACTGTGGATGTACATACTTGGAAGATCATGGAGTGTATAGACTTGAAAGTCTGAAGGCAATGTATAGACTTGCCTAAGACGCAGCATGAGACACTGGCTGAGACGGACGCTGTACAGACCTTAAATGCACTAAGACGCTGAACAAGACGGACCGATGTACAGACTTCTAAGTGCTGTTGAACTATGTATGGACTTGGCTTGAGATGCTGCAAAAGACGGTGCAGGATGTACAGACTTGGAATCCAATGCACACGGCTGTACAGACTTTGAGGCTTAATGCAAAGGCCAGTGTATACACTTCTAAATGCTGAAGCGTTGTATAGACTTTCATGAGATGCTAAAGTCTATACAAGACTTGACCAGTGAGACACTTATAGAGACGATGCAATGAACAGACTAATTTCGATGCATGCGATGTGCAGACTTTAACATAAGACGCTGCATGAGACGGTAGGCTGTACAGACTTGCAAAGTTCTAAATGAGACGATCGGCTGAAGGACCGATGTACAGACTCTGAATGTGAAGGCAGTCTGTATAGACTTGAATCGCTTGAAGCGATGTACAGACTTGGTGAGGCTCAAGCAGTGTACAGAGTTGAAGGTCTCACAATCAAGTGTATAGACTTAGGATATTAAGACCAATGTATAGACTTCAGCTTGAGACGCTCTTTAAGACGATGAGCTCTGTATAGACTTCTCATGAAAACCAGTGTTCAGACTTGAAAGTTCAATGCCACAATGTATAGACTTTGTCCAAGGAAACGAATGTATGGACTTGATGATCCACTGTGGATATATAGACTCAATCAAATGAAGAGCTTCCAGTGTATGAACTTGAGTTAAGTGCATTGGCTGTACAGACTTCAATAATCAAACAGGCTGCACAGACCACTGTATAGACTTTGCCACAGTCTAATGAAGAGACTTGAAGAACCTGAACTGATGAGTCGACGCATCAGCTCAAGGCGTTGACGCACTACAGTGTGGACTTTACGCTGTACAGTCTTTGAAAGAGGACCGTTAAGGAGGCACCTAGCGTCAACGCATTGCCCAAGCAGCGTGGACGTAGCAGATCAACTATTTCTTACTACTACCTCTGAAGAGCCTTTGCAGCGTCGACGCTGCAGTTCGATGGGTCGACGCTGCAGTATAAACTGCAGTCTTAAGAACAACAGTAACATGACTGAACATAATCAATTATGCAATGCCATATCAGAACATATGAAGAATTACGGTATGAACAGAAAGTGAATACTAGCATGAAGACTCACACAAGATGACTCACAGTGAATTCACACAAGATGACTCGCAGTGAATAACTCACTTCAAAGGCCAATCATTAAAACCACCATTACAGCATTAAAACCATCATCAAAATCACATGGGCACAACAGAAGCTGGCGACTCCAGGACTACGGCTGAGACTGGAGCATCAGGCGAGGCAGGCGGCGCTTTGGGTGGCGACGCCCGTGCTGAGCCGGTCGAGGCCGAGGGGTTGCAGGGAGAGGCGACGCAACCCCAACCGACCGAGGCAAGAGGGGCGGATGAAGCAGCGGCTCAATCCGAGTCGGCCGGTGGGGCTCTCGAGGGGATGCCGCTGGAAGGGGGGCCCGTATGCTGGCGGCTCTGGAGAGGCTGGGAAACCAGGGCCCTCTATACCATAAATGTCACAGCATAGCTGTGAAGGTGGTGAAGGGAGGAGACAAGCAACGCTCCCCACCCATGGCCCTTGAGATGGTTATGGAGGGTGGCCTGATCCTGGCCCAGATGGGGGCTTCTTTAGCTGAAGCATATGCTCGATCGGAGTCAGAACGGGCGAACATTGCCTGGACCCTTGGTGCATCCAACATGAAGGTAGCTCGGCTTACTGAGGAGCATGATGGGCTTCGGCGAGAGCTCTCCTCGGTTAGAGCACTGGTGAGGGCGAGCCAAGCAGTGGCCCGGACGCTGACCGAGCAACTGGCTCAGGCCCGCATGTCGCTTGAGAGGAAGAGCAAGCTTCTGGAGGAGGAGTGCGTGGCCCGTGTCGAGCAAGATGGCCGGCGGGAGGCCGAGCACGCCGAGCTAATAGACCGAGTGGAGGAAGCCATGCTTCTTCGGCTGGAAGCCGAGGCTGACCGGGCCGAGGCGGAGAAGCAGATGGCCGAGGTAGAGCGGAGGTTGGCCAAGGCGGAGTGGGAGAAGGCCGAGCTCGTTATTAGGGTAGGATCGGCCGGGGTGAAGGCACTCGACCAATACAAACGCTCGGAGGCCTACCGGGTCGACCTTAAGGAAGCTGCCCTTCCCTACTACGAGTCAGCACTTCGCCGGGGCATCCGCAAGGGGTTCAAGAAAGGCTACGGCTAGGCAATCTCCTACGCGGAGGAGCAGGAGCCCTGGACGATCAGCTTCCCATCCGGGCAACGCTACGACTCGGATTCAGCGTCCTTCGATTCCTCTGGTTCGACATCAGAGGAAGGAGGAGACGAGGGGGGCTCATCTTCGCCCGAGGGGTCGACAACTCCGGATGCCTCGGGAGGGCGCACAACCAAGGCAGTTCCCACATAGGTGGGGTCAGTGCCAGGGTCAGCCGTCACCGAGGGTGCTGAGGGCGGATCGCCCGAGCCTTCAACTTCCGAGCCTCAAGATGGGCCAGGGGCCTGATGTATCGGTTTTTCTTTTTCTCCTTGTACGTTTTTCCTTTTTCAAAGAAATACTTCTTTTTTTGTGTAAAGGACGGTCAGAAACGTAAGGCAATAGTGTTATGATAAAGACTTGACTATCTTTTACCGCCATTGCCGTGGTTTGACCAGCGCATCCGCAGTAGTTGGAAAGTGCTGATACGTTCTGCGTGGATCTCGCATGATGGTTGGGCGAGCGTCTGACAGGGTGTCTTTCCATTTTCTCATGCTTTTAATGCCTGGCCGCTTCGTGTGTCTCGTTGGGATGGAACCGAGGAGTCTGAGGTGACCATTCGTAGGGAGAGGTCCCTTCAGCGTGTTCTCGAGGGGAGAATCATTTAAGGTAAGTAGCCTCCCTTCGCCTATAAAAGGCCTGATGGGCGTCTCTTCCTGTCCATCGATTAGGGTTTTCTCTGACAGTCTTTCCTCCCACCTTCTTCACGAAATGTTGTGCCATCAAATTTGAAGCATGGAAGATGCTCTGGAGGACAAAGCTACCGACGACGGAGGGTAGAGAGTCTTTTTCTGCTTCGGGTCTGAAGGAGGTTTGACGACTGGCGGGTGGGTTAGAAGGGGGTTCGACGTGCTTCCAGCGGCGCTTGCGGGGAGGGGCGTAACGACGGACGTATGGGGGGATCAGGCACCCCTTTCTCTCGTCCCTTCCCGCTCACTCTCTGGAGGGGATTTCTCTCAAGATTCCTCTCCACTCCCTGCTTCTCCTCCCTTCTCCCACAGCCTCTTTCTCTCTCTTCTGCCCTTCTTATCATTTCTTCCACTCTTCGGAGGGTGCCTCTTGACATCCTCTTCTATTAGTTGGCTTCCTCTTCCCCTTAATCTTCCATGCGCAACTTGGGAGGTAGCCTTCTTCTGTCACCTTTGTTCCGAGTTACCCGACCCAACGGGGTCGACTATCCTTTATCCAAGCTAGTTTCCACATGAGGCAGAGTCAATGGCTGGACGCAGGAAGGTTAACCGAGTCAGCCGAGCGATGGGCTCGTACGGTGGTGTCAGATGGATTTTTGCTTTTTTGACATGTATTGTATTGGCTTCGGCCTTTCTGATGTACAAACAATTGTTTGAATGAAAGAGGAAGGAAATTTTTGCTTTATCTAATATTGATTATACAACTGAGGTGTTCAGAAGTATAACTTGCGTAGTGTAGTCGCGTTCCACATCTGAGGGATGAGTTCTCCTTCCATAGTAGAGAGCCGGTATGCTCCTTTCACGAGCGTCTCGACCACTCGGTAGGGGCCTTCCCAATTAGGGGATAGCTTGCCCGCTGCCTTAAGTGGTTGAGAGGCTTTGGCTTTTCTGAGAACGAAGTCTCCCAGCAGGAAGTGTCTGTCCCGGACTTTGGTGTTGTAGTATCGAGTGAGGCGGCGTTGATATTCCGTTGCTCAGATGCTGGCAATATCTTGGACTTCATCTGCTGGGTCGAGGTTTTCTAGTAGTTTCTAGTCATTTTCCTCAGGCGAGAAGCAGATGACTCGGAGGGAGGGATTTCCAATCTCCAACGGGATCATGGCCTCAGTGCCGTACACCAGCTAAAAGGGACTCTCATCGGTTGCCATTCTGGGAGTCGTTCAGTGTGACCAAAGTACGTTCAGCAATTCCTCGAGCCAGCTGCCCTTGGCTTTGCCGAGCCTAGTCTTAATGCCTTTTAAGATAGTCTTATTGGCATTTTCGACCAGCCCGTTAGCCTGAGGGTGGGCGACCGAAGTGAAGTGATTGCGAATGTTTAGGTCGGCACATCTGTCTCAGGAATAACGAGAATCAAATTGCCGACCATTATCGCTCACTATCACCCGGGGGATGCCGTAGCGACAGATGATCGATTTCCAGATGAAACTCCAGACGACTGTCTCAGTGATCCTAGCTGTGGCTTCGGCCTCGATCCACTTGGTGAAGTAGTCGATGGCGACGATGATGAACTTCTTCTGGGCCTGAGCCGTAGGGAACGGCCCAAGGATGTCGATCCCCCACCGAGCGAAAGGGTAAGGCTCGGCTAGGGTGACGAGCTCCATTGCCGGCTGATGGACCAAGTGGTCAAATCGCTGGCATCGGTCACACTGTTGTACGTAGGTCGAGCAGTCGCGCTGCAGAGTGGGTCACTTGTAACCCTGCCGAAGCAAGATCCTGGTGAGCGACCTTCCCCCTTGATGTGCTCCGCACAGGCCTTCGTGAACCTCTTGAATCGCTCGGCTGGCTTCGTCAGTACTGATGCACTTTAGGAGGGGACCGGAGAAGGATATGCGATATAAAGTGCCGTCCAGAATGACGAATCGCCGAGCATGATATTTCAGTCTCCGGGCTTCCCGAGGGTCGGGAGGCTCCTGAGAGTCTTGGAGCCACGACAGGTAGGGGGTACGCCAGTCGCTTGGGGAGGCCGAGTCAACAGCCATGAGCTCCGAATCGATGCTCGGCCACTCTAGCTCTTCGAGAAGGACCGATCGAGTACCCTCGGGGTCTAGAGAGGAGGCCAGTCGAGAGAGGGCGTCCGCTCGGGAGTTTTTCTCCCGGGCTATTTAGACTACCTTAAAACTCTCGAACTGTTGTGCCACGATCTTGACCAGCCGGAGGTATTTGACCATCGGTTCTTCCCGAGCTTCGTAATCGTCGTTGACCTGGCTAGCTACCAGTTGGGAGTTAGTATGAATTCTGACTCGCTCAGCCCCCAACCGCTGGGCCATACGGGCTGGGCTTCGTATTTGGAGGCGTTGTTGGATGCCTGGAAGTTGAACTTCAAGGCGTATTGCAGCTCTGCTCCTTCGGGAGACTTCAGGAGGATACCGGCGCCGCTCCCCGCCGAGTTGGAGGATCCGTCGATGAATAATTCCCAGGTTGGCCCGGGATTTGCAGATGAAGATTTTTCTTCGGTCAGGATGGTGCTCTCGGCGATGAAGTCAGTGAGCGCCTGTCCTTTGATAGCCGAACGAGGTCGATACGATATATCGTAGGCCCCAAGCATGATGGCCCACTTGACGAGACATCCCGAGGCTTCAGGATGAGCGAGGATCCTCTTCAGTGGTTCGCCGGTCAACACGATGATGGAGTGCCCTTGGAAGTAGGGTCGAAGGCGCTTGGCCGAGGTAACCAATGCTAGCACGAGTTTCTCGGTTGTGGGGTACCTTCTTTCAGCCTCGTTGAGCACCTTGGTGGTGTAGTAGACCAGTCTTTCGACTCCCGAGTCATTTCTGGCCACGACCGAGCTAACTGTGGATGGAGTTGCTGAGAGGTAGAGATGCAAGGCTTCACCTGGAACAGGCTTGGACAGCACCGGGGGCAAAGCCAGTAACTCCTAAAGCTCAGTGAATGCCTTTTGGCATTCCTCGTCCCATGCGAACATAGCAGATGCCATTTTGGGCCCCCTCAACAGTTTGAAGAAGGATAGGCATCATTCGGCCGTACGAGATAGGAATCTGTTGAGCGCAGCAATGCGCCCGGTAAGGCGTTGAACGTCCTAGGTGCAGGTGGGCGGCCGCATGTCCAGGATGGCCTGAACCTTGTCGGGGTTGGCCTCGATCCCACGCTGGGTCACCAAGAAACCCAAGAATTTCTCGGATTTTACTCCGAAGGCACACTTGGTGGGATTGAGCTTCATATTGTACCTCATGAGGGTGTCGAAGGTCTCTGCTAGGTCGGCGAAGTGGTTCTCGGCCTTAGGAGTCTTGACGAGCATGTCGTCGAAGTAGTCCTCGAGGTTCCGGCCAAGCTGTCCCTCGAAAATATGGTTGACCAGTCTCTGGTACGTGGCTCCAGCGTTCTTCAGCCCGAAGGGCATCCGGGTGTAGCAGTATACGCTGAAGTCGGTTATGAAGGCGGTCTTCTCGATATCTTATGGATCTATTCTGATCTGGTGGTAACTTGAATAGGCATCCAGGAAGCTGAGTATCTCCTTGCTTGACGTTAAGTCAACCAGTTCGTCGATGCTCGGCAACGGATAGCAGTTTTTTGGTGTGGCTTTGTTCAAGTCGGTGAAGTCCACGCACATTCGCCACTTTCCCAAAGCTTTTGGCACCAGGACGATGTTAGCCAGCCACGTCGGGTACATGACCAATCTAAAAAGACCAGTCTTCTGCCCTTTGGTGACCTGCTCCTTGATGACTGTCTACTTTTCTGGCCCGTGCTTCCTTCTGCGTTGTTGTACGGGCTTCACGGTCGGGTCGAGGTTGAGTTTATGCACTACTGTCTCTCCCGGTATTCCGGGGAGTTGATCATCAGATCATGCAAAGACTCTGATGTACCCGGAAAGATATTCTTTGTATTGCTGTTGAACCTTGGATGGTAGGTCAGCTCCAATCTTTACTCCTAGGGTCGAGTCGTCGTTTAGGAAAACCGTTAGCAACTCTCTTCCAGGCTCGGATGTTGCGGGTTTTTCCTCGACTTCCCGGGGGCCCTTGTTCTTCCCGTCCGGCCTTATGGTTATGACCGAGATATTATAGCACCTTCTGGCCATCGCCTAGTTGCCCCGGACTTCCCCCACCCTATGTTTAGTGTGGAACTTCATCTTTTGGTGATAGGTAGAGGGCACCTGATGAGGACATCTCACGACACTCCCTTTGGCTCGGGTCACCTGCACACTCTTAATGTGGATTGACTATGATCTACACTTGTTATCTTCATTTCCTAAGTTTCATATTATATATTTTCCTTTTATTGAGTCCTATCTTATGTACTTTCTTTTATTGAGTCATGTTGTTCTAGTCTATTTCTCTTATTTTGTTTAATTGGGCCTTAGTACCTTAGTTTGGGCCTAATGGATTGAGTCTAGGACTTGTTGGGTCTTTTGTCTTAATGTCAGGGTCATTTTGGTCATGTAAAGAGTGGTTGCCTATAAATAGGCCCCATCTCTCTCCATGTAATCACTTTTGCATGAATATTGAAATAGCATTTCCACCTCCCTCTCATTATCTCTCTCATTCTCTCTCTTTCTCTCTCTCATCAAGCAAGGGGCGAACCCCTCTCTCTCTCCTCTTCTCCCACCTACTTCTTAACTCCCTTCCCCTCACTTAATACCCCTCCCAACCACCCACCACCCCATTAATTCCCCTTAGTCCCAAGAAAGCTCCCACCAATCCCTATCCCACCCTCCAACCACCACCTACCCCATTCCCTTCCCCAAGCACCTTTCTACCTCCCCTCGGCTGAAGGGACTTTCCCCAAGGCCCCAAATTCGAATTTCCCTCCCCTTGGGCTGTGCCCTTTCACCTCCCCCACCCCCTAATCTCCCAAGTTCGCCCCCCACCCCCCATTGACAAGCCTAGTTCGCCCCCTTCCACCTTGGACCTTCCATTGCTCACTCAAGACACCACAATCCCCCCACTCCACTCACCCCCTCTCCAGCCCCATTTTGCCCTCCCCACCTTCTTCTACCTACCCTTCACCACCCCTAAAAACCTCCCATCTCCTTCCCACAGCCACTAAACACACCTTCCACCCCATACTCTTTTGGCCACCCCCTTCCCCACACCCTCTTTATCACATCATTCTGTCTCTGTTGCAGGAAGCAGAGTTGCAGTGACTTGCAGAGGCAGCCACGACCTTCCCTCACGGGTTCAGGTGGCAAGGCTTATATTTATGGAATTGTCTGCGAGTTGGCTTTCCAACGGTGGTGGTCTCGCCGGCTTCCAAGGTTGGAGCTGTTCGGAAGAGCAGATCTCGTCCGACTGAGCTCTTTGTCCCTGTCTGAAGACCAGAAGCTGAAAGCTGAAGCCACCACGACCAGCACAGGACAGGTTTGCGCGCCATTTTCGGAGTGTAGGAACTACGTCCAGTTAGCTTTCATCTCCAAGAAGAAGGGACTCAATCGGCCACCGGAGCTCCCATTTGCAATTTTCTTCGCCGGAGTGTGCAGTCTGCCCCTTGTGGGTCCAGGTTTGACCTGTCCCCACTTATCCGGCCACCATTCTCTTCTCCGACCTCCGATTGGGGCCCCGTCAACTCTTGCTCGAAGATACTCCGACCACGATCACGTCATCGCCATTTTCGTCTCAATTGGAGTTTGGGAGAGTCCGCAGCGCCTTCTGCAACAGACTGCACCAGTTCTGCACCAGCTGGAGACAGAACGTTGCCCCTGTTCCAGTCGCCGGCCCGATCAGCCCCGAGTTTCAGAGCTTCCTCAAAAATTCAGACATCATCCTCGGTCAGTTGGAAAACTTTTGGCACAAGTTTCATCAAGATCTGAGTTCTGTGGAGTCCGTGGCAGCGTCGTCACCGACACCCTTTCCAGCAAATCTGACGATTGGCAGAACCGGCAGAGCTCAGAGAGTCGGGTTTTTCTTGCATAATTCCCCACCCCGCTTGGCCGTCTGAAGGCCCCTCCTTGCGTGGAGGTAGTTTTGGTTGTAATATGTTTAACCCCCACCCCAAGATCACCCCTCCTGCGAGAGGCGTAGTGATGTACTTCTTTTAACTTTCAGGTCAAGCGTCATCGCCGCAGCGTTCGGGTATTTACCCACGCTTCCCGGCGCGCCCTCGTCTCTGAGCGGGATCGGTGTCTTCACACCGATCAGGTGAGCCTCTGATACTACCCTTGATTGCCTTTATTCTGCAAGTTTAGTATTGCTTCGCATGCCCGTCGGACGGTGAGAAGAGAGCCCGATCATGTTTGTCACTTCGAGTGTGTCCACCGCGGATCGGGAGTGAGTGCCACCCAAACCCCACCCTGCGGGCCAGCCGCCCACGAAGTTGGGTAACCCAGATCCTTAGGGGTCAGCCAAAGCATGCTAAGACTTTAGAATTGATTGGGTTCCCCCTCGGACCCTTGCCATCATCCCCGGTCACCATCGGGAGATCATATGTGCCATGCTCGTGAGCCGCTAGTATAAGTTCGTTGTTCACTCTTATATGCTTGCAGGTCTAAGTCCTAGGCTCATCATTTCATACTTAGTCAACCTTGGGCTGTTTCACATCAAGTGGTATCAGAGCAAGTTCACAACTTGTCTCTATCAAGTTGGTCCTAGGGCATGTTTATGCATTTAGAGTCCTCGGTTGCATCTCTTTGTCCACTAGCATGGCCACCTCATACCGACCTTACCCATCGTTCCTCTCCATGAGTTCAAACCCCCAAGAGAAGCCCACCACCAACACACATAACCTCCATGGCCATGTTGAATACCTCATGGGAACCATGAACAATGCCTTTGATCGCCTAGATAGCATAAAAGGTCAACTTAACCAATTAGGTGACAATGGGCCCACCCCAAGGGTGGACGATAGAATGGTCCCCCTTCCACTTCTCACCTTTGATGGAACCTCTCCTAGATAATATTTGGATTGGGAAGCTACAATGGACCAGTACTTCACTTGGTATCCCATGTTCGAGGATGAAAAGGCATGGGTTGCCAAAATGCAACTTACCAAACGGGCAGAAACGCATTTGTTGCAAATTGTCAGGTTAAGGATACTTAGAAGAGAAACTCCCATCACCACTTGGGATGACATGAAGGAGAAACTTAGGGCAAAATATGTGTCCCCTTCCTACCTGGATCACCAAGGCCCAAAGAGCATTTCAACTCCTTCAGTTCCCCTTGGCCAACCCAAGACCCTAATCACGCATTCTCCACCATTTCCCACCTCTCCTACTCCAACCACAACATCTACATCTGACATCCAAGTCCTCACCACAACCATATGTCCACATACCCAATTGGACCCCATGTCCACCCCTCCACCAAGGCCCGTAATGGCCGCCACCCCCAAACCCAAATCCCCTCACCAAACCCGCACCCCACAAGCCCCCTTGGCCACCACCGCAACCTCACCATTATCCCCAAAAAGGGACACATCTCCTAAAACCAATCAACCCAAATCTCCTCACCCAACCCACCTTCCACTTCCCACCCCAATCCTACCCCAATTTAGGCCTCCACTACTTCCACTCCCAATTCCAACCCACGTCCGACCTTGCTCACCTCCTCGGGTGCGCCATGCATCGACTGTCACCAACCCACCCACCATAGACCTTCCTACCCCATTGTCCTTAGGAGTTGCAACCCACACACCCACCCAAGTGGAGAGGGATACCAATCCGGATCCACCTCCCAAAATAGAGAAAATCCAAGAGCCATACAACTCACCCACCACTCCTAGCCTAGCTCCCCAAGAGCTACACACCCTTCCCCATGACACCGTCACCATAGATGAGTCCGTACTCCAATGGCTCAAGGGAGGCCTCACCATTCCTAGTTCACAACCAAGCCACCTACCCATGGGACATCAATCCCAAATCATTCCCACTCAGCCTCTTGTCACTTATCAAACCTCTTATTGTGTGGAAGATTTGGGAGACTTAGTGGCCTACCTACATTGGCAAGTCCACTTGACCGATATGCTAGCCATGAGGCCGTCGGAGCCTAGCACCATTATCCTAGCTTACCCCGCCGTTGGCTCCATCACTTCCATCTACACTAATGGCCAATTTACGAGTGAGATCATACTCTTTCTTCCGATGGAGGAGGAACCCATCCTAGTCTACTCCCCAACCATTGAGATCCCAAGTGCTTTGATTGGCCAACCCATTAGCAACCTTGGCCAAATTATTTTGGAGGAGGATGGCTCACCATTTGAGGACCTTGAGAACATGGAGTATCCCTATCCAGGTGACCCTTACCATGATCCCTTTAACCCCTTCCTAAGGGAGCTTAGATCTCCATGTAACCCACTCCCCCTATTCACCACCCATCTCACCCTACCCATATCGCCCATGTTGACCCAAACTCCTCCCTTCCTAGAATCAGGTTACACCATGAGAGCCTTTACCTTAGGCAACAAACACCTTGGGATTGATGAAATGCCCCACCCCATAACCACCTTCCTAGATCCCTTCGACCCATTCACTTGGAAGTTCAAAAGTCATCCCACATCTATGCACATGGAAGACACCTTTGGGATAAACATGCATGTGTCTAGGCTTACCACACCATTTGACATGATTCATAAGTCAGGTACATTCATTCACATCACCCACATGTCAAGTAGGAAGCATAAGTGGACCATATTCAGATGTATTGGCCCACCTTCATTCATCATGAGTCTTAAGCATGAAAGGAGCATACATAGATGTCCGGGTCCCCCGACATTTGTCACACCCATGCATAAAAGGTTCATCTATGGATGTCCCGGCCCTCCTAAGTCTGTCACAGTCTTCATGGCATCAAAGTGTGATCGGTCTACATTTGGCTGCCCAGGTCCACCTTTGCACACCATACTTTTCACACCAACATCGCATCATAGCGCATGACATGCGCATTCTCGCAAGCATATAGGAAAGAGCAATGAGGCTTACAAAAGGTAGGCAGATGCTCGACGGCGTCACTGCGAGTTCTAAGTGGCAGACTTGGTGATGGTGAGGATGGAGTGGTTCCTTCCAGGGCCTGCCTCCAAGTTGAGGGCACGGGGTTCGGGACCCTTTCGAGTTCTAAGATGACTTCGCAGTAACGCTTATGAGCTTGACTTACCTGAGAGTTATGGGCTACATCCTACCTTCAATGTGGTGGACCTGGTACCCTACAAGGGCCCCGCGGTGGGACCCAGTGAGGAGCTCGAGCCTTTACCCCCCCTTGAGAGAGACACTCCCGGTGGGACTCCACTTCCAAGCTTGAGAGACTGACGAGAGCAGATAGAGGCAATACTGGATGAGCAGAGTATCATTACTAGGCACAAGGTATATCAGCGCTACCTGGTTAGGTAGAAGAATCGTCCCTCGACAGAGGATACTTGGGTGAGTCGGGAGGACCTGCTGCGCTTGGACCACGATATTCTAGAGCGTTACTACAGCCAGGCGGACCCATACTCGACGGGGTCGAGTTCTCCCCACCCCGGGGGATTTGATGAGGACATCTCACGACACTCCCTTTGGCTCGGGTCACCTGCACACTCTTGATGTGGATTGACTATGATCTACACTTGTTATCTTCATTTCCTAAGTTTCATCTTATATATTTTCCTTTTATTGAGTACTATCTTATGTACTTTCTTTTATTGAGTCATGTTGTTCTAGTCCATTTCTCTTATTTTGTTTAATTGGGCCTTAGTACCTTAGTTTGGGCCTAATGGATTGAGTCTAGGACTTGTTGGGTCTTTTGTCTTAATGTCAGGGTCATTTTGGTCATGTAAAGAGTGGTTGCCTATAAATAGGCCCCATCTCTCTCCATGTAATCACTTTTGCATGAATATTGAAATAGCATTTCCACCTCCCTCTCATTATCTCTCTCATTCTCTCTCTTTCTCTCTCTCATCAAGCAAGGGGCGAACCCCTCTCTCTCTCCTCTTCTCCCACCTACTTCTTAACTCCCCTCCCCTCACTTAATACCCCTCCCAACCACCCACCACCCCATTAATTCCCCTTAGTCCCAAGAAAGCTCCCACCAATCCCTATCCCACCCTCCAACCACCACCTACCCCATTCCCTTACCCAAGCACCTTTCTACCTCCCCTAGGCTGAAGGGACTTTCCCCAAGGCCCCAAATTCGAATTTCCCTCCCCTTGGGCTGTGCCCTTTCACCTCCCCCACCCCCTAATCTCCCAAGTTCGCCCCCCACCCCCCATTGACAAGCCTAGTTCGCCCCCTTCCACCTTGGACCTTCCATTGCTCACTCAAGACACCACCATCCCCCCACTCCACTCACCCCCTCTCCAGCCCCATTTCGCCCTCCCCACCTTCTTCTCCCTAGCCTTCACCACCCCTAAACACCTCCCATCTCTTTCCCACAGCCACTAAACACACCTTCCACCCCATACTCTCTTGGCCACCCCCTTCCCCACATCCTTTTTTTCACTTCATTCTGTCTCTGTTGCAGGCAGCAGAGTTGCAGTGACTTGCAGAGGCAGCCACTACCTTCCCTCAAGGGTTCAGGTGGCAAGGATTATATTGCTGGAATCATCTGCGAGTCAGCTTTCCAACGGTGGTGGTCTCGCCGGCTTCCAAGGTCGGAGCTGTTCGGAAGAGCAGATCTCGTCCGACTGCGCTCTTTGTCCCTGTCTGAAGACCAGAACCTGAAAGCTGAAGCCACCACGACCAGCACAGGACAGTTTTGGGCACTATTTTTGGAGGGGAGGAACTAAGTCCAGTTAGCCTTCATCTCCAAGAAGAAGGGACTCAATCGGCCACCGGAGCTCCCAGTTACAATTTTCTTCGCTGGAGTGTGCAGTCTGCCCCCTGTGGGTCCAGGTTTGACCTGTCCCCACTTATCCAGACACCATGATCTTCTCCGACCTCCGATTGGGGCCCCGTCAACTCCTGCTCAAAGCTACTCCGACCACAATCACGTCATCACCAGTTTCGTCTCAATTGGAGTTCGGGAGAGTCCGCAGCGCCTTCTTCAACAGATTGCACCAGTTCTGCACCAGCCAGAGACAGAACGTTGCTGTCCTGTTCCAGTCGTCGGCCCGATCAGCCCCGAGTTTCAGAGCTTCCTCAAAAATTCAGACATCATCCTTGGTCAGTTGGGAAACTTTTGGCACCAGTTTCATCAATATCTGAGTTCCATGGAGTCCGTAGCAGCATCGTCACCGACACCCTGTCCAGCAAATGTGATGATTGGCAGAACCGGCGTAGCTCGGAGAGTCGGGTTTTTCTTGCATAATTCGCCACCCCGCTTGGCCGGCTAAAGGCCCCTCCCTGCGTGGAGGTAGTTTTGGTTGTAATATGTTTAACCCCCACCCCAAGATCACCCCTCCTGCGAGAGGCGTAGTGCTGTACTTCTTTTAACTTTCAGGTCAAGCGTCATCGCCATAGCGTTCGGGTATTTACCTACGCTTCCCGGTGCACCCTCGTCTCCGAGCGGGATCGGTGTCTTCACACCGATCAGGTGAGCCTCTGATACTACCCTTGATTGCCTTTATTCTGCAAGTTTAGTATTGCTTCGCATGCCCATCGGGCGGTGAGAAGAGAGCCCGATCATGTTTGTCACTTCGAGTGTGTCCACCGCGGACCGGAAGTGAGTGCCACCCAAACCCCACCCTGCGGCCCAGCGGCCCACGAAGTTGGGTAACCCAGATCCTTAGGGGTCAGCCAAAGCCCGCTAAGACTTTACAATTGATTGGGTTCCCCCTCGGACCCTTGCCATCATCCCCGGTCACCATCGGGAGATCATATGTGCCATGCGCGTGAGCCGCTAGTATAAGTTCGTTGTTCACTCTTATATGCTTGCGGGTCTAAGTCCTAGGCTCATCATTTCATACTTAGTCAAGCTTGGGCTGTTTCACATCAGCACCGCTTTCGTTCGGCTAAGGATCCCTTGGCCGAAGATTGCGTTGTATGCTATCATACCTTTGATCACTATGAAGTCCACCATAACCGTAAGGGTTTTGGGTGGGGTGCCAAGAGTTATTGACAGGCTCAGGGCTCCCTCGGGATAAGTGGCCTGGCCATTGAACCCGCAGGGGGGGTTCGGATCGGGTGGAGTTTAGATGGATTCTCCCCCATCTTAAGAAAACATTCATAAGATAATACATCAGGGGCGCTTCCATTGTCAACTAGAATCCTATCTACGTTATAATGATTTATCGTAGTCGATATAACTAGGGCGCCATCATGCGGGGTGGTCAGCCCTTCCAGGTCTTGGTCGGAGAAGACTATGACATGGGGCTCATTTGGCGGGGCCTTGGGAGGCTCGGTGGCTTGGCTCGCCTGCTCAGCATGACGCTTCCTTCCTCGGCTACTATCTCCCCCTGATGCAGCTCCTCCAGCGATGACGTTGATGTGGACCCCATGAGGGGTATTGTCAATCTCCTCTGGGGCGCCTCGGTCTTCCTTATGCTCGGCCACGAACTGGGATAGGTGTCCCTGTCGGACGAGGCGCTCGATCTCATCATGGAGCTGGCGGCAATCGCCGGTGTGATGCTCGTGGTCGCTATGGAAAAGGCAGTGCTTGCTGTGATGGCGGCTCTTCGACCTCATTGGCTCAGGTTGGTGGAGGAGGTCCGAGCCTTTGATGAATTCATAGATCTCGTACACCGGAGCGGTTAAGGGAGTGTACCGCTCATACTTCCGGGACGGTTCTTTGTGCTCTCCGTCTTGGTTCCGCCTTTTTCCTTGGCCCGAGCTTAGCTCGAAAGCTCACTTCTTGTCTCCCTCCCGACTCGAATCGGTTGCACCTCGGCATGCACTGAGAACTTCTTCACACTCAGCGTGGTGTAAAGCCAGAGTCACTAGCTCGGCAAGGGTCGAGGGAGGGTGGAGGACAAGTTCGCGGCGGAGGTTCTCATCCCGGGTGCCTCCGGTCATCGCAGTTATGGCCGAGGCAACATCTAGGCGGGGGATTCTCAGGGCTTTCGACTTGAATCGGTTGATATAAGCCCGGAGTTTCTCCCCTTGCGCCTGTTTGAGAGCCAATAGCCCTGCTACCGACCTTGGGGGGCCGCTGCCAGCAAAACTCTCCTTGAACACTCTCCCAAATTGCTTGAAATCTCGGATGAATCAGGGGGCGAGGGCCCGGAACCATGCTTGGGCGCCTTGGACCAGGGTGGTCACGATGGCACGGTACTTGATGGCGTCAGACGCCCCGTGAAGGGTCATCAGGGCTTCGAAGTTGTCGAAGTGGTCGGCCGAGTCACCCTGGCCGTCATAAGACTTGAAGGTTGGAATGGGGATTCTGGGAGACATCTCCGCCCTCAAGATGTAGTAGGAGAACGGGGATTTCTCCTCATCATCTACTGGGGAGGTCTTCTGCAAGGCGCGCAAGGCGCGCTCCTGCTCTGCGAAGCGTCTCTCGAACTCTCACAGTCGGAGGGATAACTCCGGCTGTCGTTGCGTCCTGGGGCAACGGGGGGCATGATGGCGGGCTGCCCTGGCATTCCCCAAGGACTTCGGTGTCTAGGTGTGGGCAGAGTGCCCCTAGTTTGCCCCTTCTTGGTGTGGAGGATGCTCCGGAGGAGGGGCTTGCGAAGGTCCTCCTGACCTATTGCGAATAAGCTGCCATCCTCGGAGGGTGAAGCGACCTCCGATAGTGTGTTGGGACGCGTTTTCATGGGGAGGGCTTTCCGGAGCTCCACGAGGACGTCCAGTTTTGCGTTGAGGGCTTGGAAAGCATCAGCGCCCTCGTTGGGTGGTAGCTCGACCGTCGCGGGTGGAGGAGGCGGTTCGTCGGCGGGGCTGCTAGCGTTGGACGGGGGGTTCTGTGCAGCCTGAGAGGAGCCCTCTCCCCCCACCACGATGGTTTTCCCCCTATCGCCAGTGGACCTCCTCCCGAACTCATTTGCACCATACTGGCTCTTTTATCGTTTCCCACAGACGGCGCTAGATGAAGAGGGGCGATCTTGCGCTGGTTCTGAACTGGGGAGATGATCACCGATCAGTGAACTGCAAGGAAGGGAAACGGATCAGGGGTCCCAAGGGTGGTTCCCTGGGGAAAACCCTCCAATACCTAAGTCAGTAGAGCAGTGGTGGAAGCTATGAAGGGAGGAGGAAAGAGATGCACGAGATCGCTCTCCACCAAGGTGGTGAAGTGGTTCCTACTCAGGGAGTATTAGGCGTGTGTAGGCCTTACCTTTCGCAGGAGGGAGTCCCAGGTTTAAATAATGCGCCAGCCTTATGAGTCCCGTAAGGTGAGAAGTTTTAGGCGGGGGTTACGTCCTCGACGTGGGCTCTTTACGTCGTCATCGTGGGCTCTTTATAGCCTTGAGGACTCGTGGGCCCCCTTATCCTTGTAAACTCCTATTCAGAAAAGGCTCTCAATGGCAGCGTGGATAAGCAACCGCCGGTCGACCCAAGCGTGAAGAGTGCCAGCCCTGTCTCGGGCGATAGGCATAGCTCGGGAGAGAGTCGATTGGAGTGGGCGCTGAGTGCTAGCCTTTATCCCGGCGAGGGGGATAGGTTGGGCGTGGGTCTTCCTCTCACCGGACCGACGCTTGGCCTTCTGAGCCTAATGGCCGCCTAGGAAGTACTTGATCCCGAGCGAACTTATTGGGCTTTTATGCTAAGTGGGCCCCGCGGGACGGTCACTTAGATGAGCTAGGCATTGTTTGGTCTCGCTGGACCTAGTTTGGCCGGTCTTAGATGGGCTACAGAAATCCCCATCTCCATGTCCCAAATTCATCCCAAATTTGGGATGGATTAGGGACGGAGTTTCATTCGGTTTCAACTTTGGGACGGAATTAAAGTTTGTCCCAAATTTGGGACGGTTTTATTTCCATCTCAAATATTCATGCAATTTTTTAACAATACATAATGTTAATAAAGATTTGATATGGAATAAAATTTCGTCCCTATTTTCACATTTTCTTGTACTGATCATGTACGCACATTAATACAATTCACTTGCTTACCTAGCAAAAGAAAAAAATAAAAGGGAGAGATCATTTGCTTTTAGTAAGTAATAATGGTATGTATAAGAGTATGTTGGATCCTCTGGTTGATTTTGGTATTGAGTTTTAATGATAACAAACCGTGCGTGCTTGTTTGAAGAGTTTGGTTTACTTTACTTGGTTTCATGTGTAAAAGAATTGCTTGAAGATGGATCTTGTGAAGATAGCTTGATTGGGATTTCATGAATGAAACTTCTTTGTTTCATCGTGTACATAACTTGGAAGAGTGTCAATGGTTATGCAAAAACTTGGAAGAGTGTGTTCATTGAAGTATTTTTGAGTAAAGAAATTAAATGTGTAAATCATGATAGAATATTTTGATTCTCATACAAACCACATGCCTTATCTTGTTTTTAAGGATGGAAATTCATGGTTGATACTTTGATGTCAAAGGGATGCATGGAAATATGAATTGAATTTCTCAACATAGCCAATCTCTTGAGCAGAACAAGAATCGGTCGACCCCCCCTCCTATAACTACCGGTCGACCCATGCTCCGCTTCCAGGGCTAGACAGAACCTTCTCCAAAACCGATCGGCCAACCTCTAAGAAGCAGTCAACCTCTGTTCTGGGTTCAGGGCAAGATAGAACAGAATCCAGAACCAGTCGATCACCCTCTAAGAAATGGTTGATTGCCCTTTCAGAATCAGTCGACCTCCCTCTGAGAACCGGTCGACTTATGTTCTAAGTTGAAAGCCAAAATAGAATGGGATTCAAAAGCAGTCGATCGCCTCCCAGAACCGGTCGACCGTCATGATGTTCGCCCTTCGCACGTGATTTCTGTGGGCCTCCGTGACCCACTCGTGAGACCTCCATTTGGGATAATATTTTACCCTAATGCTCCTTAGTCATTGATTGACCAGTTAGAGACATTTTGGAGAGTTATAGAAAGGGTATATGTGTCTTATGGTGCCTTAAATTAATCACCCTAAAACCCTTAGTTGCGAGACAACTTCAACAAGAGAAAAGAGAAGTGGGAGAAGGGCGGCTGTGCGGTGGAGAGGAGAGTGTTCTTCATTTCTCAACCCTTTTTACTCTCTTGCAGGTTCAATCAGAGCAAGGATTCAAGGTCTTCATCATATCTCAAGTGTGCAAAGTCTGATTCGTGGCCGGATCTTCAAGGAGAAGCACCGACGGCTCCGTCCAGCTCGAGATCGGTCTCCCTCTAGCCTGGACTTCAAGGAAACATCTTCCATCGGCCTCCGACTATAGAGGAGACATTTTTGATACTCCTTCTTTGAACATTCAAGATAGTTTTCCATTATCTATCTTTCATTCTGAACGTCCATTGTATATTTTCTCTCTGAACTCGAAAATATTGTGTGAAGTGACTGTCTACGTACAGTCATGTGTGTGGTGTTGCAGTTGTTGCAGCATGTGTGTGTTGATCTTAGGTTGTGGTTTGTGCAGTCGGATCGTGTTGGAGACGAAGTCTCCGTGTATGGTTGGAGTTCATCTCCGTGTGCTTCATTGTGAAGCGAGTGAAGCCTCACCGATTTGGTGAGGGGTGGATGTAGGTGGACTGGGTGTCTGATCGAACCACCTAAAAATTCCTCGTGCATTGTGATTGTGTGTTTGATTGTTTATTTTTTTTGTCATTATCGTGTGAGTTCGGTGAGCTCAAGAGAGAGTTTAATTCATCCTAGCTTAGTGGAATTTCTATCATCCGGTTATCTTTACAATTAGTTTAAAATTTTGCTACTATGATTTGGGGACAATTCAATCCCCCCTTCTTGTCCACGGCTATCTCTGGGCCAACAATATGCTATCAGAGCGGGTCTCTATTTTTGATCAACCTAACAGTTGTAGAGGAAAGATCCTTTGGAAATGGCCAATAAGGGAATGCTCCCAGAGGGACATTCTATTCATAGACCTCCCATTTTTGATGGGTCAAGATGACTGTGTTCTTGCGGGGACAGGAATACGATGTTTGGAGGGTCGTTAGTAAGGGTCCTTATCAATTTCCTATTGATGAGGACAATTGGACTGAAGAACATATCAGAAAGTCTTGTAATATTTTAAAGCCATGAATATCATTCAGCGTGCCATACATCCAAATGAATACTCACGCATCTCCATGTGTTCATCTGCATAGGAAATGTGGGAAAAGTTGAGGCTAATGTATGAAGGCACATCAAAAGTAAAGGGAAAAAAAGCAAATATGTTAATCCGTGATTACGAGTTGTTCGCAATGAAGCCCGATGAGACAATTACCCAGATGTTCCTAGGTTGAGTGAAATCACCAATGTGTTGAAAGCATTCGGAAGGGATTACACGAACCAATAGCTGGTGAGAAAGGTCCTGCGGTACTTGTCACCACAATGGCATACAAAAGCAACCATCATTGAGGATTCAAAGGACCTCACAATGCTCACTTTGGATGAGCTAATTGGGTCATTAATGACCTATAAAATCAACATCAAGAGAACGAAAGAAGAGAGCAAGAAGAAGAAGACAATTACCTTGAAGGCACATCGACAGTCCGCTGAAGAGAGTGATGGTCGATCCAGTGCATGCAGTGATGAAGAAGAGCTGATGGGTCTCATTACAAGACGAGCAAGAAAATACTTCAGAAAAGCACAGAGGGAAGGAAATTTTCCAAATAAGTTTCTGAAGATAATTTTGGCCAAGAAAGGAGAGACAGGAAAGAAAGAGTAAATTATTTGCTATGAGTGCATGAAAGTTGGACACATGGGGTGAGTGCCCCGAGCTTCAGAAAAAGTTCAAGAAAGCCAAAGGAAAGAAGCCAAAGGCTATGAAGGTGACTTGGAGCGACGAGGATGATGAAGACTCCAAGAGTGAGGAAGAGGAAGATGAGCTGGACAAACTAGTCCAGAACTTATGCTTGATGGCTGACGACGATGAGGTAAATTCGACAACGAGAATCTTACCTCTGAACAATGGCAATTGGCATATACTGATCTGTATCAGAAATACAAAAGGTTCAAATCTGAAAATAAAAATATGAAAAAGAAGTTTCATGATTTTGTTCACACTAAATCATCATGTGATAAGTGTAGTTTTTTTGAAGTAGAACTTGAGAAAATTAAAGGTGAGAATGAAATCTTGCAATCCAAAATCACATTGTATGAGGATGAACTTGCATGGTTAGAAGTAGTGAAACATGATGCTTATAATGCTATAGAAAATTTGAAAGCTGAAAAAGAAAAATTGGTGAAGGAGTTGGAAGGACTTACCATGAAAATGAATGAATGTGAAATGATAAAGAAGGAAGTTGAGAGCAATTGTGAGATCATGCATGCTGAGTTAGAGAACTTGAAAAATGCTGTTAAGAAAGAAATCAAGGAAAAATAGAAACAAAAAGAGCCAGTTAAGAAGAATTTCAAAATTCAAGAGAATGGTGTGGGCTACAAGCCCAACAATAGAAACATGTTTGAACATAATAGATTTCAAAAACCTTTAGATTCATGCTTCAATTCTTGTGTTGATACTCAGAATGCATATAGGAGGAATGCTTATAGGTGAAAAAGAATTACTTGTTTTTACTGTATCATGATTGGTCATTCAATGTATGTTTGTGATTTGATGAAGGTCGATGATGAGTGGTATAAAAGTAAGTTCAAAAATTTTCATGCTCATAGTAGGACTAACACTTCGGGACCCAAGCTTGCTTGGGTACCTAAATCAACTTGAGATTTATCTTACTTGTGTAGGTCTGCTTAAGAGCTGGATGAAACAAATGGTACCTGGACAACGAATGCTCTAGGCATATGATAGGTAATAATGACCTCTTTGCAGACTTAGAAGGGAAGGATGGAGGACAAGTCACATTTGGTGAAAATGATAAAGGTAAAATTGTCAGCATTGGTCGGATAGGTAAGAACTCCAATCATTCTGTTGATGATGTTTTACTTGTAAATGGGTTGAACCATAGTTTGCTGAGGATTAGTCAGTTGTGTGACAAAGGTCAGAAGATAATTTTTGAATCATCACACTATTCAATTGTTGATATAAACACAAATGAAATAAAGTTTATAGGTTTTAGAGATAACAATACATACACAATTGATTTTGAGGATTTATCTAAAGAAAATCTTTGTTTAGTTCCAAATAAATTGGATGATGCATGGCTGTGGCATCGCCGTTTAGGACATGCTAGTTTTAGTGTTCTTTCAAAATTATATAGGAAAAACTTAGTTAGAGGCTTACCAAAGTTGATTTTTGACACCAATAAGATTTGTGATGCATGCCTTATGGGAAAACAAACCAAGATTTCATTCAAACCTAAGAATATTGTTTCCACTTCTAAACCCCTTGAACTCCTTCATTTGGACTTATTTGGTCCCACCAAGACACACAGTCTTGGAGGGAAGCTTTATGGGTTTGTTATAGTTGATGATTATTCGAGATACACATGGGTACTATTTCTAACTCACAAGAATGATACATTGTAGGAGTTCGAAGACTTATGCAAGAAAATTCAAAATGAAAATGTGTACTTCATTAAAGCAATATAGACTGATCATGGAAGAGAGTTTGATAACCATGACTTCGATGAATTTTGCAGGAAACAGGGGTTTACACATATCTTTTCAGCACCTCGAACCCCACAATAAAACGGAGTCGTGGAAAGGAAGAATGGGATGCTATTGGAGATGTCAAGGATGATGCTCGTAGAAAATGACTTACCAAGGTATTTCGGGGCCGAGACAATCAATACGGCATGTTACATTATCAATTATGCCACGGTAAGACCCATACTCAAGAGAACTCCTTACGAGCTCCATAAAGGTAATAAACCTAATATTGCACATCTTAAACCTTTTGGGTCCTTGTGTTATATTCTGAATAATTCTAAAGATAATTTTGAGAAATTTGCTACAAAGAGTGATAGGGGTATTTTTCTTTGTTATTCACTTACCTCTAGAGCATACCGAGTTTATAACGTGCACACTCTTGTGGTAGAGGAGAGCCCCCATGTTATCATTGATGAATATACTTCAAGAATGTCTGAAAATGATACTCATTTCTGGGATGCAGGGCACGAAGAAAAAAAGGAGAAAAGACATGGTGAAAATCAAGTAAATGTGGATCAAGCAGAGTCAAGCCAAAGAAATAATGAAGCTCCAGCCCAAGAAGAACCTGCACAAGAAAATAAAAATCAGGATCTCCCAAGGCAATGGACGTTTTGCAGAGATCATCCTCAAGAGAACATTTTAGGAAATGTGGAACAAGGAATAAGAACAAGGGCATTACTTAGGGAAGTTCTCGAAACTGATTATATTACCTTGTTCTCTCAATTTGAACCTAAGTCAGTAGAAGAAGCTTTAAATGATAATTCCTAGATCTTGGCTATGCAGGAAGAATTACACCAATTTTAAAGAATAAGGTGTGGTTTCTTGTGCCTAGACCTAAGAATCACCCAGTAATTGGCACTAAGTGGGTTTTTAGAAACAAGCTTAGTGATCAAGGGATGGTAATTAGGAATAAAGTCCGGCTTGTAGCCAAAGGCTATAGTCAAGAATTAGGAATTGACTTTGATAAATCATTTGCACCCATGGCTAGGCTAGAAGCTTTTAGAATATTACTTGCTTTTGCATGTTCTTGCAATATTAAAACTTTTCAAATGGATGTTAAAAGTGCATTTTGGAATGGTTTTTGTAAAGGAGGACGTGTATGTTGAACAGCCACCGGGATTTGAAGATGAAAAACTGTTTGGACAGGTGCGATGGATTCAGAGGGGGGTGAATGAATCTGTCCTTCAAAATTTTTTAAATTAGGCAAAAATTTTGAAGGACAGATTCATTCACCCCCCTCTGAATCCATCGCACATGTCCTAACAATTGGTATTAGAGCGGGTCTCTGTGCATTTAGATCCAACGATCTACAGAGGATCCTACTGTTTAAGGTGCTCTCCTGTTGCTATCTGTTCAGTTTTGATCGAGGGATTTTGGTGCATTCATCTGTGATTGCTTTGTGTGCTAAGGCTATTTTTCTATCTTTCTATATGGCTCGTCCTTGCGTTTTTGATGGTTCTAACTTCAGCAAGTGGTTGGGAGGTCTCTGTGTCTACATGAATTCCATTGACCCGAGTCTATGGAAACTCATATCAAAAGGCCCATATAAGTTGCCCCGAAATGAGACCAAGTGGTCTAGTGAGGATAGATCAAAGAACCGTGATAATATCACAGTTCTTAATATTTTGAGAGCTGCGGTTAATACTGATATATATCCTTTTGTTCTCAGGTGCGCTTCTGGAAAAGAAATTCTGGATAGAATCACGGCTGCAAATGGGGAACAAGAAGAGGAATGTCTGATGGCCAACCGGAGTAATCATAGCAGTAGTAACTTTAATGAAGATTCATCATCTCAGGTAAGCTCCGGATCAGAAGAACCCTCATTTGATGAATTGGTAGAAATGTATGAACACTTGTTAGAAGAATACAAATATCTTAAGACTGAAAAGAGAAAAATGAAAAAGGAGTTGTTGTACGAAATAAGAGAACTGACATGTGAAAATGCCAATCTGAAAGATAGTATGAAAAGAAATAAATGAGTGTGTTTCTGCAAAAAATTTGAATAATAATCTTCAATCTGAACTGAAAATGCAAGAACAACAAATTGACTCTCTGAAAGGAAAATTAGAAGAATTGAAGAATAGAAATTCTGAGTTAGAAATATCTAAATAGAAAGTGAATGAGAATTTGAAAACTGTGGATCAAAATAATTTGATTGATGAAAACAAAGTGTTGAAAGATCAAAATAAGAAGTTGATGGTATTGAACATTGTTGCTACTGAAAGATGCATGACTGTTGAACGGGAAAAATATGTTGAAATAAAACTTAATGATGAAAAAGAACAAAAACTTCTGCATGAGATTCAAATTTTGAAAAATTTGAATGATGCCATGCAGAAACAAATTCTCACTTGTGAAGAAGATCTAATAAACTCTGAAACACAGATCACTTCACTTAAAAGTGAAATTGCTGATTTGAATAAATCACTGTCTAAATTTGTTAAGGGAAAAGAGAATCTGGATAAACTACTGGGAAATAAAGTGAACATTCAGAAAGAATGATTAGGTTTTAATCCGGATAATGAGAGAAGTATGCACATTGAAAGTGAATGTACAGACATGCCATCAACAAGTGTACAGACTTTGCGTGCAATGTACAAATGATGTACAGACTTTCTGTGCCTAACGCTTAAGCCTGAATGCATCATGTATAGACTTGTTAAGACATCAAGGCAATCGTGTGCAGACTTAGTGTATGTGCGAGACAATTCAATGCAGTATGCATATAGTAAAGTATGCACATTGAAAGTGAATGCACTAACATGCCATCAAGGAGTGTATGGACTTAGTGTGCATGCGACAACGATGTACAAACTTGCTGGTGGGATGATGCATGAACTTAAACGCTCGTACCAGCAACGGTTGTACAAACTTATGAATTAATGCACGAACTTAATTGCTAGTATCAACACAGGTTGTACAGACTTTGTGTACTTGTGTATGCATAAGGCAACGTGATGCACTGACTTTGCATATGCATGAAGAACATTAGCTGTACTGACTTGGTCGAGTGAAACAACGGAGGCTGTACAGACTAGCCACCAAAGAATGTACAGACTTTGTTGAGAAAGATGCACACATGCACAATGAACACGGATGCACTGACTAAGCCACGAGCTGAGTTAACAGATGTATAGACTTGCTCAGTCATCAGCTAATGGATGTATAGACTTGCTCAGTCATCAAACCAACCGTATGCAGACTTAGTGTACGCATGAAACAAACGAGTGCACTGACTATGGCTAACACATGCAAACACGCATCGATCAGTGATATGCAAGAGATGGTCAATGCACTGACTATGTGGCGTGTAACTATAATTAATGCACCAATGCAAGCTATGCACGAACTAGAATAGACCTGATGCAGAGAACAGACAATGCAATGAGATGAATATGCACACAACCTGTTCGATGGAATGACTGTTGACACCCGTTTTATGCTTACAAGTCGAGTCCTTTTCCTATCCACTTGATGATGTCCCGAGCTATCCATCGCTCTGAGGTATTTCCTTGAGGGCATTGTGAGTTTACTTCTTCATTACCAAGCTTCTTACTCCCTGGACGGGGTTTGTTTGGGGTCAATCTTTCCTGGGCATGCATTTTGATTGAAGCGGTTGACACTAGACCGCCATCACGTGTTTGCGGTCTTGTGAGGACCGCGTCTACCTTATGACCCAGTCCATTGCATTAACTCAGTCAAACCTTATCCTCGCGCCTGGTCATGGTCTTTACCAAACCGTTTCCACTGGTAGCGGTCGTGCGATAGACCGCGTTAGCCACCCGAGCCCAGTTTCGTCCGAGCTCCGTTTTCTTCGGTCGGGAGAGTCTTGGGACTCTATCTTCGGATGAGTTATCACCCTGGGTGGGTTGTGGACTCTCTTGGATGATTATCCTTCGATTTTTGATGAGATTATCTCTTGGAAAACCATGGAATTCGCCCGAGAACCCTAACTCGACCTAGGGTTTCTAAGGGGTCTTTATAAAAGGGTTAGCTTTTGCCTCACTTCGGGGGGGACTTTTGGACATTCATGCCGAAATGCTGCCGGTTCGGGGAGCGATCTTCAGTCAAGGAACCTTACTTTCCACGTCCTAAGCATGCTCGGTCCAGGGAGTACTTAGATTCTATCAATCAAGTCTTCTTTCTTCCCCTCGTTTCTTTGCATGGCATCATCGTTCTTTCATCATTTCGTGTTATTCCATCACATTTTTAAGTACTCATTGCATGTTTAAACATCCCTCCCACTGTTTGTCACACCCCACAGGGGTTAAAAACCACCAACCCCCAGGTATTTAAGCCCCCCTTTTATGTGTTTTAAGCATCGTAGCTTGATAGATATTGCACTATCTTTAGATCTAATTGGGTTTATTTTCTTTTTGTTTTCACTTTCCCCTACAGGTTTACAGCATATTCAGCACGAGGCTCCTCTCTCTTGGCCGACTGAGAGAGAGGGAGGGTTGAGCCCACGGCCCACGTTTCTGGGTGATGGTAGCGGTCAGGGGTGATCCACTTCATCATATCGCAGACGTGCGACCAACCGCGTTCATTGTCCAGCATCCCGCTTGCGAGTGCCGCTATGTTTCTCCTTTCCAAGATTTGTAGCTCGGTCTTCATGAGGTATTAGTCTTGGTGGCGATCACGATTAGTGTTCTACTCTTCATGGCCCTCCATCATTCATACGGCTTTATGTTTATGTTCATGTCTATATGTTCATGAGTTTGGGGCGAAGGGTCATGCACGTACACATCATAATCCATATCTACACCCCTTTTGTGGCGATCACGGTGGGACTCCATTGCCAATCGTGCTATGTGATGTATTACCTGCTGTTCATTGTTTCTCATCATTGTTAAGAACTGCTGTGGGGGTTTCCAATTTCTGCTTTGGGTGTTTCTGTTCTCTGGAATAGACGCGGTCGGATGACAACCGCTTACATGATGTAGCGGTCATCTGCAGACCGCTACATCGGACTCAGGTGCGTACTCCAAAACTTTCTGCTGCAGCTCATCATCTATCACATTCTGGAGTGCTATTCTGTGCTGTCCGCTCGCCTATCTATTGTTCTTGTTACTATTAAGATTATTGCATCCGACGTTTCATCTACTGATCACGGTCCCCTCCGGGGTTTCTGCTCCTGCCTGGCCACTTTCTGCCCCCTGACCTAACGCGGTTCAGGGAAGACCATTTTCACTTTGTAGCGGTCTGGGTAGGACCGCAACTAACTGCTCAGGTACGCACCCCGAGGCCTTTCTCTGCAGCCCATTATTTCATTATCTTTCAGGGCCTTGAGTGCTGTTTGCCCCCTCCCTGCTACAGTAATTGTTCATATTATTGTGTTCATCTTGATTGCTAGTCTCTTAGGTTAGAACTTGCATGCACTCCGGTGCACATAAGACTCATGCATTTCACTCACATTTAGTTGCATTCCTATCGAGGTAGGGTTTCCTCTCGTCTCCATATTCCTTAGAGCCGACTAGGTGACCTTGCTGAGGGCCTCCGTAAGCCCCTGCGAGCCGTGGATTCTCACACGGACGCCGGGCAAGTTGTACCGTTGCCACCCCCAGTCTCGGGTCTGCATTCATGAGAGAGAGAGTCCTCTAGGGTCTGCCAATTTCCCGTCCCCCACCCTGTTTAGATACCTTGTGGTTAAGTACATTCATATCTTAATTAATCCACTAAGGTTCTAAAAGGGGACTTATAAAAATTCTCGCGCATCATCTGAAATTTGATTGGATAATTGGTTAATTCTTTTCTCATCTCTCCCCTCCGTTGTATGTTGCAGTGTCATCATTTGCATCATTTTGGCGGATTAGGGTCATTTGGTCTAGTTTACCCCAGTGTGTCTCCATCTAGTTGCATTTGTCCTAAGTTCATGTCCCTCCTTGTATTTATTTGAAATTCATTGCATAAGGTCACCATTCCCCCCATGGAACATTTTTCCCCTGTACCTTATTCCTATACTTCTCCATCCTCTTACCCCCGAGTGGACTCCTCTTCCCATGCGGGTCCATCTCCTTATTCCTCCATTGGACCCTATCCTTCTAACGGGCCTTCTTGTCCCGCCCGTGCTGCTGCTAGCTCAATTAATTCTTATTCCCACATTCGTGATCCTTCCAGGCCCACATATCCTGCTACTCCCTGAGTGGGCCTTCCTTCTTCTCAGGTCGGATCCCTTTATCCTGCCCATCAACTGTTATCCTAGTCTAGATTTATCATCTCTTGCTCAAGCTAGCCCATATCCTTCTCGGACTCTTCCCACCGAGGAGATGATCGCCCAGGCCCAACGCCAGCTTGATGAACTACAACGGAAAATCAATCCTCAAACTTCTTTGGATCTCCCGTCCGCATTTCAAGGTCTTCAACTCCCGCCACGTCAACAGATTCCTGCATATCGCCGCTATGGTGGAATGGGTGACCCCTATGTCCATTTAAAGGATTTCTTATATGAGTCGGCCCGGTTCCAGCATGATCAACGCTTGATGGTCTATTTGTTTGGCCTTTCTTTAGAGGGCTCGGCCAAGGATTGGTTCTTCACATTGCCGCAGGAGCAGATGATGAATTTTCAAGCCGTTCAAGCAAGATTTATTCAGCAATATCAGGATCAGGTTGGGCCCAGGCATTCTATGGTTGATCTGGCCCAAGAGAAGATGAAGCCCGGTGAGGAGTTCTCAACCTTCGCCGACCGCTGGCGTCGCCTAGCCGCGCAAGTCCCGGGGCATATTCCGGAGGGTGAGCAGATCAAAATGGCTATTTCTAATGCAACGCCCGAGCTTAGGTGCATCTTAGCCCTGAATGATATCACTTCATGGCAGCAACTTTACAGTCGAGCCCGCTTCATTACCCAACAACTCTTAGTTTCCTTTGACCATGAGCCTCCTCCACCTTCGCTTTCCACATACCCCTTTTCTTCCCCGTCCACCACGAGTCCACCCTCCACCTCATATCCTTCCACGAGTCGACCGTCCGCTTCCCCACACCCATATACCCCCATATATGCCTCCACCTCACATCCCTTCACGAGTCAACCCTCCGCTATGGCATCGCGTCACACCGCTCCACCTCCGGTCAGGGAAACACTGCACCCAGAGCGGGTAGATGCCGTCCATTACATTCCCACGCCTCCACATCATTTCAGTCCTCCGCCTTCGCCTACGCAATCCCCTTTGCCTACGCAACCTCCGCCCCCATCTCCATTATCTCATCATACCCTTCGGCATCCACCTTGCCCGAAGCAGGCCTCTCACTCTTCGTTGCTAGAATCCTTCGCAGATGTTTTCAGGGCTTTGATCACCACCCACGCGTTACAGGTCCCTCCGGTTATACCTTGCCGACCTGCATTCGGGAACTTGCTCCATTTCTGTGAATTCCATCGTCAACAGGGGCATTTGGTCGAGGATTGTCCCGAGTTCCGGGAACTTGTTTACAACTGGGAGGACAAGAATATGATTTATTGTACTGTCATGCGCCAAGTTATTTCAGAGCTCAGTGGAAAACAGCAGCAGCAGCAAGCCGTGCCGCCTAAGCAACCGTCTCTACCACAAGACCAGGGGCACCCTGGTGTTTCTTCAATTGATGAGGAACCTACTCTGTTACCCTATCCTTCCTCCATTCCATCTCCTCCACCACCTTTACCTACTCCAGCCCCTGCTCGGGCAACCTCTCTTTCACCCTTCGTTTCCACCACCACTCCTATTCCTACCGCCTCTCGACGTGTTGTAAAGATACGCCGAGGAGCGCCACCACCTGCCACTTCCCCCATTACGCCACTACCTTCCCCTCCTCCTTCTTCACCACCCCTACCCTCACCTCCTTCCTCTACACCCTCACCATCTCCATCAACCACATCACCCCCTTTACCATCACTGTCCCCACCCCCATTTTTGCCGCCTCCGTCAGCCACATCTCCATCACCACCTTCTCCAGTATCCCCATCACCTTCACCACCATTTTCATCACATCCCCTCGCAACGACCCTTGTTCCATCACCTTCACCACCATTCCCGCTACTGAGCCCGCCTCATTCACCATCATCCTCTAAGCCCGAGCAGGCCGACCCTAAACCCATTCCTCCACTTTTGCTTTTACCTCCACCCATGCCCATCATCGTCATCATTCCCCCACCACTTGCACTATCGCCACCCGCACCCTTCAAATCCCCTCCTTCTAACCGCCCTCTACCACTTCCCACTTCGCGGAGCAGATACCCGCTACCTTTGGTGCCCCTCGGGTCTAGCCCCCAGGAAGAAAAGGTGTCGAGCCAGGTTTTGGTTATTCACAACAAGCTTCAAGATTTCGTGTGCCACACGCAGGGCCGAGTCCTGATCCCTGGCTGTTTTAGGGACAAGGAGCCTACATTTTCAGAAATGTTTGCAAAGGAGAGTACCCTTGCACTAGCGCCAGTTTCTTCACAAGCAAGGCCGGTGGCAATCTCATTGCTCGCTGGAGGATTCGCCATTGAAGCTGTTGTTTCTCCTCGCTCCATTGCTATTTAGTTCACTGGCCAAGGGGGGTTCTCTACCCAGATGGTGCTCACCCATGCGGCCGCCCAGAGCCTGATGGATTCTACATGCAAGGGGCAGTTGGCCGTGTTTTCTACATTCTCTAAGAATGTTCTGCATCTGTTATGCAATCTCCCTCGGTTTATTGGTGAGGCGGCCACGTCAACGCTACGCATCACCCTCCCTCAGTTCCGTCCTGCACTTCTAGCAAGGGAGTTGTGCTTCATGCCCAGCTGTCGAGTGGAGATGCCAAAGTTCCAAGTTCTAGGGTCAAACGACAAAACTCCATTGCTTCCTAATGTTCATCACAAGGAGTTGACTATTCCAGAACATCCTCCTATGGTTAGCACCGCACAACTAGGGCAACTGCACCGATGAAGCTACATATTCACAGTCGGGCTAGGTCGTCTACCAGGTGGGCCCGTTATGTAAGAAAGTATTACAGATTGAGAAGCCCAAAGGTCTGAGTCCACGCCAGGTGGCGTTGTTTCAAGAAGATTTCTGCCAAGAAGAGGCGACGACATAAGTTAAAGGGCCGACAATTGTGCATACGGGGGTCCACTTTCTCCTCTCATTCTCCTATCCATTCATCTTTTCTTCTGCTCAGTTCCTATCCGTGGGTGATGTACGTTCCACCACCTGGCCATGTTTCTACCATTTCCTCCTATCCTCACCATTCTAGGCCTCGACCTATGTCGTCCCCTTCCCCTAATCCAGGGCATCTTCCAGCTTTCCTCCCCGGACACGTCCGGATTTCACTTCTCACCTCTTTCCCTTGACCCCGTTGGGGATTCCTCATACTCATCCCCCGACCTCGTCGGGTCATTTTTCTGATCTTTCCCCGACTTTATCGGGCGGTTTTTACTTCTTGTCCCCGGCCTCCTTGGGTGTTCATGCATTTTCTTCCCAGCCTTCGGCGGATGATCGCTACTTTCCTCCTCCGACCACGTTGGATGATCCCGCTCTTTCTACCTTATCTTCACAGCTATCTTTTCATCGTCTTTATGTCCTCCCCCCCTCACCCTTTCGAGGTCCTCACCATTTTTCCTGCTGCTTTCGAGGCTTTAGCCCGCCTTGATCTCAGTTAATCCCTAGTTATTCTGTACTTGGTTCCTTGTTATCAGGGTCTCAGTGCCTTAGCGAGGGAGTTCTAGCCCTCGTCTCTCTTCCTTTTTATCCCTTCTTCGTCCAGTATGTGTCCGCCACTCCTCTATGTCGAGGAATCCAATCCTTTGCTCTCCTTTCATCCTTTATCCCGACAAGCAGGAAAAACAAAGTTTGCACTCCTCAAAGCTCGATGATCGAAATCGCTTCAGGAGGTCGGTTTCCACGCCATGGATTTGGAAAGGTATCTTTGATTTTGGGTGCCGAAACATGTTATCATTGCTATTACTCTGTTATTTCCACACGCGCTTATAATGTGGGTACCTTAACATGATTGAGTGGCTTTAGGACTCTTTGTTTAATTAGATCTTAACTTTGTGTCAAATAAAAAGTTAGCTTCTGCAGCATCCTTATGCTGGTGATAGCTCTGCACTGGGAGTCTAGTTTCTTTCCTCGATTGTTGAGGGTGACCTTTTGTACGGGTTTTTTCACACACTACACGGCGAGCCATAGCCGATTCCTCTGAGACACACCGTTGTTGCTTTGGCCATACTTTGGGTATGCACGAAGGCCTTTTTCTCTTCTCTACTCGGCCTAGTGCAGGGGCAAGAGATTGATGGATAAAATGACTAACCTAGGCGCTCCCTAATACGAGAGAGGTCTCAAATAGGGGCAGTCTTGACCCTCAAAAGTAAGCTTTCATGTTATACCTAGCCAATAAGGGCTGCCCAAAAGGAGAAGATGAAACAATACAAGATTATGAATCAAAGGCATGGCAAGAGTGGCAGTACAGTTCCCCGCGGGACGTCATGAGCCCGGTCGCATGCGTGCCTAATAAATATGGGTCTAAAAATCAAAGACACCAACTCCCGGCGCAACAGACCTACTCTTTGAGGGGTAGTGCCTTGGAAGGAAGTCAAGCCTTGATATCTCCCATCCTGCACGAAGCTTGTCTCCAATTTTTCTTCTGCTTCTCCCTCTTAGGCTGGGTTGTATCCCGGGTATGGCCTTAGTAGGGGCACCATTCTTTAGAGATAGTTGGCTGTGGTAAGCTACCATTACATGCACACCCTGCTTAAGGGAAGCCTTTAATGAAAGGGGTAGGAACGACGATCCCTGGCTAGTAGTTTGAGCCCGTCTTTAGATGCTGCAGATTACTATGACAAAACCACAAAAAATCAAATACTTCAAAATCAACATCAAAACAAAAAAATCAAATATTTCAAAAAAAAAGAAAAAAACTGGAAAAAAAACTAACTAAATCAAAAAAAATGAAATATTATTGAAAATCCAAAAAAAAATCATAAAATTACAAAAAGCCAAAAATATGTCTTTTATGCATTTGCATTTGTTTTGAGGACAAATACGTGATCTATTTGTTAAGTGTGCAGGTTGCAAGGGCTTCAAGATTCCTGGCTCTATCTCTCGTCTTGCATCTTGTCCACATCTTTGACCTGTTCTCTCCTTCAAATCATGTCTCTCGATCTGTTCTGAAGCTTATATCCTTCTCAAACTCTTGCTTCCTCTGATCATGTCTATAAGAGAGGGCTTTACCTCATGATTATGAACCTGGCGGTTCTGCTTCATTCTGATCTTAAGCTTTGATTGAAGAGTGTATTTGTAACATCTCTTTCCCGCATGTGTTATTCTGTCCCATGAATTGTGTAGTCGTGCATGCGTCGTGTTCCCCTTGTTGTGTTGCATTGCGTCTGCCCTGGTCAAGCGTGCTTACTTTCTTCAGGATGCGGTCGGTCGCGCGACCGCTACTCTATCTAGCGGTTGTCATGGAACCGCGACTGAGTTGCTGAGCCCGCACACCCCTGCCTTTATTAGTCGCGTCTCACCCTCACACCATTTTCTCTCTCCTTCGTGAGTCGATTGTGTAAGGCATTAGTAGATTGACAAGCTCCATGGTTGCACACAAACATTCACATTCATTTAAAACAAAACTCGTGGCATCATATATATATATCAAGGGCCTCCATGTACACGTGTGGTGCCAACAAAATGAGAAAGAGAAACAACAAGGCATAATCAAGCCCGGCCCCCGCCAAGTCCCTCACTCTCACCCCCGCCCTCTCGCCTCTTCTCCAGAGGACCCATGGCTGTGCTGCCCTCCTCTCGGCGTCGGCGCCTCTCCTCGTCCTCATTCCTCCGACGGCCGGAGGAACCAGTGAAATAGTCCCTCACAGAACCGCGGTGTGCGCCACCCTGGGACGTGCTCCGCTCAGGGCCTCCCCCCATCATGCGAAACGCCCGCTCCAGGGCCCGTAGCTCGATCTTGAGGTCGTGGACCTGCTGTCGGGACTTCTCTGCCTCCTCACAGTAGCGGCCCGCTGCCACCGCCTCCTCCCGTAGCCGGGCCATCTCTTGCATCGCTGCCTCCAGCTCTTTGGCCTGCATTATACATTTCATTTGAGAATAGTCGGTTCATAAAAAGATCATTGAAAGGAGGCTGTGTCACTCACCTTCTCGGCAAGTGAAGTCTCGACCTCGCCGGCCCGTGCAACCGCCCTGGCAAACTCAGCATCCCGCTGGGCCCGGTCTGCTGGTGTCTGTGTGGAGGAAGAAGGGGCATCTGAGCCATGGCGCTGAGCTCCCTCGGCACGCTTCACATTGAAGTCAGTCAATCTCATAAGTCTCATAGCATAATCACATTTCTAAGTCCAGAAAGCAGTAAAAGCTCACCAGGAGATCCAGGGAGCGCTGAAGCTCATCCCGCTGCTGCACGGTCGAGTGGAGCAAACCCTGGAGCTCTGCAATGCGTCCCTCGGGGTCAAGCTGCATTTAGAAGCATTAGCATGTCAGCATGTTAGCATAATAAATAAGGCACTAGGTTCAGAGGTTCTTACCGGTCGTCGGGTGCCGCGGAAGACCTGATCCCCGTAGCGTCGTGCATAGGCCTTCAGGTAGGCCTCTTCCGTGTCAGCTCTGGCCCGTACCTCGTGTCCGTGACGCACCCAGTCTCGGATCTGCTCCTCCGCTCGAGCGATCCAGTCCACTGAACCATCTAGTCCGCGTGAGTGTCGCCCCACGTGCTCCTCCTCGGCGCTCTCCCAGGTCAGGAATGCCACGTCCGGCTGATGCACTCCCCGAGCCCTCATGATCAGGCGGTAGCGGAGTGGCTCCACCATGTTCATGCAATGCAACCAGATGTCTCGGCCAGAGTAGGACAGCGCCACCTCCACCCCAGTCTGGCCCTCGAATCCCTCGTCTCGGTAAGGTGTCCAGCGAACCTGTGAAGAGGAGTCAAGGTCAGCATACATTTCCACATTTTACATTTTAAGATTTGGGTTAGGAACTCACCGATGCATAAGGGAGAGAGTCGATGTCGTCCTGAATTGCCCGCACTTGGCGTTTGAGCGATCCCGTGTCCCGTCTAGTCACCCACCACCTCGCGATAGGTAGACAGTCTGCATGAGCCTCTAGCCCTCTACCGAGGTGAGGCAGGTAGGTATAGGCCCACACCTGCATTCCACACATGCATTAGTCAGATAATCATATAAGCACAAGCATGCAAAGCTAGATCATTCGAATTATAAGCATAAGCATTCAAATTTAGTGCATTCAAATTGAAATCATACCTGAAAAAATGGAGCAAAGCCGCCGAGCATCGTCTGGCGGGTAGTGGTGCCAAGGGAGTCGAATAGAAAAGCTAACACAGCCGCGCCCCAAGCGTATGATCCCACGCCCCCGAGTTCCTCCAGCAGCGGAAGCAACTGGCAGTTCACTGCATCTCCTCTCGTAGCAAAAAGTAGCCGCCCAAAGAGCAACACCAAGAACCTCCTCAGTACCATGTCTGCCTTGGGTCCTGGCTCGGCAGACACTCTCTCCCTCGCTCGGTCCCTCAGTCGCCCCAAGTGCTGCTCGGGTAGCTCCCCGACTGAGATCCCGATGCCTCTCAAGCCCAGGCTGTCCTGTAGTCTGCCTCGTGGTAGTAGGGACGACGGCCGTCCCGGCCTATCCAGCTCCAGCCCCAACAGCCGATGTGCCTGCTCTCGGTAGTCTGAGTGGGTGAAGCCACTCACCGGAGCCCCGTGCACTCGAAGCCCTGTAATCCGCGCCATATCCTCGAGTGTGGGGATCATGTGTCCCCATGGGAACAGAAACACCTTGCTAACTGGATCCCATCTGTCCTGAAGTGCTAGCAGTAGTGCGGCATCGGTCCGGAGTACCTCCACGCTCAAGAACTCCGCGAACCCCATCGCTGCCAGCCTGGTCCGTTGAAACTCGGGCAGAGCAAGATAGACGGCCCGGACTTGGAGCCACGAAATTCTAGTCTGGCTCTTCCCCTGCAAAGGCATTTCATCATTTAGGGATCAGCATAATACAGATAAACATTTCTAGGTAAGAAGAAATTAAAATTTTCGAATCAAAAGGGGGTCTGGGATGGTCGCGGTCCTTGGTGAACCGCTACTATAGGTAGCGGCTACTGGTTGACCGCGACCTTGTCGCCATGGCGGGCCGGGCCATCCTTGTTTCTAGCTTTGTCCGTATGGGCTTTTTAGCCCTACATTCTATCACCCTGGGATCTTAGACCCCGCTCTAACCGCATGCAACAAGAAAATTAAAAACAAAAGGGGCAAAAAGAGGAGTTTTGGCCGTAGGGCTTACCTCAGACGGCGGCGCTCCCGGGGCCTTTCCCCCTTCGCCGTCTCCGTCGGACTCCTCGGCGGCGGTCTTGTCTGGCGCCCCAGCGTCTTCGGGAGCGACGGCAGTCGGTTCTTCCCCGGCGGGCGACGGTGGCTGCTCATCTCCCGGCGAGGGCTCCGTGGAGGACGAGTCACCCACCTCCGTCTCCATGATCCTCCGAAGAAAGTGGCAGGTGAGGAGCTTCCTAGGCATCCTTCCGGGAGAAGAAAAGGGGGGAGAGAGGAAAGATTGAGAGGAGAATGGGGAGAGACGGGGGGTTTGGGGTCGGTGTTTGCGAAATAGAAAAGGAGGGAATGAAATGGCCGCCGAAGGGGCGGCCGTTATTTTTCAAAATCTGGTTGAGTGGTCGCGGTCTGTCGAAGACCGCGACCTTGTGGTAGCGGTTTCCTGAAGACCGCGTACGTTACAAGGCCCATATACTTGCTTGTTAGCTTTCCTGGTCTCTGCTTGGTCATATAGTTTCCCTGCGGTGATGATTGTCCCTCCATAATCACACATATGCCTTGTTTGTTTCATCATCATGGTGAAGTTTGTTCGTTGCATTATATATTGTTTATCTTTGTCATTATATTCTTCTTTGTTCATGTCTATTTGCTCATGATTTTCTCACCTTGAAAAAGCCATAAAAAATTCAAATATTCGAAAAAAACAAAACAAAAAATGCCGTTTTGCTTGACAGGTGAGTCTGGTATGGCTTTCTATCCCTTCTCATTGTTGCATTATTATATGGTAGCTATATTACTATAGCTTCTCAAGGACCAGTTGGTTTCTCGCGTGTTCCAGGATCTGATGTTCCCCTTCAACAAAAACAATGATGATCTAGGTTCACGCGTTTAACCTCCGGATAGGCCGCTAGGTTGGGAAAACCGGGGGAGGATGGTTCCATCCTGCACGCCGTGGTTGCAAATGGTATCTTGACCTTGGTTATCCCCAGGCTAGCAATATTATCCTTGAGTATTTTTTATTTTTTGTTTTCTTTGCATTCGTTTTAACGATTTCTTTATTTTAGCCCAGCATGCATCATGTCATCTTTTGAGCATTCATGCCTCGTGATCAGTTCAAGGGTTTCTCCTCTGCAATGGTTAGTTGCACTTAAGTTCCTTGGATAAGAGAATCTCATTCCACTCTGAATATGAACGATTTCTCTGAACTACCTGCTTAGTTTGGTTGGCCAACGTGATTCCTGTCTGGATTTTATCCCTGTTACACTTTTCCTGCTTTTACGTTATGTTCCTTTCCGACCCCCTCATCGTCTGTGGATTGTGTCCCCGATGGGCCTGGTCGTGCTTCCTTTTTTCCTATTAGTTTAGTTATCCAGACATGTCTCATCCTTGTCATCCATTCCCTGTGGTTAGTTCGGCGTTTTGGGAAAATTCATGTCACTTGTTGGTTGAGACGGGTGTCTTTTGCCTTGTTGCCCGCTTATCTGTTCACTTCGCTTCATCTCCGTGTCATCTCCATTTCACGTCGCTGTCACCTTCACTCCATCTCCTTTCCACTTCGCCTCCATGTCGCTTCCGCTCGCTCCCTTGCAAAGCGGACATCAAGGAGGGGCATCTGTTGACACCCATTTTATGCTTACAAGTCGAGTCCTTTTCCTATCCACTTGATGATGTCCCAAGCTATCCATTGCTCTGAGGTATTTCCTTGAGGGCATTGTGAGTTTACTTTTTCATTACCAAGCTTCTTACTCCCTGGACGGGGTTTGTTTGGGGTCAATCTTTCCTGGGCATGCATTTTGATTGAAGCGGTTGACACTAGACCGCCATCACGTGCTTGCGGTCTTGTGAGGACCGCGTCTACCTTATGACCCAGTCCTTTGCGTTGACTCAGTCAAACCTTATCCTCACGCCTGGTTGCGGTCTTTACCAAACCGTTTCCACTGGTAGCGGTCGTGCGATAGACCGCGTTAGCCACCCGAGCCCATTTTCGTCCGAGCTCCGTTTTCTTCGGCCGGGAGAGTCTTGGGACTCTATCTTCGGAAGAGTTATCACCCCGGGTGGGTTGTGGACTCTCTTGGATGATTATCCTTCGATTTTTGATGAGATTATCTCTTGGAAAACCCTGGAATTCGCCTGGGAACCCTAACTCGACCTAGGGTTTCTAAGGGGTCTTTATAAAAGGGTTAGCTTTTGCCTCACTTCGGGGGGGACTTTTGGACATTCACGCCGAAATGATGCCGGTTCGGGGAGCGATCTTCAGTCAAGGAACCTTACTTTCCATGTCCTAAGCATGTCCGGTCCAGGGAGTACTTAGATTCTATCAATCAAGTCTTCTTTCTTCCCCTCGTTTCTTTGCATGGCATCATCGTTCTTTCATCATTTCGTGTTATTCCATCACGTTTTTAAGTACTCATTGCATGTTTAAACATCCCTCCCACTATTTGTCACACCCCACAGGGGTTAAAAACCACCAACCCCCAGGTATTTAAGCCCCCCTTTTATGTGTTTTAAGCATCGTAGCTTGATAGATATTGCACTATCTTTAGATCTAATCGGGTTTATTTTCTTTGTGTTTTCACTTTCCCCTGTAGGTTTACAGCATATTCAGCACGAGGCCCCTCTCTCTTGTCCGACTGAGAGAGAGGGAGGGTCGAGCCCACAGCCCACATTTCTGGGTGATGGTAGCGGTCAGGGGTTATCCGCTTCATCATATCGCGGACGTGCGACCAACCGCGTTCATTGTCCAGCATCCCGCTTGCGAGTGCCGCTATGTTTCTCCTTTCCAAGATTTGTAGCTCGGTCTTCCTGAGGTATTAGTCTTGGTGGCGATCACGATTAGTGTTCTACTCTTCATCGCCCTCCATCATTCATACGGCTTTATGTTTATGTTCATGTCTATATGTTCATGAGTTTGGGGCGAAGGGTCATGCACGTACACATCATAATCCATATCTACAATGACATGCTAATAAGATGCTCAATCAATCATTCATATGCAGACACATGGTGACTCATAGTGTCACGCCCCGAGCGCGGAAGATACCCGGAGATGCGCGACGTCTATATCAATCATGTCAATCAGAGTGGTCGTGTATTCGACGCAAAGATAGAGATGCGCAAAATAGCAAGATAACCCAATCCTTTATTTCATAATGGATAGACTATTACAAATCCAATACTCTGTTTAATAAAAAGGAAAAGAATACATAGTTGACTCAAGAAACTATAGAAAAGACTAGATGACACTTGGAGAATCTCTATCTCTTTCACTCTTGATCATTCCCATCCGATTGACTTCCATCGTCGTCGGACTTACCTGAAACGTAAAAAGGGACAAACGGAATGAGCGAACGCTCAGTAGGAAATTATATCTCAAGTACTAGCAAGGGGTTTAAGTAATTACATTTTCATGAATGCAATAAAGCTATGCATGCTCGCATGAAACGACAAGATAGAGAGAATGTAATATCAAGGAAATAAGATGAACTTACCATGAACTTTCAACAAGATAACAAGTTTATTCAAGGTATTCAAGCAAGTACCATTATCGAGTCATGTCAAGAACTTTGGCCATCATGTATCAAGCAAGTAAATTACCCTCTTTCCGGCCACGCATTTCATGTAAAGTCAAGTACGATTCAAGTACAAGATGTGTGTGGAATGTCCAATCAAGCAAGTCAAGTACTCGGTATAATGCCAGATACCTTATCATTTTAACTCCCATGGGCACAAGTACTTTCGGGTGCTCCTCCCAGGACCAGATCGGGCCCTATATGCGCAGGCATTTATCATGTATTTTTGACATCCACTCTTGTTTATATAGCCAATATAGAATTTCAATATTCAAGCTTGTAGACATGTATGACAACTTTGACAGAATAGAGTCTAAAAATGTGACAAAGGACATAAATTGGCGATAATAACGGTATAATCACGATATCGATAAAACTAGGTAGAATATGGTTCCCTTAACTTAGGTACCATGACAAATCAATATGGACATTCTTTATATAGAATTGAGGTCCACATGAACAGTATATCAAAGTAAGATACCCTCATTCTTATCATAGAATTGGGGTTTACAAGAATGACATGATATGGCATGATATCATCATCCCATTAAGAATTTTCTTATGATATACTCTTTGTATAATCATAAGGGCCGGTATCCCATGTTTCTTTAGATTGACATGGCAAGGATCGTGTAATGGGTTTTTAGGGTACAACCAGCTCAGTCGGCCTTGAGGGAATCCAAGGCTACGAGGAGTCTTACGGAGGTCTCTATGACTAACTCGCTAGTCCAAAGGAACGGAATGTCCAATGGAGAGCTTGTATGTCAATGAGAGTTGAGTGTGATCGATAAATCAACATGAAACGTGGGACTATACTCACGGAGTGGAGAATAGTGCCGATATATATATATTATGATATATAAAACCATCGGTTAGCAAATCAGTTTATAGTAAAATAACGACTTAGGTCAAGTCGTTTCTCAAGTAATTAACGCCTAACAGAAGGGCGTTTACATATGGTCCGTTTTGCAGAATTTTTAATAATTCAATAATTTATCTAAGACGCGCCTTCGGCAGGGGCGTTTCTTCAAGAGTTGACGACTACATTAGCAGGCGTCTTTTTATTTACAATATTTTCAGAACATATTTATTTTCAGAAATTATCAAAAATGCGCCCTTGGCAGGGGCGTTAATCATTAAATTCTTATTTTCACAGAATATATATTCTAGGATTTTAACAGATACGCGCCCTAGTAAGGGGCGTTTCTTGTTAATTCACGCCCTGTGATGGGGCGTTACCACATGGAAAACGACCTAGTCTAGGTCGTGAATTCAAGAAATATCAGGAATTTTACATGATTAGCAAGATTTGCACGATAATCAAGGATAACAATCATATAGTCATGACAGGAAAATTGGCAGGAATTCAGATGCAGTATATCAGATTTGATGTTTCATGTTTATTGACTTTTAACCGTTAACAATTATTGATTTGATTTCATGTAATTGCATGGATAATCAGTTCTTAAGATTTACATGAAATTAACGCCTGTGTACAGGGCGTCAAATATGAAATTGACGACCTGGGCAGGGTCGTGTCTTGTAAATTAGCGCCCTGGACCGGGGCGTCTCTTTCAAAATATTGCAGAAACATAATAAAACCATATTAAACCGTATGCATGTCATGTCAATACGTATATAAGTCTTGTCTTAATTTATTTGGGCTACAGTAACTTGAGAAAATCCTACCTTAAGAGTTGATTTGGAGATGACCGTGAGGGATTTGTAAGAATCAATGATGCTGCAGACGTTGGATGAATCCTACAGAGGATAGATTGAAGATATTAGTTTCCTTGAAATCCATGGACTGTAGGTAGAGGAATGGTACTTACACACGGATGAAGAACTCTTGTTCCTCAAACGCCCGAGCCTCTTAACCTGTTAATAAGAGAAGAAGAATAATCAATATTCTTCATGCGACCGTAAACAGAAGAAGAGAAAAAAAATATATAGAAGAACATATGTTCTTTACGTACCTGCAGCAGTAGTTCGTCCAAATAGTTTTTTAGGGTTGGCCGAACGAGAGTTTTTATAGGATTTTTGGTGTCCTATTAGGGTTAGTGATTGTGTGGAAGCAATACTTCTATGATAGAGTCATTACCACGTTTGAACTCTTTCTAATGCTTATCACTTACCCTGGATAAGTTCTGGGTTCGAACGGTTCACGAACTGAATTAACGCCTTAGGTAAGGGCGTCGATTCTTTAATTAACGACCTAGTTCAGGTCGTTTCTTAAGAAACGTCTTGGATAAGGGCGTTCCTTGTTTTTGAAACACGCCCCATATATGGGCGTTTCACTTACTTGCCTATTTGGTCGTGAGAGTTGACGACCGCACGTGTGGGCGTCATTTCTTTAGTCACGCCTTTGATAGAGGCGTTTCTTTTTGAATTAACGCCCTAATAAGAGGCGTTATTTTAATTTTGTTTTACTTTATCTAATTAACCCTATTCTTATTATCTGTATTACTACTGTAATATATATATGTTTTAATTTATCTCAAATATTCATTTATCAGGGTTGCTACACCCTCCCCCACTTAAAAAGAATTTGGTCCCCAAATTCAATATATATATAATTATACATGTGGAGAGCGTAGAACATATACCTCTTAGAACAACTCGGGAAATCGTTTCTTCATAGATTCTTCGGTCTCCCATGTCGCTTCGCGTTCGGGATTCTTATTCCATTGCACCTTGAGCATAGGAATAACCTTATTCCTTAGAGCTCGTATTTCTCGATCCAAGATCTTCATAGGCTTCTGTTCATATGTGAGATCTTTCTGGATCACCAGATCTCCATGTTCAATAATATGAGATGGATCGTGCACGTACTTCTTCAACATGGATATGTGAAATACATTATGTACCTCGGACAATTGAGAGGTAATGCGATGCGATAAGCAACCTCGCCAACTCTTTCGAGTATCTCAAATGGTCCGATGAATCTTGGCGTAAGCTTGCCCTTAACACCAAATCTTCGTATGCCACGTCCAGGCGATATCTTGAGAAATACATGATCTCCGATTTGGAATTCAAGATCTCTTCTTCTTGTATCTGCATAAGTCTTTTGTCTGGTCTGAGCAACTTGTAATCTTTCCCTGATTACTTGTATCTTCTCGGTTGTATCCCTTACCATGTCTGGACCTAATAGTTGTTTTTCTCCAACTTCGTTCCAACATATGGGAGATCGGCAACTCCTTCCGTATAAGGCTTCGAAAGGTGCCATTTGGATACTAGCTTGGTAGCTATTATTATATGCAAATTTAACTAAAGGTAAGTGGTCATGCCAGCTTCCTCCAAAGTCAATAATGCATGCTCTCAGCATATCTTCAACAACTTGATTAGTTCGCTCGGTCTGACCATCCGTTTGTGGGTGAAAAGCAGTACTAAAGTTGAGCCTTGTCCCCAACGAATGTTGTAACCCCTTCCAAAAATGAGAAGTAAAACGGGGATCTCTATCAGACACGATTGAGACAGGAATTCCATGTATCCTGACTATTTCTTTGATGTATAGTGCAGCTAGCACATCAATTGACCATCGGCTTTTGATTGGCAAGAAATGTGCCGATTTAGTCAATCGGTCAATGATAACCCAGATTCTATCATGTCCTCCTTTAGATTTAGACAAACCCATGATGAAGTCCATACCAATATCCTCCCATTTCCACTTAGGAATATCTAGAGGATGTAGTTTTCCCGCAGGCTTTTGGTGTTCCGCCTTGACCTGTTGGCATGTGAGACAGCGTGATACATAGTCCGCTATTTCTCTTTTCATATTAGGCCACCAAAAGTTCCTCTTTACATCTTGGTACATTTTGGTTGATCCTGGATGAATAGTGTACCTTGATCGGTGAGCTTCATCTAAGATCTTCTTCTTTAATTCCGGACAATCAGGTATACAAGTTCTATCTTTGAACGATAATCTTCCATCAGAAGTTAGTTGAAAATCAGATTGTCCTTCTAATCTGCCTTTGATTTCTACTAACATAGGATCATCATCCTGAAGTGTTTGTATCTCAGATAACAAATCTGACTGTATGCTTACATGAGATAATGTGACAAATTTGGATTCCGTGTCCAAGCTTATATTGAGCTCGGAGAATTGTTCAAGTAACCTCCATTCTTGCATCATACAATTTGCTATCATTGCTCTTGGCTTTCGACTAAGGGCGTCAGCAACATAATTACCCTTTCCGGGATGGTATTGTATATTGAAGTCGAAGTCCTTGAGATATTCTAGCCAGCGTCTTTGTCTCATGTTTAGCTCCTTTTGTGAAAATAGATATTTGAGACTTTTGTGATCGGAGTATACAGTAAACTGTGCTCTATATAAGTAGTGTCTCCATATCTTTAGGGCAAATACTACCGCGGCCAGTTCTAAGTCATGGACGGGGTAATTCTCCTCATGCTTCTTCAGCTGACGTGAAGAGTATGCTATGACCTTTCCTTGTTGCATTAGGACACATCCGAGGCCAATGCCAGAAGCATCAGTGTAGACCTCGAATTTCTCTCCTTCTATCGGTAGAGCTAAGACCGGAGCTGTGGTGAGATGATCCTTGAGAGTTTGAAAACTTCTTTCACATTCCTCACTCCATTCGTATCGGATCTCCTTGCGAGTTAACTTTGTAAGGGGCACGGCGATCTTAGAGAAATCTTTGATGAATCGCCGATAATAGCCTGTAAGACCTAAGAAACTTCTGATCTCGCTTGCATTAGTGGGTCTTTCCCAGTTTCTCACAGCTTCAACTTTTGACGGATCTACAGATAATCCGTCCTTTGATATGACATGCCCGAGAAAAGCCACTTCTTCAAGCCAGAACTCGCATTTGCTGAGTTTAGCATATAATTGATTTGTCCTCAAGACTTGCAATGCAATCCTCAAATGTTCTTCATGTTCTTCCTTAGTCTTGGAATATATCAATATCTCATCAATGAAGACTACTACGAATTGATCCAAGTAAGGCCTGAATATGCTATTCATTAACTGCATAAAGGCAACAGGGGCATTTGTTAGTCCAAAAGGCATAACAACAAATTCGTAATGGCCATACCTGCTTCTGAATGCAGTATTGTGAATGTCATCGTCCTTGATTCTTAATTGATGGTATCCCGACCTGAGATCAATCTTGGAAAAATATTTGGATCCTGAAATCTGATCAAATAATTCATCGATTCTCGGCAGTGGATACTTGTTTTTGATAGTAAGATGATTCAATTGTCGATAGTCGATACACAATCTCATGGATCCATCCTTCTTCTTTACAAATAAGACTGGTGCTCCCCACGGGGAAGTACTTGGTCTAATAAACCCTTTTCGGATTAGTTCCATCAACTGCTCCTTCAACTCCTTGAGTTCAGCAGGGGACATTCTATATGGTGCCTTTGAAACAGGACCAGCGCCAGGGACTAAGTCGATGGTAAAGTCCACATCTCTTTGCGGAGGTAATCCCGGCAATTCTTCCGGAAATACGTCTGGGAATTCTCGTACTACTTGAACGTCTTCTATCTTGGTTTCCTTAGCTTCTTTAATAGTGACAAAAGCAAGGAAGGATACACATCCTTTCTTGACGAGCTTGCTTGCTCGAAGAGCCGAGATAAGAGGGGATTTGCTTCGACTCTTAGGACTAGTATAAGTCAGTTCCAGAAATTCCTTGAAAACAATCTTGCTATCACGGCAATCAACCGTTGCCTGGTATTTGGATAACCAATCTGCTCCTAGTATAACATCATACTCTTTTAGATCTAAGCAGATAAGATCAATAGGAAAATTCTTTCCTCGAACCAATACCTCACAGTTTTGGTAATGATGTGTGATATCCGTCTCGTTTCCGAGAGGAGTAGACAATATTAACTTCATCCATTCTGGTTCTAGAGGTAATGGGTCAGCAAACTTCTTAGAAACAATAGAATGCGATGCACCCGTATCAAATAAGACATGTGCATATTTGGAACAAATTTTTAATGTACCTTCCACCAATCCGCCTTCTTCTTCTGGTTCGGTCTCTTGGATTGCATGAAGACGCGCGTTCCTTGTCACTGGGCGTTTACCCTCACCGTCTTGGTCATTCATTAATGGACAATCGGGAATCCGATGTTCACGACTCCCACAACGGAGACATGCTCCTAATTTCCTCCAGCATTCTTCTGTTTTGTGACCAGCCTTGTCACAATGCTTGCATACTGTATTCGAAGGGGGTGTGGTGATAGAGAAAGGCTTGGTCTTCTTGAATTTCTGATCTTGAGAGGAAGAACCTCCATTATTGGGCCTCTTCTTAAAGTTGGGTTTGAAAGAACCCGAACCCGTGACTTGTTCCTTTTTGTCTTTCCCACGGATCCTATCAGATAGTTCCGTGGCATCTTCAAGCAACTGAGCTCGGCGCACTATTTCAGTATAAACTTGAATATCCATAGGCGCCAGTTGAGTAATGTAGTGGGGCCTAAGCCCATTAAGAAATCTACGGGCTTTCATCTTTTCCGTGCTAATTAAATGCTTAGCATATCTAGACAGTCTAGAGAACTGTGCTTCATAATCAGCCACCGATAAAGATCTTTGCTTTAATGCAGCAAATTCGGCGGCCTTCTTTTCCTAGACCCTATCAGAGAAATATTTGGCGTTGAAATATTCAATGAATTCACCCCATGTAACTTGAGTTGGGTCAATAGTAGCTTCAATCGACTCCCACCAGCATCTAGCATCCCTTTCTAACTGGAAAGTAGCTAATAAGACTTTGTCCTGATCCGTGCATTGCATAACACGGAATATACGTTCAATCTCCCGAACCCAATGCTCGGCATCGCCTGGATCGGTCGATCCCATGAACTTCGGGGGATTCATATTCTTGAATGCTTGGTGTAAGCTTCCAGCTCGTGGAGCACCACCTTGTGCTACCTGTTGTAGCACTTGGGTCATCCCTTGAAGGGTACGCTGCATATTGCGCCATTGAGCACGTTCGGCAGCCATTATCCTACAATTACAATAGCTATGTTAGTATTATATCACTATGATCATATAAAGGACTCATTGATCATTTAACCCTTGGTTCTACCCACTCTCACTTGGTTAAAGGTTTTGAAACTTATCCTTGGACTTGGGTTTCCTAGGAATTGAATACCTTAGGCTCTGATACCACAAAGACTGTCACGCCCCGAGCACGGAAGATACCCGGAGATGCACGACGTCTATATCAATCATGTCAATCAGAGTGGTCGTGTATTCGACGCAAAGACAGAGATGCGCAAAATAGCAAGATAACCCAATCCTTTATTTCATAATGGATAGACTATTACAAATCTAATACTCTGTTTAATAAAAAGGAAAAGAATACATAGTTGACTCAAGAAACTATAGAAAAGACTAGATGACACTTGGAGAATCTCTATCTCTTTCACTCTTGATCATTCCCATCCGATTGACTTCCATCGTCGTCGGACTTACCTGAAACGTAAAAAGGGACAAACGGAATGAGCGAACGCTCAGTAGGAAATTATATCTCAAGTACTAGCAAGGGGTTTAAGTAATTACGTTTTCATGAATGCAATAAAGCTATGCATGCTCGCATGAAACGACAAGATAGAGAGAATGTAATATCAAGGAAATAAGATGAACTTACCATGAACTTTCAACAAGATAACAAGTTTATTCAAGGTATTCAAGCAAGTACCATTATCGAGTCATGTCAAGAACTTTGGCTATCATGTATCAAGCAAGTAAATTACCCTCTTTCGGGCCACGCATTTCATGTAAAGTCAAGTACGATTCAAGTACAAGATGTGTGTGGAATGTCCAATCAAGCAAGTCAAGTACTCGGTATAATGCCAGATACCTTATCATTTTAACTCCCATGGGCACAAGTACTTTCGGGTGCTCCTCCCAGGACCAGATCGGGCCCTATATGCGCAGGCATTTATCATGTATTTTTGACATCCACTCTTGTTTATATAGCCAATATAGAATTTCAATATTCAAGCTTGTAGACATGTATGACAACTTTGACAGAATAGAGTCCAAAAATATGACAAAGGACATAAATTGGCGATAATAACGGTATATTCACGATATCGATAAAACTAGGTAGAATATGGTTCCCTTAACTTAGGTACCATGACAAATCAATATGGACATTCTTTATATAGAATTGAGGTCCACATGAACAGTATATCAAAGTAAGATACCCTCATTCTTATCATAGAATTGGGGTTTACAAGAATGACATGATATGGCATGATATCATCATCCCATTAAGAATTTTCTTATGCTATACTCTTTGTATAATCATAAGGGCCGGTATCCCATGTTTCTTTAGATTGACATGGCAAGGATCGTGTAATGGGTTTTTAGGGTACAACCAGCTCAGTCGGCCTTGAGGGAATCCAAGGCTACGAGGAGTCTTACGGAGGTCTCTATGACTAACTCGCTAGTCCAAAGGAACGGAATGTCCAATGGAGAGCTTGTATGTCAATGAGAGTTGAGTGTGATCGATAAATCAACATGAAACGTGGGACTATACTCACGGAGTGGAGAATAGTGCCGATATATATATATTATGATATATAAAACCATCGGTTAGCAAATCAGTTTATAGTAAAATAACGACTTAGGTCAAGTCGTTTCTCAAGTAATTAACGCCTAACAGAAGGGCGTTTACATATGGTCTGTTTTGCAGAATTTTTAATAATTCAATAATTTATCTAAGACGCGCCTTCGGCAGGGGCGTTTCTTCAAGAGTTGACGACTACATTAGCATGCGTCTTTTTATTTACAATATTTTCGGAACATATTTATTTTCAGAAATTATCAAAAACGTGCCCTTGGCAGGGGCGTTAATCATTAAATTCTTATTTTCACAGAATATATATTCTAGGATTTTAACAGATACGCGCCCTAGTAAGGGGCGTTTCTTGTTAATTCACGCCCTGTGATGGGGCGTTACCACATGGAAAACGACCTAGTCTAGGTCGTGAATTCAAGAAATATCAGGAATTTTACATGATTAGCAAGATTTGCACGATAATCAAGGATAACAATCATATAGTCATGACAGGAAAATTGGCAGGAATTCAGATGCAGTACATCAGATTTGATGTTTCATGTTTATTGACTTTTAACCGTTAACAATTATTGATTTGATTTCATGTAATTGCATGGATAATCAGTTCTTAAGATTTACATGAAATTAACGCCTGTGTACAGGGCGTCAAATATGAAATTGACGACCTGGGCAAGGTCGTGTCTTGTAAATTAGCGCCCTGGACCGGGGCGTCTCTTTCAAAATATTGCAGAAACATAATAAAACCATATTAAACCGTATGCATGTCATGTCAATACGTATATAAGTCTTGTCTTAATTTATTTGGGCTACAGTAACTTGAGAAAATCCTACCTTAAGAGTTGATTTGGAGATGACCGTGAGGGATTTGTAAGAATCAATGATGCTGCAGACGTTGGATGAATCCTACAGAGGATAGATTGAAGATATTAGTTTCCTTGAAATCCATGGACTGTAGGTAGAGGAAGGGTACTTACACACGGATGAAGAACTCTTGTTCCTCAAACGCCCGAGCCTCTTAACCTGTTAATAAGAGAAGAAGAATAATCAATATTCTTCATGCGACCGTAAACAGAAGAAGAGAAAAAAAAATAGAAGAACATATGTTCTTTACGTACCTGCAGCAGTAGTTCGTCCAAATAGTTTTTTAGGGTTGGCCGAACGAGAGTTTTTATAGGATTTTGGGTGTCCTATTAGGGTTAGTGATTGTGTGGAAGCAATACTTCTATGATAGAGTCATTACCACGTTTGAACTCTTTCTAATGCTTATCACTTACCCTGGATAAGTTCTGGGTTCGAACGGTTCACGAACTGAATTAACGCCTTAGGTAAGGGCGTCGATTCTTTAATTAACGACCTAGTTCAGGTCGTTTCTTAAGAAACGTCTTGGATAAGGGCGTTCCTTGTTTTTGAAACACGCCCCATATATGGGCGTTTCGCTTACTTGCCTATTTGGTCGTGAGAGTTGACGACCGCACGTGTGGGCGTCCTTTCTTTAGTCACGCCTTTGATAGAGCCGTTTCTTTTTGAATTAACGCCATAATAAGAGGCGTTATTTTAATTTTGTTTTACTTTATCTAATTAACCCTATTCTTATTATCTGTATTACTACTGTAATATATATATATGTTTTAATTTATCTCAAATATTCATTTATCAGGGTTGCTACACATAGTGTTTGCTATCATTAAAATCACAGGGGCACAACAATCTCCCCCTTTTTGATGATGGCAACACTATGACTCACACATGCAAATTAGAACACTCACAGATGCGAAGCTAAAGACAGATTCAGTTCTACCGAATCTTAAATACTGTGATGTGTTCAATCAAATAGTAGACTTGCAATCAATGAGCTCAATAGACATATGAAGACAGATCGAGCCTAAGCATTCATCTAGCAGAATCAGATATGATAATCAATCCATAGTAGACGAAGGATTTTTAGGTGGTTCGGTCCGCAGACCTACGTCCACCCCACACTCTAACCAGAGTGTGGATTCCGCTAATACATAGCTTAACAGCTGGGCCACACAGCTTGCCTACATTAGTTGAGCATCACAGCTTGCTTCCGCTGGGCAATACAGCTTAGCCATCCGTTGGGCAATACAGCTTGGCCGTCCAGAGGATACCACACCTCTGCAACTGTTGGGGACTACAGCTTAACCCGTCCAGAGGAATCCTCCTCTGCCCGCTGAGCAACACAGCTTGCTCCGCTGACAAACAGCTTGAAACAGAGATAAAAGAAAAACAAAATATGGAAAGGACACAGCAACAGAAGGCTGTATACGATAAAGCACAAAAGAGCTCTCAAAGAGCAAGTTGGTCTGGATCTGATCCAAGATCCAACAGATAACAGATCTTCAATGAAGTCTTCTCTCTTCTTCTTCACGAACTCTCTATCTCTCATTTCACTCTCCTTTTTCTTCTTCTGCTGATCTCTCTTTTTCTTTTTCTTTTTCTTTTTCTTCTTCTTTCATTCTCTTCTTCTGGATCGTACAGGCTCTCTCTCTCTACTTCTGCTCTTTCAGATGGGCTCCCCTACTTCGATCACTCTTCTCACGATCGCCCTGCTCCTCTGGAAGAAGCTTCTTATCTATAGAGCAGTGAACAGATAGGGCGTGTGCTCTCCACGATTCCCGCCCAAGAGCCTAGACCACGTGGCAGCATTTCAGTTCACTGCATTACACGTGTCACGATCCTGGGCCATCTCCATTCTTGGATCATGTGCCCTTATTAAGCTCCTCGAGCAGCAGTCCTGTCAGATTAGGCTTGTTATCAGTGTGAGTTAATCTGAAAGGAAAGAAAGGATGCATCGAGTAAGTTTGATATTTGAACTGAGCCTGTACAGACTTGATGCACAAAATGCAGTGTGCATATAAGAAACTATGTACAACGAGAATGAATGCACGGACATGTCATCCACGAGTGTACAGACTTTGAATGCATGTAATGCATTTTGCATATGGAGAAGTATGCACATTGAAAGTGAATGTACAGACATGCCATCAACAAGTGTACAGACCTTGCGTGCAATGTACAAACGATGTACAGACTTTCTGTGCCTAACGCTTAAGCCTGAATGCATCATGTATAGACTTGCTAAGACATCAAGGCAGTCATGTGCAGACTTAGTGTATGTGCGAGACAATTCAATGCAGTATGCATATAGTAAAGTATGCACATTGAAAGTGAATGCACTAACATGCCATCAAGGAGTGTATGGACTTAGTGTGCATGCGACAACGATGTACAGACTTACTGGTGTGATGATGCATGAACTTAAACGCTCGTACCAGCAACGGTTGTACAAACTTATGAATTAATGCACGAACTTAATTGCTAGTATCAACACAGGTTGTACAGACTTTGTGTACTTGTGTATGCATAAGGCAACGTGATGCACTGACTTTGCATATGCATGAAGAACACTGGCTGTACTAACTTGGTCGAGTGAAACAACGGAGGCTGTACAGACTAGCCACCAAAGAATGTACAGACTTTGATGAGAAAGATGCACACATGCACAATGAACACGGATGCACTGACTAAGCCACGAGCTGAGTTAACGGATGTATAGACTTGCTCAGTCATCAGCTAATGGATGTATAGACTTGCTCAGTCATCAGCTAATGGATGTATAGACTTGCTCAGTCATCAAACCAACCGTGTGAAGACTTAGTGTACGCATGAAACAAACGAGTGCACTGACTATGGCTAACACATGCAAACACGCATCGATCAGTGATATGCAAGAGATGGTTAATGCAATGACTATGTGGCGTGCAACTATAATTAATGCACCAATGCAAGCTATGCACGAACTAGAATAGACCTGATGCAGAGAACAGACAATGCAATGAGATGAATATGCACACAACCTGTTCGATGGAATGACATGCAAATAAGATGCTCAATCAATCATTCATATGTAGACACATGGTGACTCATAGTGTTTGCTATCATCAAAATCACAGGGGCACAACAAAAACATCCAGGTCATGTGTACAAGTTAGATAAAGCTCTCTATGGTCTGAAACAAGCCCCCCATGCCTGGTATGAAAGGTTGAGTACATTTCTCATTGAGCATGGCTACAAACGAGGTAACATCGATCAAACTCTGTTTATCAAGAATTCAAATAAACACATTTTGGTCGTTCAGGTATATGGTGATGATATCATCTTTGGAGCCACCACTGATTCGTTGAATGAGGAATTTTCCAAACTAATGCAGGCGGAATTCGAGATGAGTCTTATGGGAGAACTCACATTTTTCTTTGGTTTGCAGGTAAAGCAGTTAAAGGATGGAATCGTTATCAACCAGATTAAGTATACGTTGGAGCTCATCAAGAAATTTAACTTCGACACTGCAAAGCCACACCGAACACCCATGTCAACTTCTCTCAAATTGTGCAAAAATGAACAATATAAGTCTATTGATCAAAAGCTTCTTAGAGGAATGATTGGCTCTCTATTATATTTGACTGCTAGTAGGCCAGATATTCAATTTATTGTTTGCATGTGTGCGAGGTTTCAATCAAATCCAAAAGCATCTCACATGTTAGAAATCAAAAGAATTTTTAGATATTTTATTGGTACAAGCGATCTTGGTCTCTGGTTTCCTCGTGGTTGCAGTTTTGATCTTGTTGCATATACATATTCTGATTTTACTGGATGTACTGTGGATCGTAAAAGCACGAGCAGGTATTGTCATGCCCCGAGCGTGGAAGGAACTTGATATACGTGACGAGTTTATATCAATCATGTCAATCAGAGCATAAGTGTATTCGACACATAGACAGAGTGCGCAAAAGTAGAGATAACCAAGTTCTTTATTCATAATAACCATGAAGGAAATTCTATTACATAGCCTTGATGAAAAGTTTTAAAGGATAATTCTGACTCAATAAAAGGAAGATTACAATAATTGACTCAAGAATTTGAAGAGACACTGATAGATGGACACTTTTAAAACTGGTTGGCTCTAAGCTCTTCACTCTTGTCCATCCCTATCCGAATGAGCTTCGTCATCGGAATTACCTACAAAATTGGGAAAAACGTTAGATGAGCGAACGCTTAGTAGGAATTATATCTCAAGTACTAGCTTGCTTTAAGTAAATTACATGTTGCATGAATGCAAGTATAGCTATGCATGTACACATGAAATGACACTAGATAAAGAGTATAGCAAGAGGTAATAGAATGATCTAGCAAGATTTCAAGATTCTTTGTAGACTATAAAAGATGGTCAAGCATGTATACATATCACGTCATGTCAAGTCAATTGGCTATCATGTTATGAAGCAAGTAAATACCCGTTCCGGGCCACGCAAGTCATGCCAAGTCAAGTACAAGTATGAGTCATGGAATGTCAATCTAGCAAGCCATGCACTTCGGTGCAATGCCACACTGTGATCAATAATAGCTCCCATGGGCACAAGTACTTTCGGGTGCTCTTCCTAGGACCAGGTCGGGCGCTATATGCGCCAGCATTGAGTCATGTATTTTAGACATCCACTATAGTTATAGCTAATATAGAATTCCAAGGGGACGAACTTTGTAGGAATGTAAGATAGATCTTATGGAATAGAGTTCAAGGACGGAACTTGAACAAGTATGACTCAAAATCCTCATGAAACCATGACATAGCATAAATCTAGGTAAATGGCTCCCATCAGGATGCCGTGATTTCAGAAACTAGCGCCCATACGAATGGTCGCCTTATTTTGTGAACAGAACAATCTAGAAGGAATAGCGCCCAGATCTTGGTCGCTATTTAGCGAATAACGACATTGAGAAGTTCACCAATTCCTTCTGGCGCCCAGGTCAATGTCGCCAATTACTAACAGAGAACAGACTTCCCAAAGAGGTTAGAAACAGCACTCTAAGAGGGCTAAGCATCACGTTTCTTTTGAGTGACGTGACAAAAGACAGTGTAATAAGTTTTTAGGGTACAACCTGCTTAATCGGCCTTGAGGGAATCCAAGACTACGAGGAGACTTATGGAGGTCTCTATGATGAAATCACCAGTCCGAAGGAAGGAATATCTCGCGGAGGGCTCATTCATCACCGAGAGTTAGAGGGGTAAGCGTGAAACCATCGAGAAATGTGGGACTACATCTACGGACTGAGATATAGTGCCTTAAAGACCCTCGGTATGGGTCACAGAAAAACTCAGGAGAAAAATTGGAATCAGGTAAATGGTGCCTTAGATAGTGCCTTTGTTTCATTAAACAAAGTCTTCTTGTTGAGTCGTTATATCTAAATTCCACATTTTATAATTATATAACAGTTCCTAGAGTTTTCCTTCACAAAGGATATGGCGCCCTTTGGAGTGTCTCTATTTAAGAATATAGCGCCTAGGACAGGGACAGTATATTGAATGGTGTATGGGGTTCAGTCGTCCTTTCATTCTTATGCAATTTAACATGAATAGTGTCACTTTCTTAATAAACAAAATTTTGCAGAAGCGAATATATGGGTAGGAAGAGAAAAATAGCAAGATTCCAGAACTATGCTCATGCATTAATTTAGACATCAGGTTACATAGTTCTTAAATTTTAAACATGGGTAATTATTAATTAGCAAATGAATTAACGACTGTTCGTTAGGTCGTTTTTTATGAAATAGCGCCCTATATAGCGGCACCCTTTTTCTGAAACTCAAGAAAAATACTACAGATGCTGAAATTAAATCATGGGGCCCTTTTAATCGACCTATCTGCACGAAAACTCCTTGATTAATTGAGTTGGGCTTAGTACTTGAGAACACCTACCTTGTTGGTGATGAATTGGTCGATGATAGATCATGGGAAACGGAGAAGAAAGATAGGTACAGTAGCAGCAAATAACAACGGCAACTGCAGCAGCTGCACAGCAGGGAGAAGGTCTTCTATCGTGATAGCACGACTGAAGGAAAAAAAATAATAAGAGCAGCAGCAACTCGCAGCAGTGGTGAGAAGAACGACAGCTCCTTCTCTCAGCCGCAGCAAGACCACGCAGGAAGAAGAATAGCGGTGGTAGAAAGAGGAGCGACGAGGTCGATGCAAGCAGCGGCAGTAGTCGGGGCTCGTCGATGGAGGCAAGATATTTATAGAGAAGGAGATCCTATCGGAGGTTAGAGTTCTAACGGGATTGAAGTTTCTTCGTAAAGAATCCTAATAGGTTTTGTATTTCCCATGCATCAAACCTACTCGATCTGAACCTTCCCGAACGACAGCCACTGTCCTAGTTAGACCAAAACACTGCCAATCGTTTCCCATATTTAATCCTGAAGAAAATAGCACCTAGGTAAGGGGTGCTCTTTGAAAATGGCACCTTAACAAGGGGCGCTCTTCCCATTTTTGCTTGACGACTCTATTATCCGGCTATATTGGCCGATTTGGCTCCCTTCTGTGTAAAGCCCATATGTACATAGATTGTTTATATGTGTGTGGTCTGGGCCTTGACTATTTATTTGTTTTCATAATTTCCTTATGTTTAATTCACTTTAGGAATTTTATTCCTATAATTTGTCAGGGTTGCTACAGGTATTGTCAGTTTCTTAGAGTTTTCATGGTTTCATTGGTCTCAAGGAAACAAAACACTATGGCATTGTCAACTGCTGAAGCCGAGTACATGGCTGCAGGTAGTTGTGCAGCCCAAGTGCTGTGTATCCAACAAGTAGTTGATTTTGGCATTTCTTTAAACAACACACCCATTTTATGCGATAACACATCTGCAATTAACATTTCAAAAAATCCTGTTTTGCACACACGAACCAAACATATAGAAATTCGTCATCACTTTTTAAGATATCATATAAATAAATGTCATTTTGAGCTAACTTTTGTAAATACTGACAAGGAACTTGCAGATATTTTCACAAAACATTTAAATGAAGAAAAATTCACTAGAATAAGAAGAGAACTTGGAATTTGTAGGTTATATGAATAGTTGTTCATGCTAAATCTTGCATATAGTTGTGAATAGAAATAAAATTTCAATTTGGTATCATTTTCTCATTTACATGCATTTGCTTGTATATATCCTATACTATTACGTGCTTAAACGCCATGATTCTCCGGTATATAAAATGATGATTAGTGGAAGGTTGGATCAAGTCTAGCTAGAAACTTTCACTATGCGCGAGTGAAACACTCTGTCTCATACTGGAAATAAACTTGCGTGAATATATTGCTACACTCTTGTTTGCTTGCATGTGTATGTATTACACAACATTTCCTTGGAATTTTCTAAGACTTCACCTCTTTCTTAAATAAAAATGCAGTGATTTTGATCATATATGGAACATGATATATACTAAGGGGGAGGATTAATTTCTAATCGTGCATACATTCAAGGGGAGTCATAGCTATGTTTTTGACAAATCCATTTTATACATGCAAAATAATTACCCACACTTTGCACATGATGAAGTTAATGGCTTTGATTGATAAGGATGTTAGATATTCTTCTCAACACTCTAAAGGGAAATTGAATCTCTACATGGACATTAAGAGTAATCGTGAGAAAAAAGCTGCCTACCCCAGAAAATAATGAATAAATGGAATGTCAATCTTAGTAATCGGGAATCTCCACTAAAATAAATGGAGAAACTCGCGTAGAACGGTGAAGTAAAAATCCACAAGAAAAATTTTAAAGTGATGAATCCTAGAAACTGGGAATCTCCACTGAAACAAATGGAGAAACTCACATCAAACGGTACAGTCAAGTTCAAAATAACAAAATTGAGGATGTGCGAAGCTACTGATAGTCGAGGATTGAAAATGGAAGTGTAGAGAGGAAATAACCTTCTAGTGTTCCTAAGAAAATCTAGATATCCATATATTTTTAACTTCATTATTCAGTAACTCACTATTCACATCTGGGTATCATTTTCTTGGATGTACATTGTGAATTTTTTTACATCCATAGTTTAAGCAATACTTCTAATTTGTGAATGCATAACTCTTTTAGTTGTGCCTCATGTCTTACATTTATATTATGAATCACATGCCCATTTCTTATCCTATGCCCCACTTAGGGGGAGTTATGAATAGCTAAACCTATCACTGCTTGCTTGAAAATTGTGCTTGCATGCCTGCTTGAAAACATTCAAAAATTTTAAAGTGATATCATTCACCAAAAATGGTTTTCTACATAACCCCTTGTCAGTCAGTTTTTGTTGATGACAAAAAGGGGAGAATAATATGGTGTGTAGAAAATGTGTTCATCCTAATACTGCATAGTTTCCATAGTTTCATTTCAATTCATAGAATGCACAGGTAGTTTGTTATTGTATATATTTAAATCTAGAAACAAAAAGGGGGAGACAAGTTCTTTTTATTCACCTCTATGCATTCACAATCTATATTGCTCAGGTCAAGATGTTATTCAATGCCAAATCTGTACATAGTCTCAATGATAATTTTGTCATGAAATTTTTAGATGAATTAATATCGGCTTTGATCTACTACTTTTGTGACTAATTACTTGTATATCAAAAGGTGTTGCCAGAATGGTAGGTTAGGCCTATCAGGAAAGCATCACGTTGCATGAGCTGGGTCTTCAGGCCAAGGCCTCCGCCTTGTACCATATTTGAGTTCAATGTGACAGATCATCTCTGATATGATTTGATCTGACTTGTTTTGGGTAGCATTTGTTCATAGAAGTCAAAGGTTCAATTTTGAATGAAGGATTGAAGTGTATATAGAGTCTCTTATTCACAAGGTTTCATTATGTTCATAATAGCTTTCAATGACTGAACTGTTTTTATACTATCTCATTAAATTCACGCACACATCGTCTTGTCATCATCAAAAAAGGGGAGATTGTTAGATCCCCTAGTTGATTTTGGTATTGAGTTTCAATGATAACAAACCGTGTGTGCTTGTTTGAAGAGTTTGGTTTACTTCACTTAGTTTCATGTGTGAAAGAATTGCTTGAAGATGGATCTTGTGAAGATAGCTTGAATGGGATTTCATGAATGAAATTTCTTTGTTTCATCATGTACATAACTTCATTGATGTTTGTCAATGGTTACACAAAAACTTGGAAGAGTGTGTTCATTGAAGTATTTTTGAGTAAAGAAATTAAATGTGTAAGCCATGATAGAATATTTTGATTCTCATAGAAACCACAAGCCTTATCTTAATTTTCAGGATGGAAATTAATGGTTGATACTTTGATGTCAAAGGGATGCATGGAAATATCAATTGGATTTCACAACATTGCCAATCTCTTGAGCAGAACAAGAACCGATCGACCCCCCTCCTATAATCGGTCGACCCATGCTCAGCTTCCAGGGCTAGACAAAACCATCTCTAGAATTGGTCGACTGCCCTCTAAGAATCGGTCGACCTATGTTCTGGGTTCAGGGCAAGATAGAACAGAATCTAGAATCGGTCGACCGCCCTATAAGAAAAGTTCAACTGCGCTTTCAGAATCGGTCGACCTCCCTCTGTGAACAGGTCGACCTATGTTCTGAGTTCAGGGCCAAAATAGAATGGGATTCAAAAGCGGTCGACCGCCTCCCAGAATTGGTCGACCGTCACGATGTTCGCCCTTCGCACGTGATTTCTATGGGCCTCTGTGACCCACTCGTGAGACCACCATTTGGGCTAATATTTTACCCTAATGCCCTTGAGTCATTGATAGACTTGTTAGAGACATTTTGGAGGATTCTAGAAAGGGTTTATGTGTCTTATGGGCTCTTAAATCACCCTAAAACCCTTAGTTGCGAGACAACTTCAACAAGAGAAAAGAGAAGTGGAAGAATGGTAGCTGTGTGGTGGAGAGGAAAATGTTATTCATTTCTTAACCCTTTTTTCTCTCTTGTAGGTTCGATCAGAGCAAGGATTCAAGGTCTTCATCATATCTCATGCGTGTAAAGTTTGATTCATGGTCGGATCTTCAAGGAGAAGCACTGGTGGCTCCGTCTTGCTTGAGATCAATCTCCCTCCAGCCTGGACTTCGAGGAAACATCTTCTATCGGCCTCCGACTATAGAGGAGATATTTCTGATACTCCTTTGAACATTCAAGATTGTTTTCCATGATATTTCTGATACTCCTTTGAACATTCAAGATAGTTTTCCATGCTCTATCTTTCATTCTGAACATCCATTGTATATTTTCTTTCTGAACTCAAAAATATTATGTGAAGTGACTGTTTACGTACAGTCGTGTGTGTGTGGTGCTGCAGTTGTCGCAGCGTGTGTGTGTTGATCCTAGGCTACGATTTGTGCAGTCGGTGTTGGAGTTGAAGTCTCCGTGTGTAGTTGGAGTTCATCTCCGTGTGCTTCATTGTGAAGCGAGTGAAGCCTCACTGATTTGGTGAGGGGTGGATGTAGGCAGACTAGGTGTCTGATCGAACCACCTAAAAATTTCTCGTGTATTGTGGTTGTTGAGTGTGTGATTTTGATGATTACAAAATGTTTCTTTTCTATTTGTAAAAAGGTTATTGTGATTTTATCATGTGGATGAATTTGTGATATTGTATGGTTCTTCATACATGTGTGGTTGCACATCATCTGATCATGTCATTAGTTTTGAGCTATATATTTGCTTCATACATGTGTAAATGAATATCCCTCACTTGAAGTTTTTTGATGTTGAGCATATAGAAGATACAAGAATGCTATATGCATAATTAAGCGCTCATGCCTTTCTATTTGACATCATAGCTAATGCTTGTGACCTAAGTTGTTGCCATGGTACATGCCTTTGTATTTTGACAATTGAGAGATTCAAGTTCATCATAACAAACGCTTGTCAATTGATGGAATGTGTTTTTGTTGGTTGTAAATGGAAATCCAAAACATGTTTGAGTGGTTCATTGAAGTATTTTTGAGTTAACATGTTGAAAATGTTAAAATTGATGCAAGTTTTTTTATTATCATCTAACCTCTTGCTTTATCATGTTTTTCAGGATGAAAATTCATGGTTGATCCTCATTGGATAATGGTAATATCTAATCACTTTTCCCCCCCCTTGGTTTAATGTAGTTTTGAAGTGGTTTTTAACCCTTACAGGCAGGGGTCGACCCTCAGTGCCCTTGGTTCTGTCCAAGGGTGGCAGAGGCAGAAATTTGCAGGGGTCGACCCACAGCAAGGGTCTACCCATGGGGTCGACCTCCCTGGGACTCTGTTCTATTTGGGTGTCCTGAGGTGTAGAAAACTCAGGGGTCAACCCCTGGGGTCGACCCTTTCCGGTCGGGCTTCGCGAAAACATCCTAAACTCTTTATTTTGGCCTCGAAACTTTACCAAATTACCCTCAAAAGGTTCCCAGACATATGAGGGTGTTTTTAACATGTTTTAGGAGGGTTTTATGAGTCATTTGGCCAGCCTAACTTCTATATATACATCAGCTACGAATTTGAGAAAGGAGAACCCTAATGTGTTTATTTTCTATCTTCTAGGGGAAGAAAGGGGAGAAAGCAAGGAGAGCTCAAGAAAGGAGGATATCATCTACATCAAAGTATTTCTAGAGCTCGTGGATAAAGAGAAAGTTGTGCGGAATGAAGAAAGGAGCAAGATGATGGTGACCTTGTGATCATCTGTCAACGAACTGAGGAGAAGCGGATCTTCTACTGAAAGGGGAGCGTTATACTTGAGAGTTTTTCTTTGTTTCAGTATTTAGAGTATTTCTTGGGCATATTGTATACATCTGTGAACATTTTCATAAATTTCTGAATGATTATCTTGTGTGGGGGTTCAGAGAGTGGATTCTCCGTGTGTTTTTGTTGACGCTTGTGCGTCATTTTGTGCGGTGGATATCCACATGTGTGTTGGGGCACGTCCCCGTGTGTGTGCTACGTTCGCAGCGTGTGTGTTGGGGTTTTTACCTCGTGTGTGTGGGGAGAAATCTCTGTGTTTACTGCATTTGCAGCGTATGTGTGGGGAGAAATCCCCGTGTTTGCTGCACTCGCAGGGTGTTGAGGAAGCCTCACTCAGTTGAGTGAGGGGTGGATGTAGGGAGCCCGTCGTGGTCCCGAACCACCTAAAAAATCATTATGTCATTGTGAATGCATGTGTGATTGTTACATATCTTCTATCTCCATTCACAGGATGGTTTGCCAATCATTGTGCACATCTATTGTTACATGCATTTGATTCTCATGCACATATCTATCTAACAGTTGATGTTTTAGAGGTTTGTTCAATTGACCTTAAGAGGGTGAACTAATTCCGCTGTGCTTTAGCCTTGTATGTGTTCCATGAGATTCATCATTCTCTTAAGTTCTTCAACATCTCAGGGATTATAATAGTGGCATATTGATCGAACTATTTTTAATTGGGCAAAGTTTTTAAAGGATCTATTCACCCCCCTCTAGATATGTCTTCCTGCACTATGAGACCCAACAATTGGTATCAAAGCGAGGCTCTGTTGTCCCTAGATCTTACGATCTACAGAGTGATCCCAGTGCTTGTTCAATCATGAATTTTTCTGTCAAACAATTTTTGAGGATTTCCGTACATATTTTTAATGGCTCTGATTTTCTCTTGTGGTTGGGCAGATTATGTAGGGCTATGAACTCTATTAATCCTAATCTTTAGAAACAGATTTATCATGGCCCCAATGAATTGCCTCTAGATGAGATTAAATGGTCTGATGAGGACAGACTGAAGAACCATCATAATCTTACAGTCCTAAGCTTATTGCAAGCTACCGTTGATACTAACAAGTTTCCATTTGTTTCCTCATGTAGGATGGCGAAGGAAATCTTGAATGGTCTGATAGAGCTTCATGAAGCTGGAGGATGATTGTTTATTGGCTAACTGGGCTGATCATACGAGCGGAGAATCTGAGCAACACAGTTACAAAACTCCCACTAAGGTAAATTCTAATTCTGAATTGATAGACACCTATGATGAATTGCTAGGAAAGTATAAGAAAATAAAATCTGAGAATGAAATACTGAAACATTTGAATACAGTCATGTCTGAAAATTTCTTATTTTTGAAAAAGGGAAATGTTTGTCTACTGATGAACCTGAGAAAGTGCATGTTTTGTTGCAAGAAATTTAAAGTCATAAAACCATCAATGGTATGTTGAATGATATGATAGTCAAGTGTGAGGAAGAGCTAGTTAATTCAGAATTGCACATTTTCCTCACTTGAAAATGAAATCATTGATTTAAACAATTCATTGTCTAAATTTGTCAAAGACAAAGATAATATGGACAAAATCTTGGGAACCAAGCTAAATTTCAAAGAGAAGGCCTTGGCTACAGCCCGGTCAACAAAAAATCTTTTGAAAATAAACTCCGTACTTCTTTCATTTCTAGTTCAAATGTAGCCGGCTCATCAATTGCTCTCCCAAAACAGTCTAATGCTCAGAAAAAACAAAAATAGAATGAATATCTAAAAATGAAAACCAAATCGCAACAAAAATAGAAAAATCATTTTATCACGTGTGATGTGCATGCCAGAAATCTAATGCTAACAACCATGCCTCCAAAAAGAAAAGGAAGAAAGCCACATGCTTTTATTGCGGTAGGGATGGACATATGATGCACAATTGTCATGTCATGAATTTAGATGAAGAGAAAGCATGCAAAAATGAATCTGTTCTTAAAAGAAAAAGAAGTGATTCTTGTTTCCATTGTGGAAAGCCAGGACACCATGTGTCAAATTGTCGACTAATGAAAAGGGGAAACAACTTGTATGCAAAAAATGTTAAATCCCCTACACGCAAACAAAAGTTCACTAGATTCATGCATAAGGATTATGTGGAACCCATTGTGTGCTGCAACTACTATGGAAAATCTGGTCATATCTTGAAGAACTGCTGGTTATTTTGGGAAGACAGCCTTCACGCTAAAAGTGCTAAATCTTGCCTTCATAGACAGAAATGGCACACTCCCATGAGGAATAACAAAATGAAATCTCCCACATGCTGTCACTATTGTGGTGAATTTGGTCACTTCATAAATAACTGCTGTTGGATGAAATCTGATGATGTGAATGCTACAAGAAAATCAAATGCTCATGTTAACCATCCGGGACCCAAGAAGGTTTGGGTTCCAAAAACTGTCAAATGAGTTTCTGGTGTAGGAGTGCCTTGAGGCCAAGTGGATGGCTTGAAAATAATGGCTGCTCAAGGCACAAGTTTTGAAAATAAAATTTTGAGTTCTCTTGAATAACTGAAATTTGCTTTACTTAATTTCCATCTACGAAGATCGTGAAAATTCTATTTTTCTTATGAGTTTGCATTGTATCTATTTGATCATCAATGCATGACTACATGGTATATTAAATGATGATTTGAGGAAGGGTAGGTCATTCCTATCTGAAATCTATCACCATGCGTGAGAATGTGCCTCTGCCTGGTACCATGAGTCATGTGTTCATATAAGTCATAGAATACATGATATTCTGAATATGTCAATTGTGAAATTCATGCCCCTCGTAAGGGAGAGTTTTTGAATGAATGACATGGGATTGTGAATCTAACTCATTTTTATGAAAATACATCTCATGCCAATTGCTATACCTGAATTGATCATGATGTTGTTCTTATGACAGGTATTGCTTCAAAAACATGAACTGGTTGTTCCTCCTTTTTATTGTGATGAAAATGTTCAAATGATTACTTGAACAATTCTAAATGGCTCTTTGAATATTTTTTAATTGGTTGTGCATGAGCACATTTGAGCTTAACTACGTTTCTGGTATCTGAAATGGTGTGTAGTGGAAGGGTGGATTACGTCCACCTGAAAACTCTCACTACGTGTGAGGGGGTCTTCGGACCTAAGTTCTCTGCCTCGTACCAGAACTCGGAGAAATCAAATGGATGATTTGTAAATGAATTCTTGAACAGAGCTGTATCAATTGAAATTCTGCTTTTAAACATTTTCTAAAAATAATGGGTTGCATTGCTTATTTCTAGTCATTTCTGCACCCTTGCTCATAAAGGTCATGAGATGGAAAATGTTGTTGAAATGTCTTTTGATGCTCCCATTAAGGGAGAGTAGTTAGCTGGTTGACCTGCATTTGTGGCTAAATCTATTTTGACTCTTGAATCGGTCAGTTCATCATTTGAATCTGAATGTTTTTTTGTGGAATCTGTCATAATGTTCTAAAAATTAAGCTTTTGCATCTTGCATTGTATTCTCATATTGTTATAGGTTGTATGCATTAGAACTCATGCATTAGGTGCATTTGGATCATTCAAATAAAAAATTGAAAACTTGCATCTTGCACCCATGCTACGTCTTACATTTTGCATGTTTTTCCATTGTGTGCTTGCATGTTATATATGTTATGTTGAGTAGTGATCGGCGGTTCTAGAGGGGAGGGGTGAATAGATCAGCCCCTTCTTTGCCCTTCTTTACGGAAATAACAACTAAATAAAAATTGAGAGCAGTAAGGCAAGAAATAGTTGCTAGCTAATGAGCTAAATACAAGAGTGATGATCAATAGCATTCCTACCAAGCATCTAGCGTCAAGACACACTTAGACAACAAACCACAGAACACAAGTTTGTAAGGTGGTTCAGTCTCTATCCAGAGACCTACGTCCACCCCTCACTTCAACCAAGTGAGGCTTCACTAGTGCAAAGGCACTACCGTTGATACACAGCTTCTAACAGAGAGAAGATTCTTTCTAACAGCTGCCAAACAGCTTGAGGGTATGCAACCCAACACCCAGGAACCAGTGAACACACTGTCCATCTTCCTACTCACAGGTAGGGAGCAAATATAAGAGTATGTGTTTTGAGGAAAAAAAAGAAAAGCAAAGGTGGATGACCAGACAAGGTATAGCAATGACACTCTATGAGAGAGGAGAACTCCTATCTAGAGAAGAGTGGTCGAAGTCTGGCTCCTCTTCGTCTTGTTCCTAGGTCTTCACCACGACTGCAAGAGGAACGATGGATAGGCTCCTTAGCTTTCACTGCCACCTGATGAAGCTATGGATGGATGCTATCCCCTTGCTATGAGAGCTCCTGAGGTGGAAGAAGATGGTCTGCTACGTTGCCCTTACGCCTGCAACACCAGGAAGGAGAGGTCTCTCCGAGCTTGCTTCCCGCTGCACTTCACCTTCTCTTCTTCTTCTCCTATCTCTTTTTTTTTTGTGTTCAGCTCTCTTTCATGAACTGGAGCTCCTGCTCTCTTTTCTATCGGTGGCTCATGGCATCTTCTACCATTTCACCTGTAGACTCCATACCCAGGACGTCCCATCCCCATTATTTGATTTGCTTCCTCAGTGTTGTTGACCTTTTTCTGCCGGCTTGCTAGTACGTGGGTAGGTAAGGAACCAAGTCTGCAACGGTACCAACATTTTGGAGGATGTCTCTGCCAATCAATAAAATCTTCTGACAAGGTGAGCTTCCTAACGATTTTTCAGGAGCCAATGGATCCTCCAAGATAAGTTCTGGATCTTGAAGGGTGGACGCTTCCAGTTTCAGATCCATTCTGGGCGATCATGAACGTGTCAACACTTTCAGACAAGGTGTTGACACATCTTTTGGTGATACATAAGAGGAGGTAGCTTTAGTGGGAGGAGGACACCATACATCACCTATGTCTTCCAAAGCTGGTTGGAGTTGAGCTTTATGTAAACGAATCAATTCCAGAATCTCAGTTCCAACCATATCCAGTTTGTCGTAAAGAACATTCATTTTTGCTTCAGCTTTAGTGGAGCTGTTCACCATGATTGCTGTGTCGGTGTGGACTTGCTCTATAAGCTTTTAGGAGGCATCAAGGAGCTTGTTGGAGTCAGAATAAATCTTTCCTTTCATTCTGTTGGAGGCATCAAGTAGCTTGTTGGAGTCAGAATAAATCTTTCCTTTCATTCTGTTGGAGGCATCAAGTAGCCGTGTAGCAGTGGCATTAACTATTCTTTCCAGATTAGTTGTGGCATTGACAATTCTAGTGGTCTCAGTGGGCACTTGGTCTCGGATTGATAATGTCCCTACAGCGACTTGTTCTGCAATATGAGTTGAAGTGTCCATCAACCTTGCATACTTAATGTTTAGATTGCTTTGATCTTCACGGATGTCATAAGCATGCATGACCATTTTACTTGTTTTTTCTTGGGTTTCAGCATGAATTTCTCGTAGTCTTTTCATGACTCTCCTTGCTCTTTCACACACATTTATCAGGGAGTGCATAAATGCAGACAGTTTACCATCAGACTTGTGTTTGTCTATGACAAATTTCTCCCATCGGCTGTTCTAACTTGTTCACCATGAACAAATCGAGAATCTAATCTGTCAACTTTCATGTCAAGCTGCATGATGGAGGAGTTGACATTTGCAAATTGTGCTGTCAGGAATCTGATTAAAGTTGGGTGAATGCCCATTGGACCTTGTATGGCAGCAGATTGAGGCACTCTTGATGAAGAGGCTTCAGTGTGGAATTGAGGAGGAGCCTCTTCTTCAGTGTGAACTGTAGGGTCAGATGGAGGAGTCCGAGGGGGAAGAGTCCCAAATGGTATGATGAGACCAAAATATGTGTCCTCTAGTACATCCTGATGCTGCTGCTGGTGTTCAAAGTGTGTATCCATATGAAATGGTTCTAGATGCTCATCTAGAGCTGGCTCTTCCTACTGAAGTGACGGTTGTTCTTTTACAGGCTGTTCCTGTTTAGCTGGCTGTGCTGGTGGTTCAGGTAAATGACCAGGTTGATTTCTGATAATTTTGTTACCTTCTTTCTTAAAGTGCATGTAGTTCTCAATAAACCTCATGCAGTAAACATTACTTCAGGGGATTTCTTTCATCTTTCATTTTGCAGAGAAATATCCACTCTTTGAAATATTATTGTTATGTGTGCAACATATGGTAGACTTCTCTTGTGCCCTATGCAGCTTCCCATAATCTACAGAATAATTTCTAGAAGGCAGATCTGTACTTGTTTGAACATGCAGAAGAAGATAAATGTCTGAGTTTCTATAAGTCTACTCTGGCCACCCCCTTGTGGGGTAATCATTGTGGTGCACATGTGGTGCAGGAGACACTGCAAGGGGGAAACCGGTAGGTGTCAAAGTGTTTCACTAGGAGCTGAGTTTCATCCTGAGGGTTTCTGAGTTTTCCCGTTAGTATGGTGTATGCAGCAGACAAGTCAACCTCAAATTTAGATTCTAATACTCCAGCCCGGGGAATACGCAAAGCTTTATGAAGATGCTTGGTAGATAATTTTATCTATACGCCCTTAACTTCAGTCCTAAGGGCTTTCTGATTCTGGTCATAAACTAAATTATTGTAGAACTACTGTACCAGAAATGGGTAGTACACCCTATATGCTGACAAAAAATTCTTCCATCCATGGAACTCGATGAGGGGAAGTAGTTTAGGAAAATTGTCAAGCATCTGGTGGTCACTGAAATCCACATACCTCGGAAATAGTATCCTGGTTGGGTCACTTTCCTCTCCCCTGACAGAGCTGGGTTGTGGAGGAGCTGGCTTTTGCTTTTCCTTCCCTTTTTATGTGGCTGACAGGCGTTTTCTTTTGGCTAGAGGTTCTTGCGGCGTGCCGTTGTCACTGTTTGAACCCTGCGCTTCTGCGACTCTCCTTTTTGCTGGTTCTGCAGCTGGTCTATCCTCAATGCTCTTTGAGCGCCCTTCCTTGTGCATTTTCTTTGCTGCAGGAGGTTGAGCAGCACCCTCTTGTGATGTTGCGGCATCCTTCTTCTTGCCATGGGTGACCGGAGGAGTCATGGCGAGGGCGGAAGGAAGGAAGAGAGGGCAGCTTCGATGGCTGGAGCATCTCAGTGGAGTGATGTAGCTAGCAGGAAGGCTGGCTGCACTGGCAGAGGGAGACATATGGAGGTGTCGACCTCCGTGGTGAAGAAGTGCAGACGCGGCGGGGATAGGGCTCTCGAGAAAGGGGTTTTACAAATGGTAAAGTGAAAAGGACATTCACCGGCCGATTAAAAAAGGTGAAGAGGAGATTTTTTCTCATTTGAAAAGAACACCCTTTTAGATAAGAAATGCTGAAATATCCTTATTGTTATTTTAAACGGTTTAAGGCATATATGCTCAATTTAAAGGAATAAATGTTTAAGAAAATCATTTTTGCAGCAGATAATAAGATTAAAATATTTAAAAGAAGTCAAAGGATATTACCAAGCCTATTTATCTTACTCGTTAAGTTCATTAGGCAAGATTAGGGGAAAAATTAATCAAGTATTGAAAATAAATAGAAACCCTTTATTTTTGAAGTAAAGCCCAGAGTCAGCCCCAAACCAATTTTTTTGATTAATTAAACAGTCTGATATAGCATTCACTTTTTGACACAAGGAAACACATTGTTCAGACGCCAGAGTCTCTGGTTACTCCTTGTAGCTTATCTTCCTATTGTCTTTTGAGCAGAGTTAGCAGTCTTCATCATGACTGGATTTATCTGCATTTCATTGAGGCATGATCCTGTTTCTCTGAAGATAGTGCCATTGCTATGAAATTATTGCAATGTTGTTTTAGGAGGCGTATTCACTAGATGACTTCATTTAGGTTAAATGTTTAAAGACAATACAAGCAATGATTCTTTATCTAAAGAAGCCTTATTACTGTTAACTTTTAGATGTTTGGGCCATGGGGATTATCAAAGACTTTGATGAATGTTTTAACCCTATTATGAGTGCAAGGTTGGTGCAACTTAACACAATTATCAACCAAGTTGAGGGTTATACACATCAAATCATTTCCTTAACAGAGGTAGAACAGAATGACCTAGCCAAGGTTACATGAAAGAATTAAAACATTCTCAACTCCCCCTAAATTAATGATCGGTGAGCAAGCAATGATTTGAAGCAATAGTTCAGAAGCTAAAGATGTGATGAAGGAATCAAGAAGGCAGTAATAAGGTAAGATTAGTAGATCAGAATGACTCTCCATTGGATCACATACCCACGAGTGGCTGAGTGACAGTGTCGACATTTCCTGTGAGGGTGTCGACCTGCCTAGAGTGAGCTCAGACCTTGCACAGACCTTGTCTACTTACTGGCCAAAAAGAGCATCGACCTTCATTTAGCTATTGGCCTATGTGTGTCGGCACATTACCAGAGTGTGTCGACCTATTCAACAGCCTGTTCTTACCCAATGTCTCTGATTCTTATCTTTCTTTGTTTGCTTCATTTCTGAAAGACTTCTGCCAAAAAAAACTGATACCAGTGCCTCTAATGTTCTGATTTATTTGATGCTAGTGAGAAGTGCTTTATTTGAGACAGTCATCCATAAATTTTACCTTCTTGCTGCCAGTGAGGAGTGCTTTATTTGATGCTAAAGCTTTAAACATGCTTATGCACTAAATATAATCCATGTAGTTCTTAATATGTAATTTTGACTCATGGTACTGGGTGGAGGTCAGCCCTCACGCATGGTGAGAGTTTCCTGACAGGCGTAGCCTGACTTTCCATAACTCAGCATTTGAGATACCATGTAGTCAAAATATGATATGCAATTCAAGGCAATCAAAATGTACACAAGCTCCCCCTGAATGTGACCATCATTCATGAAACAATTCATTCAAGTAATAGACCATTTCAAGACAAATCAGATAACTAGCAACCATTATAGCAAGGACAAGTATCTTGAGCATCAAAAAGGAGTAAGCAGCTTAAACCTGAGTTGATTGAGGTCTGCATAGACCTAGCTCTCTCCTTAAGGTAGAGAACTATCATTGCTTAAATGTTTTGTGAAGATATCTACAATCTGATATTTTGAGTCAACAAAATGAAGCTCAAAATAATTTTTAAGGACTTCATCCCTAATGAAATGATGCCTAATTTCTATATGCTTAGTCCTAGAGTGCATGACTGAATTTTTAGCAATGTTTATAGCACTTATGTTATCACAAAAAATGGGAATACATCCAAGATCTATTAGATAGTCTTGGAGTTGGTGTTTGATCCACAGCACTTGGGTGCCACAACTCCCTGCAGCAACATATTCTACCTCTGCAGTTGAGAGGCAACCGAATGCTATTTCTTAGAGGCCCAAGAAATCAAACACCCACTAAGAAATTGGCAATAGTCACTAGTGCTCTTGCCATCCAGTTTGCAGCCTACATAGTCTGCATTTGAATATGAAATGAGTGAAAGCCCATAGGATGCAGGATACCACAATCCCAGATCTTGAGTGCCAGCAAGGTATCTAAAGATACGCTTGGCAACAGTCAAGTGGGACTCTATAGGACTAGACTGAAATCTAGCACAAAGGTAAACACTAAACTGAATGTCTGGTCTAGATGCAGTTAAATAGAGTAATGTACCGATCATACCTCTATACTTCTTTGCATCCACAAGTGTACCTTGTTCATCTGCATCCAGTGAAGTGGCAGCCCCCATTGGAGTTCCTAATGGTTTGCAGTTGATGAGGTCAAATATTTTCAGCAATTCTTTCACATTTTGGCTTGATTAATGAAACAGCCTTCATTGCTTTGACTTATCTGCAAGCCAAGAAAGAATTGAGGCTCACCCATTAGACTCATTTCAAATTCATTGGTCATGAGTTTAGAAAACTCCTCACACATTTGAGGTTTTGTGAAGCCAAACACTATGTCATCAACATAAATATGAACTAACAGGATGTCCTTATCTTGTCTCTTGGTGAATAATGTCTGGTCTACATTACCTCTTGTATACCGTTGTTCGGTGAGGAATGAGCTTAGTCTATCACACCAAGCTCTGGGTGCCTACTTCAAGCCATATAGAGCCCTGTCCAACTTATAAACATGATCTTTGAAATATAAACATTCAAAACCAGAGGGTTGCTCTACATATACCTCTTCTTTTATCAAACTATTTAGAAAAGCACTCTTAACATCCATTTGCTGTAGTTTGATTTTATGAGAACATGTAAATGCAAGCAAAATTCTAATGGCCTCCATTCTAGCTATAGGGGCAAAAGACTCTTCGAAGTCTATGCCAAACTCTTGATTATACCCCTGAGCCACTAATCTGGCTTTATTTCTAATTATCTTACCATCTTCACTTAGTTTGTTCCTAAAGACCCATTTAGTACCGATGACAGATTTTTCTTGGGGCCTAGGAACAAGATGCCACACATTGTTTCTTTCAAACTAGTTTAATTCATCATGCATGGAATTTATCTAGTTGTTATCTTTTAAGTCCTCTATAATGTTTTTAGGTTCAGTTTGAGACACAAGAGCAAGTTGTTCAATTTTATCCATAATTCTAAAATGAGACCTAGTTTTAGTTGAGTCACGCAGATTACCTAAGATGTTTTCTAGAGGATGGTCTTTTAACACTCTTAAATCAGTTTGAGTGTTACCTCTATATGCATTAATGACCGGAGCATTGCTTGACTCTCCTTGGTCTTCATTTGCTTGTGTCTCCTCGTGTGGAAGTTTTTCCTTTCCTCTTATGTTCAGAAATTCCCCATCATCATCTTCCCTGCATGTATTGTCATGATTAGTCTCATCAAAAGTGATCTGAGGTGACTCTTCCACACATAGGGTCTTAAGATTATATACTCTATAAGCTCTAGACCTATCTGAGTATCCCAGAAAAATGCTCTCTTCACTCTTCGGCTCAAATTTGTCCAAAACGTTTTTATCATTGTTGTGAACAAAACACTTTGAACCAAATACTCTCAAGTGAGAAAGAGATGGCTTTTTACCTTTGATCAACTCATAAGGAGTCATTTTAGTAAATGGCCTTACCATTGAGTGGTTGACGATATAGCATGCCGTGTTTACCGCTTCTGCCCAAAATCTCTTTGGTAGTTGGTTTTCAGCAAGCATTGTGCGTGCCATCTCTATAAGAGTTTAGTTCTTTCTCTCGACCACCCCATTTTGTTAGGGGTTCTTGGTGATGAAAACCTATGATTTATTCTCTCAATCTTGCAAAGATTATCGAATTCAACATTTTTGAATTCACCACCATGATCTGAAAGTATGTTGAAAATTTTGAACTTACTATCTTGCTTTACTTGCATGAAGAGTGCCTGAAACTCATCAAATGCATCATTTTTTGTGCAAGATAAAACATCCAAGTGAATCTAGTAAAGTCATCTACTAAAACATAGCCATATCTTTTACCACTTAAGCTAACTGTTTTGGTTGGACCAAATTGGTCCATGTGAATTAGTTCAAGTGGTTTGAATGATAGGCTTTCAGTTCTACTTTTAAATGACTTTCTAGTTTATTTTCCTTGAGCACATACATCACAAATTTTAAAGTTCAATTTGAATTTAATTTTAGGCAGTCTTTTAACAATAGAATGCTTCACCAATTTATGAAGAGTATTATAGCTAGCATGACCTAGTCTACGATGACACAAGCATGCTAATTCAGATTTAGGTGCAGCAAGATAAAGATTTATGTGAGCAGTCATATGCACATTGTTGACTTTTTTACCAGAAAACTTGGTTTCTTTTGAATAAGGGTGCAAGATCCTACATTCATTAGAGTCAAAGACTACAGTATGACCTTTATCACAAAGATGACTTATGCTCAGCAAATTATATTCCAGACCATCAATAAGTAATACATTTTCAATGGAGTTAGAGGGGTTGTTACCAACTTTACTTGTACCAATGATCTTTCCCTTGTTGTTCCCTCCAAACATTACATGTCCAGCTTCCTTTTCTACCAAGAGACAGAATTTGGTTCTGTCCCCAGTCATGTGTCTTGAGTAGCCACTATCAAGGTACCTCCGATTATGCACGGTTGCAAGACACTCCTGCACAAGGAATTAGGTGACAATGTTTGGAACCCACAGACAATTGGGTCCCAACAGTCTTCTCATCTCAGCAAAGCAAGACAACATGGGCTTTGAAATCCAGACTTTCTTAGTATTTTTGTTTTTCTTGCTTGGTTGGAAGTTCTGGTCTTTGTTTTCTTCATTTACATTCCTTTTCTCTCTTTTAGTCTCTTGGGCTTTATGGGTTTTAGGAGTGTTGGAAAAGGATTGTTTTTTGGACCATTTGTTCCAATTGGTTTGCCTAGAGGGGTAGGAGGTGTCATAGTACCTAGGTTGTTGAGGTTGGGTGAACCTAAGACCATAAGGTGCATAACTACCCCAAACCCATGAAGGTGTCGACCTGTAGGAGGTGAAGTGTCGGCCTGTCCCTTGTTCTGACCATATATAACGATCTCCGGATGAGGGATGTGTCGACCTCCTGTCATGAAAGTGTCGACTTGTCTCACGTTCTACCCATTTATAACTGTCTCTGTTTGAGAGATGTGTCGGGTCCCTGTAAATTGAGTGTCGACCTGTCGGTGTAAACCTAGGGAACTGACGGGTGGTTGACCATGAGGGTGTCGACCTGTCCTTGGGGTAGTCTCGACCTGTGCCATTGTTGAAATTCTTTCTACCCTTAGGATGTGCAGACTTGGACTTGGGTTGGTGTCGGCCTACCTGGTGTTGTTGGTGAGCCTTTTTGGGTTTTTCAGGTTGTTCTTTATAGGCTCTCCCACTTTCTCTTTTCCTTTGTTTCTAGCTATTTCTTGGTTTGGGCTAGGTGTTATTTTAGAAGTTGATGCTTCAGAAGATGTGGCAAAAGTTGTTGTTTTCAGGCCAAAAGTATTTTTCTTAGTAGGCTCATATCCTAGCCCTTCCCCGTTGAAGTTCATTTTAGTCCCTAGCAGAGCATTCAAGTTCTCACTTCCATCAACGAATTTTTCAAGGGCTGTTTATTTATCTGCTAGGTCTTTTTGAAGCTTTTCATTTTCTTTTAATAGTTGAGAGTTGACTTGTTTAAATGCATCAGATTTTTCATTGCCTAAATTGTTGTCTTTTACATAGCTTTGCATTTTTAATTTCAACTCATCAATTTCATCTCTTAGGTTTTCATTTTCATCTTCCAAATCCCTCATTTCTTTCCTTCCCTCTTCTAGGTTTTCATTCATTTTTCTCAGATCCTCAATTTTAGTTTCCAGGGAAGTAATCTTTTCATTAGAGGTTTGATCATGCACAATGGAGTCAGTCCTTTTCTTTAAGGCTTTGTTTTCTTTTTTATACACTTCATATTTATCCATTAATTCAAAGTAAGCCTCTTCTCAATCCTCAGTAGTAAAATGTTCAAAAGGAGAGCTTACCTCACTATTCTTTTCTCCATTGGCCATCAAGCAGAGATCATCTTTCTCTTCTTCAGAGAGTTTTCTTCATTTTCTTCTCTTCTTCATCACTCCATGTACACACCATGGCCTGTTTCTTCTTGCCCTTCCACATGGGCATTGTTTTCTTAACTCCTTCTGGACACTCAGACTTGATGTGTCCTGGTTTCCTGCAGGAATAGAGGACAAGCTTGTCAAACTTCTTAACATTTTCAGGTCTTGGCCCAAAACTTCTTTTTACATGAGGCTTCCTCCTTGTGAAACCTTTTCCTTCCTTTCTTAAAAAATTTCTGAACTTCCTTGTCAACAAAGCAACCTCGTCCTCTTCGGAGTTGCTACTAAAGGCTCTTCATCATCGGAAATGTCCTTGGTACTTGGCCCAACTTTGAGAGCCAGAGGCTTCTTCTTGCTTATCTCAGCCTTTTTATTCTTCAAATTCATATCATAGGTCATCAGGGACCCTATGAGTTCTTCCACCTTTGTGGTAGCCAAGTCTTTTGATTCTTCGACCACTATTGCTTTTGTATGCCATGCAGGAGTTAGGGATCTTAATATCTTTCTCACGATCTCCTGCTCGGTGTAGGTCTTAGCTAACTCAGTTAAACCATTAGTGAGCATGGTTAGCCTAGCATACATATCAGAAATAGCCTCTTCGGGTTTCATTCTGAATTTTTCATATTCAGAAACAAGCATATTGGGTTTAGTTGCGCGTACCTATTGTGTCCCTTCATATATTACCTCAAGACGGTCCCACATTTCTTTTGCAGTGGCGCAAGTTGACACTCTTGAGAATTCTGTAGGGTGAAGGGAGCACTGCATTATGTGCTTGGTACCCTAGTTCAATGTTGATGCCCTAATCTGCTCCTTTGTCCATGTTTCCTCATCTTCAGGCAACTCAAATGGACCTTTGCTAATCACTCGCCAGATTTCATGATCCTGGGCTCTGATAAAAACCTGCATACGGTTTTTCCAGTAAGGATAGTTAGTCCCAGTGAAAAAGGGAGGTTTATTTATGGAATGCCATTCGGGCATAGGACTCTTTGTCTCCATATCACCAGTTCTCTCAAGGTCGTTTGACCACATACAGAGAGACTAGCTCTGATACCACGTGTTGAGTAGTGATCGGCAGATCTAGAGGGGAGGGGTGAATAGATCATCCCCTTCTTTGCCCTTCTTTACAGAAATAATAGCTAAATAAAAACTGAGAGTAGTAAGGCAAGAAATAGTTGCAAGCTAATGAGCTAAATGCAAGAGTGATGATCAATAGCGTTCCTACCAACCATCTAGCATCAAGCCACACTTAGACAATAAACCACAAAACATAGGTTTTTAAGGTGGTTCGGTCTCTATCCAGAGACCTACGCCCACCCCTCACTTCAACCAAGTGAGACTTCACTAGTGCAAAGGCACTACCACTGATACACAGCTTCTAACAGAGAGAAGACTCTTTCTAACCGCTGCCAAATAGCTTGAGGGTATGCAACCCAACACCCACGTACCAGTGAACACATTATCCGTCTTCCTACTCACAGGTAGGGAGCAAATATAAGAGTATGTGTTTTGAGGAAAAAAAACAAAAGCAAAGGCGGATGAACCAGACAAGGTATAGCAATGACACTCTATGAGAGAGGAGAACTCTTGTCTGGAGAGAGTGGATGAAGTCTGGCTCTTCCTCGTCTTGTTGCTAGGTCTTCACCACGACCGCAAGAGGAACGATGGATAGGCTCCTTAGCTTTCACTGCCACCTGATGAAGCTATGGATGGATGCTATCTCTTTGCTCTGAGACCTCCTGAAGTGGAAGAAGACGATATGCTACATTGCCCTTACGCCTGCAACACCAGGAAGGAGAGGTCTCTCCGAGCTTGCTTCCCGCTGCACTTCACCTTCTCTTCTTCTTCTCCTATCTCTTTTTTTTATGGTCAGCTCTCTTTCGTGAACTAGAGCTCCTGCTCTCTTTTTTATCTGTGGCTCATGGCATCTTCTACCATGTCCCTTGCAGACGCCATACCCAGGACATCGCATCCCCATTATTTGATTTGCTTCCTCAGCGTCGTTGACCTTTTTATGCTGGCTTGCTAGTACGTGGGTAGGTAGGGAACCAAGTCTACAACGGTACCAGCATTTTGGAGGATGTCTTTGCCAGTCAATAAAATCTTCTAACAAGGTGAGCTTCCTGACGGCTTTTTAGGAGCGAATGGATCCTCCAAGATAAGTTCGCATCTTGAAGGGCGGACGCTTCCGGTTTCAGATATGTTCTGGGGGATCATGAACGCGTCAACACTTTCAGACAAGGTGTCAACACATCTCATTAAAATCTTGAAGAGACAAGGCTTCCATGTAGAACATGTCGACACTTCGATGGACAAGTGTCGACACGGGCGCCATACTTGCGTGCTGATCGTGCCACCGTGCCGAGACTTCAATAGGAGGTGTCGAGACATATGCGCCAAACAGAGATGAAGCCCGTTGCGCTGAAACCAAGGTGTCGACACTTTTTCCACAGAGTGTCGACTCATGGTGCCAAACAGAAGCCAGCCAAAACAGGTCGACACTTCGATGGACAAGTGTCGACACGGGCACAATACTCGCGTGCTAATCGTGCCACCGTGCCGAGACTTCAATAGGAGGTGTCGAGACATATGCACCAAACAGAGATGAAGCCCGTTGCATTGAACCCAACGTGTCGACACTTTTTCCACAGAGTGTCGACACATGGTGCCAAACAGAAGCCAGCCAGAAACGGTTCAATCATAATTTCTTCTACATGTGTCAACACGTTGTAGGAGGTGTCGACACATTGCTCACGCCGGAGCTCAACCAGAACCGGTTCAAGGATGTTTTTTCATGAAGTGTCGACACGTCCAGATGATAGGTCGACATGTGAGTGTCCTTTACCTGAGCTTGTCCAAATACAACTTAAACAAAATCATTAATCACACCACACGAATTCAACAATGAACTGTGGTTTGTTATCATCAAAACCAGGAGACGAACATGTTATTCACCCCCATACTTGGAATCTTCTATGACTTTACACTTTCTTGATAAATAATGTTGCATCTGATTCATCACTGGTGTATATCATGTCACACACCCAGGGGGAGTAAATATGTTGATAAGTGCATCGATGTAGGGGGAGTTGCACTGTCATGTGTTCATTGAAATTTTTCGTATACATGGTAAATCAAATTCGCTCACTTCATACACTAAATGTGAAAATGAGTGTTTAACATAAAGATATAGGAATTTATTTTCAACACTCTAGAGATATTAAACTTGCTGCATGTATGTTGAAGAGGTAGTTGAGGAAAAAGCTGCCTGCCTATTTTTTTGTAAAAAGAATCTAAAAAAGAAAATGAATGGCAGAGCAATGCTCAGTCTCACTAAGTAGATTGGATGCATGTCATCTGAGACGTGATATGGTTTATTTTAAAAAGTGTTGTACTGAATTATCTCTGCTCAGTTGAGGTGAGATGGTTAATGCTCTAAGTAACCGGGGAGTCTGACATGTGCTCCATGTGTCTCCTCGCGTTAAAAGGAGTAGATTAAACCTGATCACTATTAGAAAAATTCAGATTGTCATTGTAAAAATTTATGAGTTGAAAACTGCTAGAAAGAAATTCAGTGAGGAAGAGCGAAGCCTCCAATATGTTGTTCTCTAGATGAAAATGCAGTCTGTGTAATTACTCCTGTGTTGAACTGAAAATCTGAATATCCTTATGGCTAATGTCTACTTTCATGTTATTTACTTATACACTTGGAAATTTGACTTAATATGTATTCTAAAAATGGAAATTATTGCATTGGCTTACGCACGATTCTTCGACATGCTTATACATCGCCCTATGTGTTATTCATGAACACTGTGGTTGTATTGACTCATCTGCACTAGTCATACACCTATTCCAGCCCTTTAGATAAAAAGGGGGAGCTATATTACATGTATCTACATTTAATTGCTTGGAGCAAATCACATTTGATCATTCTATTTGCACTCTGCATGTCCAAATTGTCCATATCTACATTTGACCACGTGCATTTGGTTCATGCATGCATGGTCATCAGTTTTTGGAGAGAGTAATGTGCATAATCTTTGTATTTGGAAGATAGAGGTCATATTGTGCATATATGGCATCTATAGCATTCATTCAGTGCATATTTTGAACTGCATCATTTTGAACAACTTGTCCACATTTCAAATAACCCCATTGTCCGTTGGTTTTTGTCAATGACAAAGGAGGAGAGGTTGTAATTCTATGCATAATTCATGATCATAGCATTTTTTTTCTTGAACTACAACCATGTGCTGAGTTTTTGCGAATAGCTTTGAAGTTCTGCTACCAAAATTGCCTTGAGTCTTGTAAAGTTAAATTCATGACTATTGGATCTACATTGTTGAGGTTTGCAAGTCCAATTTTGATATGATTTGCTCTTGTGTTTGTGATTTTTCCTCTTAGTCTTGTCTCTTTTGCCCCCATCATGAATTCCCCATAATGATCCTCATTTTTGATTATGTCAAAGGGGGAGAGAGCAATAATGAATAACATTTTGTCATCATCAAAATGGGAGAGATTGTTGAGTGTGTGATTTTGATGATTACAAAATGTTTCTTCTCTATTGGTAAAAAGGTTATTGTGATTTCATCATGTGGATGCATTTGTGATATTGTATGGTTCTTCATACATGTGTGGTTGCATATCATCTGATCATGTCATTAGTTTTGAGCTATATATTTGCTTCATACATGTGTAAATGAATATCTCTCACTTGAAGCTTTTTGATGTTGAGCATATGGAAGATACTGTTGGGCCTCATCTGGGATTGTTCAGTAGTGTGTATGCTGCTGCATGTGCTGAATATGTTTTGATTAATTGGCAACATCATAGTTGACTTTAACTACTTTTCCTTGACCATGAGGATGTTGTGTATTTTGATGAATCTTTCATAAATGTCAGATAATTATCAGTCACTTGCATTAAAACTCCTCTGCACTTTCATGTTGTATTCTCTAAGTCGGTGCAAGTTCCTGACGAACTGCACTCATACTCGGTGCATATCGTGCTTTGGGCTCATTGAGTCGGTGCAACTTATTTTTGTACCTCGAACAAGGTCGATGCATTACTTGTTCACTCATGCAACCTCTGTGCAAGTTCTGCATTGAACACGATCTAACTCGATGCAATCACTGGAGAGGTCGGTGCAAGTTTAAATCTAGCTATGCACATTAAGTCTAAGCATGTTACATTCTTAGCATATGTAGTCGGTGCAGCTCTTGCACTGTTCACATCAGGTTCGTGCATAGAAGTCGATGCATCTTTCATGTTTTGTTAAGTCTAAGTCAGTGCATTGGCTTCATTCTGAAAGTCTGTGTTAGTAGCTTGTTCATAGTCTGTAAGTCTGCATTAGACTAAGCTAAGTCCAAGTTAGTCTGATTTAGTCTGTGTGAGTCTGTGTTGCCACACACATGGAGTTTAAATGTGAGATCTGCTTTAGCATGAAGTGAGGTTTGAGCTAGCGTGCATATAGGTATGTGCATTCATGTCCGTGCACATTGCCTTGGCAGATCCAAGTCGGTGCAATGCTTATGTCGCATGCTTAAGTATGTGCACTGCACTATCAAGGTCGGTGCAATTCACTATGTGTTGCACATAAAGTATGTGCAATAATGTTTCGTGCATAATCACATCGGTGCATACCTTCATATTGCTCAAGTAAAGTCCGTGCATAACATACTGAATGCACTTCTGAGTCAGTGCACATTTCTTGTATGTGCACAGAAGGTCTGTGCAATTCTTTTCCCTTGCGCTTGCACAAGGTCTGAGCATGATAGGTTTATAGCTTGGTGGCTCGGTGCAATCGTTGATTCTTGTACACATAATGTCTGTGTATAATTATCTTACAGCCTTATAAGGTCGGTGCACGTTATAACTCATGCATATTTGAGTCCGTGCACTTTTGCTCTCATGCTCTATTAAGTCTGTGCAATTCCTATGATTGTCTAACTGTCTTATGCTGACTGAGTGTCTAACATTTTGACAGGACACTTGTTCGTAAAGTTTAAGTAAGGCACGTGATCCAAGACTGAACGATGATCTATGCTCGTGCCACATGGACTTGGATCTCAGATCTGGACGAAAAGCTTGGGCAGGAAATGTGGTTTCCACACGCCCTCTTTCTGCTGCACATATAAATAAGAAACTGTTCGCGTAGAAGAACAGAGGTGAAAAAGCTAGTGATCAAGAGATTGAAGAAAAAGAAGCTGAGAGAAGAAGAGCTAACACGTTCCAGGAGAGTTAGTGCCTGCAAGTTCAGAGAGAGAGTTTGGAGAGAAGAAGCAATTGAGAGTCACCGTCATCGGTCTCTTGGTTCAGAACCAGAGCCAATTTGCTCATTGTCTAGAGCTACATTCTCGTTGTGTTTTTGGTTTTTTGTCTTTCCTTCGTTTTATTTTTGAAACACTGTTCTTCAAGCTGTGTGTCAGCGGAAAGGTTAAGCTGTAAACCTCAACGGCAGAGGAGGATTCCTTTGGTAGCAAGCTGTGAAGCTCAGCGGGTGTCGGGATATAATCCCCGAAGCTGTGGATCAGCCGTGAGAAGCTGTGAATTAGCAGTAAGCCACACTCGGTTTGAGTGTGGGGTGGATGTAGGCTTGTGCCGAACCACCAAAAATCTCATGAGATCTGTGTGATTGGTGTGTGATCTCTGCTTAGTAGCTTGCATGCATTGTGCTTGTGTTTTGGTTCCAACAGCGTGCAGTTGATTATACTGAACCTGATCATTTTTCCCTTGCATACATAATCTTCCATTAAGTTGAACTTATTCAACAGTAGTAAATCTTTCAATTCCGCATCTGTTTACTTACTGTAGTTAAATTTTAGAGGATAGAAGGTTTTAGAGGGTAGATCTATTCACCCTCCCCTTTGGACCATAGAGTCCATCCATTCCCAACACGTGGTATCAGGGCTAGACTCTCCCGTAGGGCTTCACATCCCGGAGAGAAGAGATGGATTCTAAAGGAATGGTTGCTAAGTGGCATTCGACGAGTAAGCCACCATTCTTCAATGGTAGCGATTATGCATATTGGAAGAACAGGATGCAAGTATTTCTTCGTGGTAAGGACGACGAGATCTGGAAGGTAGTGAGTAAAGGACCTTTTGATTTACCTCCAGATGAGGAGTTCTGGACTAAGGAGCATATCCGTAAGTCCACGTTGAATTGGGGTGCAATTAACGCTATACAATGTGCACTCCATCTCACTGAGTTCTCCAGAGTCTCATCCTGTAAGACTGCCAAGGAGATGTGGGATAAGCTAGAAGTAATTTACGAGGGGACTTCCCAGGTCAGAGAGACAAAAGCGAATATGCTTGTCCCTGAATATGAGGCTTTCAAGATGAAGCCTGATGAGATCGTCTCAAGATATGTATGCTCGTTTGAATGTTATCACCAACAGTCTGAGAAGTCTGGGAAAGGTCTACAGTGATTATGAACTGGTTAGAAAGATTCTGAGGTCCCTGATGCCCATTTGGCACACTAAGGCCACCGTGGTTGAAGTGTCCAGGGACTTGAACAAAACAACTGTAGATGAACTTATATGTTATCTCATGATGTGTGAGCTGAACCACAAGAAAACTGATGAAAGTGAGAAGAAAAGAAAACCCCTTGCCCTTAAAGCTAATTCTAGCAAAGGGTCATCCAGTGAGTATAGCCGCACGAGTTCTGAGGAAGATGCTGATGAGTTTGCTATGCTCACCAGAAAGTTTAAGAAATTCTTGAGGAAAGAAGGGAAAGGGATGAGAAGAAAGTATTTCTCAAGAAAGAGACAACCCAAACATAAATCAGAACCTGCAAAGAAATTTGACTCTATTGTTTGTTATAACTACAGGAAAGTAGGACATCTCAAAGCGGACTATCCTGAACTCAAGGAAAAGCAGACCATGTGGAAAAATAAAAAGGGAAGAGTAATGGTGAGCACCTGGAGCAATGAGGAAGAGGAAAGTCAGAGCAACTCCTCTGACGATGATAAATATGAGAGCATTTGCCTGATGGCAAAAAGCGACGATGAGGTAACTTCCCCGTTTGACAATTTTACTCAAATTGAATGGGAAAATGTTTATGCTGAACTGCTTGAAAAGTATGAAGACATGCGTATGGAGAATAGACACCTGAAAAAGAAAGTAAATTCTTTAGTCAATGATTCTACCCTGTCTGATAAACTCGCATGTCTAGAAGTTGAGAATTTAAATTTGAAAAACTCTATTTGTGAAATCGAGAATGATAAAACTATTTTGATTGATTTGAAAGCTGAAAATGAGAATCTAGAAAAGACCATTGATGATCTCAAGATAAAGATTCATGAATTTCAAAATAAAACAAACATAGCCACTGAGAAATACAATGTTGTTAGTAGTGTAAACAGTGAGCTGAAGAAAATAATAGAAAATCTTGAAAAAGAAAACAAAGATAAACAAAATACCCTTGAAGCCATGGCACAAGGCACTGAAAATTTGAATGCCATCCTGGGGACAAAAAGTAACTTTATAAAGGAAGGATTGGGTTTTAACCCAACAAATAAAAAGAGGTTTGATGTGAGAACTACTTCTTTTGTGATTGAAAAGGGGACATTTCAGCCCCTAATAAAAATGACTTCAGGTGGAAGTCATGATGAGAATAATAATAAAAACATTAAGACAATCAAGCCCAGCGCCAAGGACAAAGGCAAAGGGAAGATAGGGGTGGCTGGTGAGTCATGTTCATATGCTTCTACATCCAAGACCAAAAGCTAGGGTAGTGGTCAGACCACCAAAGCTAAGATTCAACCGAAACCCAAGACCAAATCTACCAAACTTCAATAGACGGGTCCGGGTAGAATCACCACTGGTCCAATGCACCACAAGACTGGACCCACTTACTCTGCATTCCACAATACAAATCATCAAATGAATTGGAAAAGTCAGAGTTACATGAGACCCAAGCAGTACTTCCCAATGCATCACAAATCAGTTGCAGTAGTCTCACCCTAGGAACTCCTACAGGCAGACCACGAACAATAACTTCAGGAGTCAAAATTCCTATGGCTATGCTGATTTCATGACTGGTCAGTCCAAGGTCTACAGGTCACCTACTACTCCCAATATCTATTGGGCCAGACGCTGGCAAAGAAATTCTAAAAATGATTTAAAAAAGAAACAAAATGCCACACCTCAGAAACAAGGTCAAAAGAATGAAAGTGGCAAGAAAAGACAGACTAATCTTAAAAGCAAGAAATCCACAATGCCCAAAAGGACACCAAAACAAATGTGGATACTTAAACATCTTGTTTGTTGTCTGCATGAGATGAGTTCTTTGTTGGGACCCAAGAAACTCTGTGTTCCAAATCACTCTACTTAATTCCCTTGCAGGTATGCCTGGCAGCCAATCACAACAAATGGTATCTAGACAGTGGCTGTTCGAGGCACATGACCAGAGACAAAGCTAAAATTTGCACTTTGGTAAAGAAAGATGCTGGTCATGTTACTTTCGGAGGTAATACCAAGGGTAAAATAATTGGCTTAGGTATGGTTGGTAAGTGCTCTTCATCCTGCATTGAGGAAGTTTTATTAGTTGAAGGTCTAGCTTACAATCTTTTGAGCATTAGTCAATTATGTGATAAAGGCCATAAAGTTATTTTTGATTCTCTTGCATGCACCATATTTGAACCAAATTCAGAATCTGTGAAATTCATTGGCAAGAGAATTAATAACATCTATATGGTAGATTTGGATGATGTAGCACACACTAATCTCTGTCTTAGTGTAAATAAGGATGACCTAGCCTTCCTGTGGCATCGTAGATTAGGTCATGCCAGCTACAGTGTGCTTCACAAACTAAATAAGCATAAGTTAGTAAAAGGGCTTCCTGAAATATCATTCAAAAATGACAATAAAATTTTTTAGGCATGCACTCAATGTAAACAGACTAGAAATTCCTTCAAATCTAGAACATAAAATCTGTCTTCTAAACCGTATGCGCTGATTCACATGGATCTATTTGGACCCACAAGATCTGTTAGCTTATCTAGTAAAAGATATGGTTTTGTGCTTGTTGATGATTTTTTTATATTTACATAGGTTTTCTACCTGTCTCACCAAAATGAAGCTTTTGAAGAATTTTAGGAGTTCTTTTATAAAATAAAGCTGTCTAATGATCATGGCATCTTGAATATCCTTTCTGATCATGGTGGTGAGTTTGTTAACTCACAATTTGATGACTTGTGTAGAGTGAAAGGCATCACTTACAAATTCTCCTCACCAAGGACTCTAGAGTAGAATGGAGTGGTGGAAAGGAGAAATCGAGTTCTGGTTGAGATGGCTCGGACCATGCTAGTGGAAGGTAACTTACCAAGGAAGTTTTGGGCAGAGGCTGTCATCACAGCATGTTACATAATTAATAGAGCCCTGGTAAGACCCAAAACTCAATTAACTTCTTATGAGATTCTGAAAGACAAGAAGCCTTCTCTAGCCCACTTCAAGGTCTTTGGCAGTAAATGTTTAGTTCATATTAATTCGAAAAGAGACCTTGATAAATTTGAACCAAAAAGTGAACCTAGAATTTTTCTAGGTTACTCAAATCAGTCCAGAGCCTATAGAATTTTTAATCTCAAATCAAACACTGTTGAAGAGTCTCCTCACGTTGTCTTTGATGAGTCTGCAACTAAGTCTGATATTGATTTGTGCAGGAACAAAAGTGATGGAGAAATTTTAAAGAATGATGAAAATCAAAATGAAGAGTCTATTGAGGAAGGTAAAGCAGAGGCTCCAACTACTCAGGGGGAGGTAATTGAGAATTCAGGTAATCAAGTTATTAATCTTAAATTTCTTAGAAATCATCCCATTGAGAACATTATTGGTGATGTAAATGAACCAATGAGAACTAGAGCACATTCAAGAATTGAAAATGAATTAAATTCAGTTGCCCTAGTATCTCAGACTGAACCCAAAAATATAGATAGTTCCCTTAAGGATGAACACTAGATTAATGCCATGCATGATGAACTTAGTCAATTTGATAGGAACAAAGTCTGGCATTTAGTTCCTAAACCCTCACATGGCAACATAATTGGCACAAAATGGGTTTTTAGAAATAAATCTGATGAGCAGGGTAACATCATTAGAAATAAGGCTAGACTAGTAGCTCAGGGGTACAACCAAGAATTTGGTATTGATTTTGAAGAATCATTTGCCCATGTAGCTCGGCTAGAAGCCATTAGAATTCTTTTCGCTACTGCATGCAGTCTAGGAATAACTTTGAAGCAGATGGATGTCAAATCTGCCTTCTTAAATGGAGAAATAAAAGAAGATGTTAATGTTAAACAACCCCTTGGTTTTGAATGCCTTGATTTTCTTGATCATGTCTATAAACTTGATAAGGCATTATATGGGTTGAAACAAGCTCCCCGAGCATGGTATGAAAGACTGAGCAATTTCCTCTCAGAAAAAGGATTCACAAGAGGTAAGTTGACCAAACACTATTCATAAAGGTATGTGAAGATAAAATTCTGATTATTCAAATCTATGTAGATGATATAGTGTTTGGATCAACTGATCCATTAATGTGTGAGGAATTCTCAGCTCTAATGACCAATGAATTTGAAATGAGCTCGATGGGAGAACTGAAGTTCTTTCTTGGATTGCAGGTTAATCAAACCATAGAGGGAACTTTCATAACTCAAGAAAAGTACTTGAAGGATCTGTTAAAGAAATTCAAGATGGAAAACCTCAAAGCAATCACAGCTCCAATGGGGACATCTACCTGTCTTGATTCTGATCTGTCAGGTAAAATGGTAGATCCCAAGCACTACAGAGGTATGATCGGATCCTTACTATATCTTACTGCATCTCGTCCAGACATTCAATTTTCAGTATGTTTGTGTGCAGGATTTCAAGCATGTCCCAAGGATTCACACTTAATTGTTGTAAAACGGATCTTTAGATATCTGTCTGGCACCCTTGACCTAGGATTATGGTATCTTGCTAAGTGTGAACTAGACCTTCTAGCTTACACTAATGCAGATTATGCTGGGTGTAGAATTTATATGAAAAGTGCCAGTGGATATTGTCAATTCCTTGGTGGGTGTCTAGTCTCTTGGACATCTAAAAAATAGCACACTGTAGCCTTGTCCACTGCTGAGGCAGAGTATGTGGCTGCAGGGAACTGTGCTGCCCAAGTTCTCTGGATCAAACACCAGTTATTTGACTATCATATAAATCTTGGTTGCATTACAATTATGTGTGATAACACTAGTGCTATTTCCTTAACTAAAAATCCAGTTCATCATTCGAGGACAAAACATATTGAAATCAAACATCATTTCCTTAGAGATGAAGTCAGTAAAAAGGAAATTGAACTTGAATTCATTGAGTCTGAAAAATAAATTACTGACATTTTTATAAAGCCTTTGGGTAATAAAAGATTTAAATTCTTAAGAAAAGAATTAGGCTTGTGTAAATTTCTCCATGATGATTGACTCAAAATTCTTTCTTGAATTGCTATTTGTAGTGGTCTGAAAATAATATGTGTCAGCTTGTCTCTAATAAACAATTTCTGATTGTTTGAATAATTTTTGTGCATATATGCATTGTTAAATAAAATTGCATATAGATAGGGGGAGTTTTTATTCTAGATCACACATCAGTTGATTTTACCATATGCCAACTAAGGTCTGAACCTACTGCATTTCATGCACTACTAAGGTCGATGCAGGTCTTTGCTATGAGCATTTGAGATCGATGCGTGTTTCTGCACCGAGTATAAGTCAATGCATGTCGTGCACATAGTCAATGCACAGTGTGAGCATTCTGCATACAAGGTCAGTGCACGTGCCTGCCTTATAGCATGTAGGTCCGTGCATCTTGTATCTTTCACATAACAGGTCGGTGCATCTGTGTACCACTCACATGCAATAGTCAATGCATTGTCTGTCTCATGCATGTTAAGGTTGCTGCATTATGATGTCAGGGGGAGTTCAATAAAGTCTGATCTGAGTACAACTCATTCTACTCTCTCTTCATTCTCAAAAATTCTCATCACATGGTATCATTTGCATCAATTGGCCTTGTTTGAAACTACTCCTATCACATTGTGACATTGTCACTCTTCTTGAAACTCCTTATGAGCTGCATCTATTGTTCAATGTCTATTCCCTCATTCTGAATGGCAGACTCTCCTAAACTTGGTTCATTATTTTGAGTGGTAATTATTACAACTCTTCTTTTATAAGAATCACATTGACTCCTTGAAGGAACCGAAGGTTTAATTTTGATAGACTGTAGAAATTTAAAGACTGTTTTAAAAAATTAAGGTGGTAGAAAACCTGTTATAGCTCTCAACCTTTCTTTCATGACTATGATAGATAAGATCCTCACAGTATCTGAAAATGACAGACTTAGTGTGGTTTAGGCTGAGAAACTCAGAAAGTGTATTATCTTTAAACAAGTCACTTTGAAAGCTAAAAGGGTAGCAACAATAAAATCATTAGTAAAAGCAAATGTATAAAGTGGCAGAGCAGTAACTGAACTGCACTGAGAAATGGAATGCTCCATCAAAGAAATGGAGAGGAATTCATGTCATGAAGTGCTTCTTCTTACCTCTGTTCATATGGTCAAATCTATAGGGCTGGTTTCACTGAGTAACTGAGGGTACTGGCGTCTGATAAATGTGTACTCTTAATGTTAGAGGTGTAAATCATCTGTGTAGTTTTTTGATCAGAGACAGATATGGTAGTTTATGCTTAGTAACTAGAGGTACTAGCGTCTAACCCACGTATACCCTTAATGTCAACGGTATAAATGACACTTGTCTGTTCACTGAGTTCAAATTCAAAATCAGAAGTGAAAAAGACTTGTTGTAACCCTTGAAATTCAAAATTCACTAAGTGTCAATTGTTTAACCTCAATACATTTTCAAGTCAATCTCCTTGATACAGGAAAGACTATGCAGGCACAATGATGATCATGTGACTTAGGTTCATTGCTATAAACGGATACTATACCCTATTTCAGAAAGTCAGAGAATTTACTCTACCTTCTATAACTGTTAAATCTGATATTTGTCAAGCATGCACAATGATTGATTCTTATATCTAAAGAATTGTCCAATAATTTGCTTATATTCTGAACCATTGCACAGTGTGTTTTTCTGTCTCCTACTTCTTCTTGCATTCCTTCTTATCTTCCTCTGTCTCCCTCACTCCTTGTTTGCTGATGGCAAAGGGAGAGAGATTATGCAGGCGTATCCTTCTCTATTCTAGAACGAAGGGGGAAAGATTGAGATCATAGGAAAGACTATGCTTATAGGGGGAGAGATTCTGATGGCTAAAGGGAGAGAAAAGGGAAGAGAAGATTTCATGATATTTTGCTTAAGGGGGAGGAGTCTTTCATTCAGGGGGAGTTTGGCTTTTGTCAATAATATCTGTATGTGCTTAATGTCTTATCAAGATACATCATTTCTCTTGCATTTATTTTGGGGAGTTGCCTGCAACTTTTTAGGTGTTGCCATCATCAAAAAGGGGGAGAATGTTGGGCCTCCTCTGGGATTGTTTAGCAGTGTGTGTGCTGCTGCATATGCTGAATGTGTTTTGATTAATTGGCAACCGCAGAGTTGACTTTAACTACTTTTCCTTGACCATGAGGATGTTGTGTATTTTGATGAATCTTTCATTAATGTCAGATAATTATCAGTCACTTGCATTAAAACTCCTCTTCACTTTCATGTTGTATTCTCTATGAGTCGGTGCAAGTTCCTGACGAACTGTACTCATACTCGGTGAATATCGTGCTTTGGGCTCATTGAGTCGGTGCAGCTTGTTTTTGTACCTCGAACAAGGTCGATGCATTACTTGTTCACTCATGCAACCTCTGTGCAAGTTCTGCATCGCACATGATCTAACTCGGTGCAATCACTGGAGAGGTCGGTGCAAGTTTTAGTCTAGCTATGCACATTAAGTCTGAGCATGTTACGTTCTTAGCATATGGAGTCGGTGCAACTCTTGCACTGTTCACATCAGGTTCGTGCATAGAAGTCGATGCATCTTTCATGTTTTGTTAAGTCTGAGTCAGTGCATTGGCTTCATTCTGAAAGTCTGCGTTAGTGGCTTGTTCATACTCTATAAGTCTGCATTAGACTAAGTTAAGTCTAAGTTAGTCTGATTTAGTCTGCGTGAGTCTGTGTTGCCACACACATGGAGTTTAAATGTCAGATCTGCTTTAGCATGAAGTGAGGTTTGAGCTAGCGTGCATATAGGTATGTGCATTCATGTCCGTGCACATTGCCTTGGCAGATCCAAGTCGGTGCAATGCTCATGTCACATGCTTAAGTATGTGCATTGCACTATCAAGGTCGGTGCAATTCACTGTGTGTTCCACATAAAGTATGTGCAATACTGTTTCGTGCATAATCACATCGGTGCATACCTTCATATTGCTCGAGTAAAGTCCGTGCATAACTTACTGAATGCACTTCTGAGTCGATGCACATTTCTTGTATGTACACAGAAGGTCTGTGCAATTCTTTTCCCTTGCAAGCGCAAGGTCTGCGCACGATAGGTTTATAGCTTGGTGGCTCAGTGCAATCATTGATTCTTGCACACATAATTTCTGTGCATAATTCTCTTACAGCGTAATAAGGTCTGTACACAATATAACTCATGCATATTTGAGTCCGTGCACTTTTGCTCTCATGCTCTATTAAGTCTGTGCAATTCCTATGATTTTCTAACTGTCTTATGCTGACTGAGTGTCTAACATTGTCACAGGACACTTGTTCGTAAAGTTTAAGGAAGGCACGTGATCCAAGATTGGAGGCTGATCTAGCTCGTGCCACGTGGACTTGGATCTCAGATCTGGATGAAAAGCTTGGGCGGGAAATGTGGTTTCCACACGCCCTCTTTCTGCTGCACATATAAATAAGAAACTATTCGCGTAGAAGAACAGAGGTGAAGAAATCAGTGATCAAGAGATTGAAGAAAAAGAAGCTGAGAGAAGAAGAGCTAACACGTTCCAGGAGAGTTAGTGCCTGCAAGTTCAGAGAGAGAGTTGAGAGAGAGATTGGAGAGAAGAAGTAATTGAGAGTCGCTGTCATCGGTCTCTTAGTTCAGAACCAAAGACGATTTGCTCATTGTCTTGAGTTACATTCTCGTTGTGTTTTTGATTTTCTGTCTTTCCTTTGTTTTGTTTTTGAAACACTGTTCTTCAAGCTGTGTGTCAACGGAAAGGTTAAGCTGTAAACCTCAGCGGCAGAGGAGGATTCCTCTGGTAGCAAGCTGTGAAGCTCAATGGGTGTAGGGATATAATCCCCGAAGCTGTGGATCAGCCATGAGAAGCTGTGAATCAGCTATAAGCCACACTCGGTTTGAGTGTGCGGTGGATGTAGGCTTGTACCGAACCATCTAAAATCTCCTGAGTTCTATGTGATTGGTGTGTGATCTCTGCTTAGTAGCTTGCATGCATTGTGCTTGTGTTTTGGTTCCAACAGCGTGCCGTTGATTATACTGAACCTGATCCTTTTTCCCTCGCATACATATTCTGCCATTAAGTTGAACTTATTCAGCAGTAGTAAATCTTTCAATTCGCATATGTTTACTTACTGTAGTTAAATTTTAGAGGATAGAAGGTTTTAGAGGGTAGATCTATTCACCCCCCCTTTAGATCTTAGAGTCCATCCATTCCCAACAGATACAAGAATGCTATAAGCATAATTAAGCTCTCTTGCCTTTCTATTTGACATCATAGCGAAAGCTTGTGACCTAAGTTGCTGCCATGGTACAGGCCTTTCGATTTGGACAATTGAGAGATTCAAGTTCATCATAACAAAAGCTTGTCAATTGATGGAATGTGTTTTTGTTGGTTGTAAATGGAAATCCAAAACATGTCTGAGTGGTTCATTGAAGTATTTTTGAGTGAACATGTTGAAAATGTTAAAATTGATGCAAGCATTTTGATTATCATCTAACATCTTATTTTTTCATGTTTTTCAAGATGAAAATTCATGGTTGATCCTCATTAGATAATGGTAATATATAATCACTTATTTTCCCTTGGTTTAATGTAGGTTTGAAGTGGTTTTTAACCCTTACAGGCAGGGGTCGATCCTATGGGTCAACCCTCACTACCCTTGGTTCTGTCCAAGGGTGGCAGAGGCAGAAATTTGCAGGGGTCGACCCCATGGGTCAACCCACAGCAAGGGTGGACCCATGGGGTCGAACCTGTTGGGACTGGGTTCTGTTTGGGTGTCCCGAGATGCAGAAAACTCAACGGTCAACCCCAGGGGTTGACCCTTTCCTGTCGGGCTTCGCAAAAACATCCTAAACACTTTATTTTGGCCTCGAAACTTTACCAAATTACCCCCAAAAGGTTCCTAGGCATATACGGGTATTTTAAACATGTTTTAGGAGGGTTTTATGGGTCATTTGGCCAGCCTAACTTGTATATATACATCAGCTACGAATTTGAGAAAGGAGAATCCTAATGTGTTTATTTTCCATCTTCTAGGGGAAGAAAGGGGGGAAAGCAAGGAGGAGCTCAAGAAAGGAGGACATCATCTACATCAAGGTATTTCTGGAGCTCGTGGATGAAGAGAATGTTGTGCAGACTGAAGAAAGGAGAAAGATGTTTTGGGCATGTGTGTAACATGCTTAATTCTATGGTTTTGATGATGTCTAACTATGACTCATTGATGGGTCTGACCTGCATTTAATAATATCCACATTCACGCATTTTATGTCAAGCCAGCTTTTGGATGCACAGAAATCAAGGCAGGTGTTAATACTGAAGGGTGTACGGACATCTTGGCAACTGGTAGCATAGAAATCAAGGCAACCAGCAGCACATAAATCAAGCTGAAAAGCTTCATGTTGATTAGGTCGGTGCAGTGGCTCCTGTTCACGCAGACAGGTCGATGCACATTATGCCAGCACAATCCAAGGTCGGTGCACCTTCTACAGTTTTGACCACTATGGTAGATGCACCTTAGAGCAAAGGTCGATGCACACTGCTGAAGGTCTGTTCACATGTGCAAGTGAAGGTCAGTGCATAGCCACTGTTCAAGAATAACGGTCGATGCACATCAAGCTAGCACATAACAAAGGTAGATGCTACCTCAAGTTATCAACTGAAGTAAGGTCGATGCACATATGCATTTTGGACTAGTAAGGTCGATGCACATCAACACTTCAAGGACAAAGGGTCGGTGCACGTTCATGTCTAAGTCATAGAAGGTCAGTGCACATTCATGTTTTATTCATATAGGTTGGTGCACATTCATGTCTTAGTCATCAGTAAGGTCGGTGCAAATTCATAATGTTGCACACAAAGGTCTATGCACATTTGCATTATAGCATAGGGAAAGGTCGGTGCACCTTTCGCTAGCACAAAGCAAGGTCGGTGCACGTTCGCTTTCAACGCCACAAAGGTTGGTGCACATTTGCATCATAGCATTATCAGGTCTGTGCACATTCACTATTTAGCCTGTCAGGTCGGTGCACATTTGCATGATAGATTGTCAGGTCGGTGCACATTTGCACGATAGCATGTAAGGTCGGTGCACATCAGGTAAGGTCGGTACACATGCTGAACGAAGGTCTATGCACATATGCATTTCTGCTCAAGAGGTCGGTGCCCATTCATGCATTGCAGAACTAAGGTCGATGCACATATGCAGTCAAGTCTAGAAGGTCGATGCACATCCCATAGACTTGCCACTCAGGTCGGTGCACATATCAGGTCGGTGCATGTTTTACCTTCAACATTACAAAGTCTATGCACATGTGAATGACAAGGACTGTGCACGTTACTGAAAGTCTGTGCACATGCTGAAGACTAAGGTCGGTGCACATCTACATTATAGCCTGTAAGGTCGATGCATAAGAAGAAAGCTTGGTTTGTAAGGTCTATGCACCTTATGAAGCTGACCTCACTACAGAAGACATTAAGCTTCATGCATCGATGCATCTGGGCTCCTAGGGGCATTTTTAGCAAACCTGCAGCTTTTTCAGAAAAAGGTTCCATAGACCAAAAATAGGAACCACAAATGCCCAAAAATACGTCTTTTGAGGTCTAGCGGAGTTTTCTAGGACTGACCACTATCCCTCTCCATCATGAGGTTATAGAACATCTTTTGAGAAGGCAGAACTGTCAGGTATCATTTGTGGGAAAGGTTAGCTTTCCATGTTACTCTACTTTTTGACTACAACCAATCAAATTGCTGTCTGTGCAAGAACCTGGCAGAAGTTCAGATATGGAAAAAGGCTAGTCTGTCTCCATGGCCAAATGGGAAAAAGGTATTTGGTCAAAGAACCTCCTTGATTAATTGTTTATTTTGACCAAACAAATAATGTTTAGAAGACTCCAAGCGAAGGAAAAGGCTCCTTGGACAGTCAACTGTCATTGTCATCATTGGCTTTCCATATCAATCCTTTTGGTCAATGAAAAAGTCAGGCACCAAATCTGGGAATGGTCACATCTCATGGACGCCACCTTTCTACCTCCATCCAATTAGCATTTCTGTTGCAGAGATCTCACTGGATAGAAGGACATCCTTGGTGGTGCCAGCCAATGGAAGACAAGATATTGCATATTTTCCTTGGGAGCTGCTGCACCCAATTTATTTGGAGGAAAAAACTTCTGCTAGAAGGATTTCTTACGTCTATAAAAGGGGCAGCCTGTGTATGATGATGTTGTTGCCGCCTAGAAAAAGTGGCATGCCCTTGAGTATCTACGTAGAGCATCCTTGTGAACCGCGTGAGAGCAGCCCAGCACTAGTTCTCAATCCAGTGCTGTAAAAGAAGAATAAAAAGAAAAGAGAAGCCTTGAGAGAGAAAGTAGCCCTGCAGTCTACCTGAGCCTGAAGAATCAGATCTTCAGATCTAAAATTTGTAGCTACAGATGTCAGCCTCCAGATCATCATCTATAGCTTCAGTTCGTGTTTATTCCTTTTGTGTTTGTTGTTTTTCCACTGCACTTGCAGTGAGTTTTATCCTGTGTTTTTTTCATCTAGAACCGTCCCTGTCGGTTTGTGTGTAGGAAGATAGACAGAGGTGTGCTCCGGTCTGTGGGGAACCATCCCTGCCGGTTTGGGTGTAGGAAGACAGATGGAGGGCTCTCCGTCCTGTGGTTTGGGGCGTCGTCCCCGTGTGGAGCTGCGTTTACAGCGTGTGGTAAAGCCTCACAAGGTTTGGTGAGGGGTGGACGTAGGTTGCGGGTTTTCAACCGAACCACCTTAAAAATCCCTGTGTAGTGGGTTGTTTGTGTGTGTTTACTCATTATCCTTTACCCCCATTCAAAGGTTCGCAGGTTGATTAAACGCATGCTATCTTGCTGAACCAGCTGTGCTTAAGTGTGTAGCAACCTCACCACTTAACACTGAGTTTCTGTAGCTCCCTCTTTAGCTGTTCCTACTAATTCCGTTGTGTACTATGTCTAAGCATCTCATGTGCATTATAGCCCTTGACTGTTTTTTAATGTGTTAAGTTTTTAATTGGGCATAGTTTTAGAAAGGATCTATTCAACCCCCCTTCTAAGATCTTGTTGCACCCTATCGGACCTAACAATTGGTATCAGAGCCAAGCTCTGCAATTTCCAGATCCTACGATTTGCAGGGGAAGATCCCGGTGCATTTTGAGAAAATGGCTTCATCTGCTACACATGCTTCGATGGTTTCCCCGCCTACTTTTGATGGTTCAGATTTTTCTATATGGCTAGGGAGAATGTTCATTTATGTTAATTCCATAGATCCACAATTGTGGACTCTTATATACAATGGTCCTCATGAGCTGCCATCAAATACCGATGAATGGTCCGCTGATCATGAGACCAAACATAATGACAACCTTGCTGCATTTAACTTGATAAAAGCTGTAGTTGATTTTAGGTTATCTCATCTTGTGTCCACTTGTAGCACAACCAATCAAATCCTGGACAGGCTGGTGAATATCCATGAGAAGGGAGAAGAACAAACGCATGAAGGCCTCATGGCCGGCCGTCCAGAGCAGTCAAGCAATCCATCTTCATCTCAGGTAAGCCTTGACTCTGAAGACTTTACATTTGAAGAGCTTATGAATGCTTACGATGAGCTAGTCAAGCGGTATAAGAAGCTAAAATCTAAGAATCGAAAGTTGAAAAAGAAACTTGAAAATAGTTCTTGTGAGAAGTCCTTTTGTATTAAATGTTCTGCTTTTGAAGAGGTAAATGATGCTTTAACGAATGATGTGGACTTGCATAAAGAGCAAATATATTTTCTAAGAGATAAAAATGGATCTCTTCAAAATGAAATCTCTGAGTTGAAACTGAAATTCGAATCAATGCCTTTTAATCAAACTCTGTCTGATAAACTGATACATGATGGTGATCTGATTGAAGAAAACAAAAGCTTGAAAGAACAAATAAACGTTTTGACTGAAAAGCTGGCTGTCTTTGAAAAAGGCAAGTATGTTGCCAATAACAACTCTGAAACAATGCATGCCTTAGAACAAGAAACAGAAAATCTGAAAACTGTGAACGCCATGCTCAATGAGCAATTGGCTATGTGGGAGGAGGATCTTGCTGAATCTGAGCTGCACATCTCCTCTTTGGAAATTGAAATTAAGGATCTAAACAACTCTCTATCAAATTTTATGCAAGGCCAAGACAATGTAGATAAGATTTCGAGAACTTGAGTATACTTTCAGAAAGAGGGGTTAGGCTGCAACCCGGTGATTAAAAAGATCTATGAGAACAAATTGCATACACCTTCTGTCTCTGGCTCACATGAAGTTAGTACCTCTAGTGGTTCCCCAAAATAGTTTACTGCTCAGAAAAACTAAAAATAGATGGGTACTCAAAAAATGAATTTGCTATTTTTGACATGCATGCTAGAAAAGGCTATGCTAAACACCATATTTCTCATAAAATGAATGTTCATTGTTTTTATAGTGGTAAGCATGGTCATATTGTGCTTGATCGTTTCACCTTGAGGAATGATGAACTACGAGCAAGCAAGAATAGAAGAAATAATGTTGAAAGCAATGACAAGAAGCAGGTCAGCACTGGGAGAAAGGTTGCTCAGCATACTACCATTCAGAAGCCCAGGTATGACCCTGTGCATCGAGGCACCTATCAGGACAGATCGATGCACTTCAAGGCTACCAGAAGAAGTATGCCTCCTTGCTGCCACCATTGTGGCAAAATTGGCCACACTGACCAAGACTGCTAGCATCTAAAGGGAAGGTATCAATTTCATTCTAGGAATGCTAACTTCCATGCTCACCCACAAAATCCTAATGCACACCCACATGCACATAAGAAGGATGTTCAATCTTTTGTGAGTTGCTTCTATTGTGAGAAAAATGGGCATGAGATGTATGATTATCATACAATGATGGAAGATGATTTGGCTGCCCTGAAAAAGGTGAGCCAAGCTGCTGGACATGAAACTAACCCACAAGGACCCAAGCAAGCTTGGGTACCTAAAGATCTCAAATGGGAATTTTGGGTGTAGGGTGCCTTGGAGCTGAACATTGGATGCTCAGGTGAATAAGAGCTCAAGGCACAGATATGTAAAAAAACCTTTTAATTCATGTTAAATCTACATGTTAGGGTTATCATGAGTCATTGCATTTAGAATTCCCTTCTTGTTCTCAATAAATCCTGCATGTCTGAAAACTCCCATGCTCCATCTAAATTCCCCCATGGTTAAAAATTTGAAAGATTTTATCGTTGAAAATGACTGAGTCTCTGGTATATCAAAGGTGTATGTTAAAGTGATGAGCTAAGCTTGTCTGGAAGACAACACCTTGTGTGAGGTGATCCCTGGATCTAAGTTCTCCACCTAGTACCAGAATTCAAAAATTGATGTGCTGAAATTTATTTTGCTGATGGAATTAATTTGATGTTGAGTTGATGTTTGTTTCTTGCTAATCAGCCATATGAAATACTTGATCATTTCTTTTGATGATGTCTGCCATGGCTGCATTTATTTCAACTCATCACTCATGTAGGCATTAATTTCCATAAATACTGTACAAAGGGGGAGTTTAAGATTTGGTGTCAGACTTTGAGTTTCAGCTCTGAATGCATTATAAGTAATTTGTGCTTGCATCATTTTGTTGTCTCATGCACTCTAATGCATTTCATGTTAAAGAGACATAACAATGCATAATCAATTGGCATCCCCTCTATTGCACCAAGTGTTCATGTAAGTCATAGGCTGCATATACCATTGCCAACCCATGCATGTGTTGAGGGGGAGTCAACATCAAATCCCGTCTGCATCACTACACATTCTTGTTGACATCATGCATAGATAGCATGTTCTTAGGGGGAGCTTGTCCAGCCTTGTAAACTCTGTTAATAATCTCTTGCTGGTCTTATCTTACCCATTCCAGTCTGAGTTCAATGCATACCCTTAGGGGGAGTGTTCTCTATCCATACTTGCTCTAGTTGATGCTCTCCACTCATACAACACTCTCTGCTTAAACCAAACCACAATGGCTGATTCTGTTTGTGGTTCACCTTAGATTTGAATTGCCTTGAATTTCTTGGAGGATCTTCTATCTGTCTTTAAGCTTGCTAATCAGAGTAAATCCTTAAGAAGACTCTTCTTTTATAGAGTTTTATGACTACCTTGAACATGAAAGCTTTTGGTTTAAAATTAATGATTTCTTGAGCCTTGATGTTTAATGGTCTTGAAAATGTTTGTGGTTGGGCTTAATAGACTTTAACTAGCTTTTCATGTTTTGACATGTTATGCCTTCTGGAATCTGAAAGTTTATCCTTAGTACAAAGGCATCTTTGATTGAGAAACTTCAGTCTAGTATTATTTTTAAACATTTGTCAAAACTGAAGATGTCTAAAATGGGGCTACAATGGAAGCAATGAACTAGCCTTGCTGAGTAATTGGGGATATTGACATCTGATAAACATATATCCTTATGTAAAATGGTGTGTGCTAAGTTTAGTGCTCTAAGGCAGAGCAATGGCATTGGGTTCGCCGAGAAACTGAGTTCCTTTACCAAAGAAGTGAAGAGGATAGCGTCATGAAGTGCCATACTACCTCTGTTCTAATAATGGCAAAATGGTAAGCTACACTGAGTAACTGGGGGTGCTAGCATCTAAACAATGTATACCCTCAAGTCAAAGGTGCATGCTACACTTTATTTCTCATAAAAATGATAATTGGTAATGCTCAACAATGTTTTGAAAAGAAAAATCTGAAGGTGTTGCACTCATCGATAAAATCAGAGACATCTAAGTGTTTAGCCTCAATACTTGTTGTAATTACTCTCAAGGGAGCCAATGGAATTGAATGAGAGGAGGTTAACGTGGTTTTAGTATGAATTTCTGATTCACTTTTATTAATCTTGAATACAGATGTTCTCAAATGTTTTCATTGAGAAGCTCAGAATTCATTAGTGTTAAACCAATCTGAATATAAGGGTTGCATTATTAGAATTCTATAACTGGAGATTCTGAAAAATCTATAACTCTACATTTATGAACTTAGCTTCAGATTAAAGAACCTCCATCCTTTTCTTGAGATAAGCTGTCTTTTGATTCTCCTTCATTATTTTCCTTCTCTGGACCAATCTGCATAATTCACTCAGGCTGCCATGAAAGCATCACCGTTTTCTTAACAATTGGTATCTAGCTTCAGCCTTCTCATCAACTGGCAACGGGTTAATTGGTATCATGCTTCCCATTAAACTGGTTTCAGTCTTCACATACATGGGTGGTCAGCATTTTTTATCCCCATGCATTGCATAGAAAACTCTAAAAAATATGAAAACCAGAAAACCATTAAAAACATGAAAAATCTGAAAATTAAATTTGTGATGTGGCAGATGTATTATTCTTGAATTGCATCTTGTTGCTATGATAATGTCTCCTACATCTAATTGCCTCTCATGACTCAGTTCATGTTGCTCTTGATTCGTGATCTGCCCCTGCCATGCCAAGGTACATAACCTTGTACTATAATTGCTCATAAACAATTGGTATCTGTCCTATCATTGGCATTCCATTATTGGTTGTCCTCATTTTGCCAACTTTAATAAGTGTACAACCATTGGCATGCATTTTTGCATCATTTTTTGGAATACTGGATAGTTGCTTGCAATGCTTGTTTTCATCGCTCCTTTCATTCATCACTGTGCTCTATATTTCCTTCAACTCTTTTTCTTTTGTTGATGTCAAAGGGGGAGAGAATTATGTGAGTCATTAATTCTGGAGTGAATTTTATGATGTCAAAAGGGGGAGTGAATTGTCAAAGGGGGAAAGAATTTTTTTTTTGATCATTGTATTTCCTTTGACATGAACTCATAATGACTCATAGTTGCCATCATCAAAAAGGGGGAGAATGTTGGGCATGTGTGTAACATGCTTAGTTCTATGGTTTTGATGATGTCTGACTATGACACATTGATGGGTCTGACCTACATTTATTAATATCCACATTCACGCATTTAGGTCAAGCCAGCTTTTGGAGCTAATAAATAAGGCACAGAAATTGAGGCAATTGGATGCATAGAAATCAAGGCAGGTGTTAATACTGATGGGTGCACAAAAATCTAGGCAACTGATAGCACATAAATCAAGGCAACCAGTAGCACAGAAATCAAGCTGAAAAGCTTCATGTTGATTAGGTCGGTGCAGCAGCTACTGTTCACGCAGACAGGTCGATGCACATTAAGCCAGCACAAGTCAAGGTCGGTGCACCTTCTACCGTTCTGACCACTAAGGTCGATGCACCTCAGAGTAAAGGTTGATGCACGCTACTGAAGGTCTGTGCACATGTGCAAGTGAAGGTTGGTGCATAGCCACTGTTCAAGAACAAAGGTCGATGCACATCAAGCTAGCACAAAATAAAGGTCGACGCTACCTCATGTTATCAACTGAAGTAAGGTCAGTGCACATATGCATTTTTTACTAGTAAGGTCGATGCACATCAGCACTTCAAGGACAGAGGGTCGGTACACTTTCATGTCTAAGTCATAGAAGGTTAGTGCGCATTCATGTTTTATTCATATAGGTTTGTGCACGTTCATGTCTTAGTCATCAGTAAGGTCGGTGCGTGTTCATAATATTGCACACAAAGGTCTGTGCACATTTGCATTATAGCACAGAGAAAGGTTGGTGCACCTTTCGCTAGCACAAAGCAATGTCGGTGCACATTTGCTTTCAACGGCATAAAGGTCGGTGCACATTTGCATCATAGCATTATCAAGTCGGTGCACATTCATTATTTAGCCTGTCAGGTCCATACACATTTGCATGATAGAATGTCAGGTTGGTGCACATTTGCACGATAGCATGTAAGGTCGATGCACATCAGGTAAGGTCGGTGCACATGCTGAACGAAGGTCTGTGCACATATGCATTTCTGCTCAGAAGGTCGGTGCATATTCATGCATTGCAGAACTAAGGTTCATGCACATATGCAGTCAAGTCTGGAAGGTCGATGCACATCCCATAGACATGCCACTCAGGTCAGTGCACATATCAGGTCGGTGCATGTTTTACCTTCAATGTTACAAGGTCTGTACACATGTGAACTACAAGGTCTGTGCACGTTATTGAAAGTCTGTGCACATGCTGAAGACTAAGGTCAGTGCACATCTGCATTATAGCCTGTAAGGTCGATGCACAAGAAGAAAGCTTGGTCTGTAAGGTCTGTGCACCTTATGAAGCTGACCTCACTGCAAAAGACATCAAGTTGTTGGGTCCCTCAGGGTGCAATAAGATCTATAAGGGGAGTTGAATAGATCCTTTCATGAACTTTTCCCAATTAAAAATCTCTTAGAAACAAAGATCATAAACCACTGCTATAATTGAGTGAGACACTTGGACACAAAGCGCAGCGGAATAAAAAAAGAATGGCTTAAATGGAGACGGCAAGGCATAGTGCACAAAACGCACAGGTCGACACTTCCAAGTGAAAGTGTCGACACTCCTTCAACCAATCCTAGCAATAAGGAAGGCTGAGGTCAACACTGCAAGGCCACGAGGTCAGCACTCCTCCCATGGGTCACTGGGCAGGTCGACACTCCTATTAGAGAGGTCGACACTATCTCAATAGTTCTCCACAAACTAAGGAGCTGAAGGTGACACTCCTATGTAATGAGGTCACCACTCCCTCAGAGGCTGATGAGATCTAAATGAGATTTAACCTTGTAATGTAGTGATCATGAAGCACAACACTAAAACATAAGATAGCATACAATGTGTGTGTGTGTGCTATTTCGATCAGCCAGAACACGTGTGTTAGTGAACGAGATAGCGTGCCTCTTGCTTTGAGTGTACTCCCTAGTGCCTGTGAGCAAGAGTGCAGCAGGCAACTGAGGAGATTCAGGTGTAGCTATAATAAGATAGCAAAGGGTGTCAAGATAAAATAATTAGTGCATATCAGAAATGTATGCAACATAAATGATCAGGATTGCATTTGCTCAACCCAGCATACTAACCTGTGAATGGAGATAAAGGATAAGGAGCAATCACATAACCCACAACACAGGGATTTTAAGGTGGTTCGGTTGTAAACCCACAACCTACTTCCACCCCTCACCAAACCCGGTGAGGCTTTCCTGCTGACTCACAGCTTGACAGGGGACTCGCCCCAAAACCATAGAACGGACAAACCCTCCGTCTATCTTCGTACACATAAAAATCGGTAGGGACGGTTCTCCACAGGCCGGAGCCAACCTCCGTCTATCTTCCTACTCACAAGCAGTAGGGATGGAACAAAGTATGATGTTGAAATGAGTGAAACGAAAAATGCAAGTAGAAGACACTGCAAGTGCAATGGGTGAATCATAAGAACAAGAAGAAAAATGCCAACTGGAGCTTTAGATGATGATTTGCCAGCTGGGTACTACAGCTACATATTCCAGATCTGAAGATTTGATTCTTCATGCTCAGGTAGACTACAGGGATGTTCTCTTCTCTCTCAAGGCTGCTCTCTCTTCTTCTTCTTTCACAACACTGAACTAAGAATCAGTACTGGGCTGCTCTCTCACGCCTTTGAAGGATGTTCTTTGCAGATGCTCTAAAGCGTGGCACTCTATGGGCAGCAGTAGCTTCCACTCTTGAGGAAGCTTGATATTTATAGCCGAGCCACAAGGTAATGTGGTGAAAAAACTTTCCCTCCAAAGTTTCCCTCCAAAAACCTTTTCTAGTCTTTGAGGATGATACTTTGTAGGATTTGGCTTGAGCTGGCTAGCTTCGAGTCTAAGGAGGACGGTGGCAGACTGTGAGAGGGAACATACCAAATCTCCCTTTAGTCAATTTCAGGTCTTCACATTAAATGCCCTATTGAGGTGTTGAGTTCTCATGGGCTGAAGCCAGCTTTCTGTCTGGTTGAAGACAGCTAGAACAGAAATCACATGACAACATTTAAGGTGGCAGACTGTGGTGTCCTTTCTCCAGCTGGTTTGCTGACACAAGTTGCTCCATGAAAGTGACAAGTTGATAGGGACACAAGTCAAACCTGGGTATCCCATCCAGACCTCGAAATCCATGAAATTAGACATTTACGGTACCTATTTTCTCTCTCTGGATCTTCCATTGACTTGACAGACAACTGGCTTGAAAGCTTCTGGAAGAACAGAGGTGTCGACCTCCTGTGTAGAAAGTGTCGACACTTCTGATGAATACTGCCAATATAACGGTCTCTGGAAGGATGAAGTGTCGACCTGCTATGAATGTTGTGTCGGCACTTCTTTGAGAATACCTGACTTTAATGCTTTCTGGAAGGACCAATGTGTTTGCACGCTGGAAAAAGGTGTCGACACATCTAATGAAAGCTTCTTATATAGCGATCTCTGGAAGCCTGGGGTGTCGACCTGCTGGTGGCAAGTGTCTACACTTCTTAGGAAAATTGCTAATATATTGCTCTCTGGAAGATCAAAGTGTCAGCACGCTGGAGCAAGGTGTCGACACTTCCTTTGAGACTTCAGCATGTGCTCTGGCTTGCTGATAAATAGGTTGGAACTGCACAGTAGGCTGAACCGACCCGACCTGAGAAAATTCTTGAGGTCTTGCCATGTCAAGTTCTAATGCTGCAGCTGCCTGATATGCTTCATCCATCATCGTCACTCGAGTGGCAATCAAATGCTGCCTCAATCCTGGTCTCAGTCCATGCAGAAATTGCTCAGTCTTGAGGGCTTCCTCTGTAAGAATATGCGGTGCATACCGACCCAATTCCATGAACTTGTTGCGGTACTCCAGCACAGACATCGTACCCTGAGTCAGCACCATAAATTGGTGCATCTTGGCCATTCGGAGATACGCAAGACTATAGGTGCGCTCGAAGGAAGCCATGAACTCTGCCCAGGTGATTAGACGAAGCGGACGAGAACGAAACGCAACCTCCCACTCGGTGGTCCACCACACGAGTGCTGCTCCCTGACGCTGAAAAGTAGCCAGCATGACTTTATCATCCTCGGCGCACTCCATGGAACGGAACACGTGCTCCGTAGCCTCCAACCAGACTCTGGCTGCATCCAGATCCGCCTGACCCTCAAATGTCGGTGGGTGGAACAACAAAAATTTCTTGAGTGCTCTGCCACGACCACAAGGAAAATCATCTTGTGGAACTGGAACAGGCACAGCTTGAGCTGGAGCTAGCACAGGCACAACAGGAGGAGGCAAAGTGCCACTCTCTCCCTGGGGAACATGATCTCTTCTTTTACGAGGCGGCATCTAAAAAGCACACGACAATAGAAAACCCATTAATAATGATGGAAAACATCCTAAGCCAGCAATAGACAACTCAAGTGGACTTGCTCTAGACTCGCACATGCAATTTCAATTCCTTATACAAATCCCCAACATCGCTCTGATACCAACTATAACGACGCAAAGCTCCGGATACCGATATATCGATAACATCGATATACCGATACCAAGAATTGGAGACGCCACCCAAGAGGCTGATGAGGCCCCGTAAGGGTTAGGAGAGTTTGTCGAGGGGATGCATAACGAATTGGAATTACGAACGCACAAGATTAATTAGAACAACTATTAATAAATTAGTGCGAAAGCAATTTAAAATATCAGAGTGGTAAAATATATATACAATAGTCCAGATTTACAAATAAATAAGTCCCATAATAAAAAGAAAAGTCCAATGTACAACTACACGGGGCATACCCCGGTCAAAAGTACACAAAAGGATGAATCGACTACTGCTGGCACAACTATGAACGATCGCCAAACGAACGAGAAACACCGGCGGACGGCTGGGGCGGCTCACCTGAAAGAGGAAAGGGTGAGTCACACCCAGACTTAGTAGGGGTCACACAGATCCCTACCTCGCACTATACAGGCAGGCATGCAAATATAAAAGCAAATAGAGCATGCATTTAAACAACAAACATGCAATGGCATAATTAAAACACAATTAAAGTAATGTTGTAAAACCTATCTAAGCAGTTTAAAATAGCTAACTAGAAGCCAAAATTAATCAAATAATAGCGTCAGGAGCTAAATCTACCAATATAATAGACCTCAACTAACCAAGTGATAGTGAGAGAAAGGAAGACCCACTAGAAAGTAGAGACCATATGCGTCCACTATACTGCGTCTCAAGCAACTCACGTGGCTAAAGTCTCCAAGTGAGAGTCGTAAAAAGGACCAAATCAAGTACTAGTCAGAGCAGCACTCGTCAGTGCCAGTCCTAGTCTCTGACCATGTGTGCACACACTGACTCCTGTCTAGAGCCAAGTCTCTAGCTAGTTCCCCCCCCCCCCCCCCCCCCCGCAGGAGGCTACGGTGGAAAAGCCGGGGGCCCGCGGAACTCGCTTACAAACCATTTAGCGGGAACGCCCCTCCACCTCTCCCGGGTGGGCCGACACAAGAGGTCGCTGGGCTACGACTAGTAGTTCCATCACAAGGAGAGAGAGAGCAACTCTACTGGGATCTAAAAGTAAGCCATAGTTTCGTAAAATGACTTAAACATGGCGTAAATGCAACATGGAATGTCTTAAGAATTGAATAGGCAACTATTGAAATCATAAGGGGTGTGACGGTCGAGAGATATCGCGTCACAGTGTGTGACGGTCGAAGGGTGGTGCGCTACGCAGGCTATAACGCGCCCCCATTGGACCGTTAAAGTCACCCGAGGGTATAAACCCACAGTTTTTCTACGGAATGTAACGCACCAGGAGTGGCGCGCTACACGGCTCTGACGGTCATACGATAGACCGTCAGGCCAACCGCCCTATGAAGGTCAACGGTCATGTAGCGGTCTATAGGTCGACCGCTACACTGAGTGTGACGCCCCTAGAGTGGGCCGTCACGAGGCATGTAACGCACCCCTTAAGGGCCGTTACAGTGTGATGGTCACTAGAAGGACCGTTACACGCACGGGAAACCGAAAAGGGCGAAGTTCAAAATCGAACTTCCTCCCAATCGAGTCGGATCGACAGGAAAACGTGAAAAACCTGTAAACCTATCAAACCACAACATTCCACAGCTAATCTATACATCAAAACATAAAAACAATACCCATGGAGTGATTTTTAGGAAATTAGGCTAAATTATACTAACATGAGGATTTTCACGGAACTTGAGGAAAACGACCGTGCATGGCGGTGCATGTGGTGTCAAAACGATCATAGCGAGGCGAGGATTCCATCCCCCTACCTCAATCGCGATGAGAACCGAGTTTGGGCCGCATGCGAGTGAAGGGACGCCGCGGCTCCTCTCGCCCCGTCTCGCCTCCACGCTTCACGAACCGCGACGAGGTCAGCACCCACGCGTTCCTCGCGACGAGCCGGTTCCGATGGTACCTGTCACGCCTCGATCCGCGGTCGATGGCATCGAAATCGAGAGAGAGGGAGGGTGGGCACGTGAGAGAGAGAGGGTGAGAGAGAGAGAGTGAAAATGAGAGAGAGAAAGAGAGATCGATGGGGAGAGAGAGAAAGAAAAAATTTTATAATTTTTTTTTAATTTTTAACCTCAAATTACATTTTAACCTCAAAAGAACTGAAATTGTATAAATGCCCAATAAATTTATATAAATCTTTAACTAATTCGATTAAATACCAGAAAATAGCCTAAATTTGCAGAATACAATCTAGATCCAAACCACTAAGAATCCGCTAAGACACTGGTCTTACAGTCCGTCCCTCCTAAAAGAAATTTCATCCCCGAAATTTAACGGAAGGAAAGGAAGGAAACTGAAAGGAAAGTACACCTAGAATGGAAGCAGAAATAATCGAACGAGAAAAACAAGAGCGGATACCTTGAAAATAGAAAACTGGTTTTCCACGTGGCTGAAAATAGACTTGCTTGAATCTATAGCCAACCACGGCACCATACTATTCTAACCAGTCCATGCCCAGAATATCATCATAATCGGCCAACTGCAGTGCATATAATCTTGCTGGCAACACCCGATCACTGATGACAATGGGGGATTCTTCCAGGCACAATGGAGTGGACATGAAATCTCCAGACGGTAATTCGACAAGCAACTCACAACATAGCTCAGTTATCGGCTCCTCAATACAAGCAATGAAATCCTCAAAAATAAAAGAGTGAGTAGCACCTGAGTCGAAAAGAACACGAGCTGTACGACCAAAAATCAAAACAGTACCTTCCACGAGATTGGATGCCACAGCTTCTGCACGAGTGATATGAGTAACCTTGCCTCTCGGCTGACGGCTAGCTGCAAAAGACTGCTGGGAAGAAACTGAAGCTTGCGGATAAAATGGCTGAGGTTGAGGTGGCGGAGGAAGATGAAACTGAGACGACTGCGACTGGGTAAACTGTGAGAACTGTGCCAGCTTCGACCTCAGGGGATAGTCTCGAACTACGTGACCTGGCTGATCACAGCGAAAACAAACTATCAACAATGAACACGGCACACCTGGATGGCTACCACCACACCTCAGACATGGTCTCGGTTGATTCACAGAAGAATCTTGACGCTGCTGGAAAGAAGGAGCTGATAACTGACTGGAATCAAAAGATGCCGAATGATCAAATTTTCTCTTAGACCCCTTGAATTTCTTAAACTTGGGCTTCAAAGAAAAAGACACGCCGCTGACATCAGGAACAGCAGAAGGAACTCCCGGAACAGACGGCTGATAAACCTGTGGGAACTGCACATTCGACTGAACCGACCCGACCTGAGAAAATTCTTGAGGTCTTGCCATGTCAAGTTCTAATGTTGCAGCTGCCTAATATGCTGCATCCATCATCGTCACTCGAGTGGAAATCAAATGCTGCCTCAATCCTGGTCTCAGTCCACGCAGAAATTGCACAATCTTGAGGGCTTCCTCTTCAAGAATATGCGGTGCATACCGACCCAATTCCATGAACTTGTTGCGGTACTCCAGCACAGACATTGTACCTTGAGTCAGCTCCATAAATTGGTGCATCTTGGTCATTCGGAGATACGCAGGACTATAGGTGCGCTCGAAGGAAGCAACGAACCTTGCCCAGGTGATCAGACGAAGTGGACGAGAATGAAACGCAACCTCCCACTCGGTGGTCCACCACACGAGTGCTGCTCCCTAAAGCTGAAAAGTAGCCAGCATGACTTTATCATCCTCGGCGTACTCTATGGAATGGAACACGCGCTCGGTAGCATCCAACCAGACTCTGGCTGCATCCAGATCCGCCTGACCCTCAAATGTCGGTGGGTGGAACAGCAAAAATTCCTTGAGTGCTCTACCACGACCACCAGGCAAATCATCTTGGGGAACTGGAACAGGCACAACTTGAGCTGGAGCTAGCACAGCAGGAGGAGGAGCAGGCATAATAGGAGGAGGCAAAGTGCCACTCTCTCCCTGGGGAACATGAGCTCTTCTTTTACGAGGCGGCATCTAAAAAGCACACGACAACAGAAAACCCATTAATAATGACGAAAAACATCCTAATCCAGCAATAGACGACTCAAGTGGACTTGCTCTGGACTCGCACATGCAATTTCAATTCCTTATACAAATCCCCAACATCGCTCTGATACCAACTGTAACGACCCAGAGCTCCGGATACCGATATACTGATAACATCGATATACCGATACCAAGAACTGGAGACGTCACCCAAGAGGCTGATGAGGCCCCGTAAGGGTTAGGAGAGTTTGTCGAGGGGATGCATAACGAATTGAAATTACGAACGCGCAATATTAATTAGAACAACTATTAATAAATTAGTGCGGAAGTAATTTAAAATATCATAGTGGTAAAATATATATATAATAGTCCAGATTTATAAATAAACAAGTCCAATGTACAACTACATGGGGCATACCCCGGTCAAAAGTACACAAAAGGATGAACCGACTACTGCTGGCACAATTACAAACGGTCGCCAAACGAATGAGAAACACCGGTGGACGACTGGGGCGGCTCACTAGAAAGAGGAAAGGGTGAGTCACAGCCAGACTCAGTAGAGGTCACGCAGATCCCTACCTCGCACAATACAGGCAGGCATGCAAATATAAAAGCAAATAGAGCATGCATGTAAACAACAAACAGGCAATGGCATAATTAAAACACAATTAAAGTAAAGCTGTAAAACCTATCTAAACAGTTTAAAACAGCTAACTAGCTGTCAAAATTAATCAAATAATAGCGTCAGGAGCTAAATCTACCAATAGAATAGACCTCAACTAACCAAGTGATAGTGAGAGAAAGGAAGACCCACTAGAAAGTAGAGACCAGATGCGTCCACTGACGGCTTATACTACGTCTCAAGCAACTCACGTGACTAAAGTCTCCAAGTGAGAGTCGTAAAAAGGACCAAACCAAGTACTAGTTAGAGCAGCAATCATCAGTGCCAGTCCTACTCTCTGACCACGTATGCACACACTGACTCCTGTCTAGAGCCAGGTCTCTAGCTAGTTCCCCCCCCCCCCCCGTAGGATGCTACGGTGGAAAAGCCGGGGGCCCACGTAACTAGCTTACAAACCGTTTAGCGGGAACGCCCCTCCACCTCTCCCGGGTGGGCCGACACAAGATGTCGCTGGGCTACGACTAGTGGTTCCATCACAAGCAGAGAGAGAGCAACTCTACTGGGGTCTAAAAGTATGCCATAGTTTCATAAATTGACTTAAACATGGCGTAAATGCAACATGGAATACCTTAAGAATTGAATAGGCAACTATTGAAATCATAAGGGGTGTGACGGTCGAGAGATACCGCATCACAGTGTGTGACGGTCGAAGGGTGGTGCGCTACGCAGGCTGTAACGCGCCCCCATTGGGCTGTTAAAGTCACCCGAGGGTATAAACCCATAGTTTTTCTACGGAATGTAACGCACCAGGAGTGGCGTGCTACACGGCTCTGACGATCATACGATAGACTGTGAGGCCAACCGCCCTATAAAGGTCAACGGTCAAACGGTCATGTAACGGTCTATAGGTCGACCGCTACACTGAGTGTGACGCCTCTAGAGTGGGCCGTCACGAGGCATGTAACGCACCCCTTAAGGGCCGTTACAATGTGACGGTCACTGGAAGGACCGTTACACGAGCGGGAAACCGAAAAGGGCGAAGTTCAAAACCGAACTTCCTCCCAATCAAGTCGGATCGACGGGAAAACGTGAAAACCTGTAAACCTGTAAACCTGTCAAACCACAACATTCCACAGCTAATCTATACATCAAAACATAAAAACAATGCCCATGGAGTGATTTTCAGGAAATTACGCTAAATTATACTAACATGGGGATTTTCACGGAACTTGAGGAAAACGACCGTGCATGGCGGTGCATGTGGTGTCAAAACGATGCTAGCGAGGCGAGGATTCCATCCCCCTACCTCAATCGCGATGAGAACCGAGTTTGGGCCGCATGCGAGCGAAGGGACGCCGCGGCTCCTCTCGCCCCATCTTGCCTCCACGCTTCACGAACCGCGACGAGGTCAGCACCCACACGTTCCTCGCGACGAGCCGGTTCCAATGGTACCTCCCACGCCTCGATCCGTGGCCGATGACGTTGAAACCGAGAGAGACGGAGAGTGGGCGCGTGAGAGAGAGGGTGAGAGAGAGAGTGAAAACGAGAGAGGGAAAGAGATATCGATGGGGAGAGAGAGAGAAAAAAAAATTTATAAATATATATTTTTTGACTTTTAACCTCAGATTATATTTTAACCTCAAAAGAACAGAAATTGTATAAATGCCCAATAAATTTATATAAATCTTTAACTAATTCAATTAAATACCAGAAAATAGCCTAAATTTACAGAATAAAATTTAGATCCAAACCACTAAGAATCCGCTAAGACACGAGTCTTACACAAGCACTGACCTTACTGATGACCAAGTCGTGAACATGCACAGACTTGACTGTTTTGATCTGTGTTGACCATACCAAGTCGTGAACATGCACAGACTTGACTGTTTTGATCTGTGTTGACCATTTGTGTGCTTCGACCTTGACAGTAATATAGCATCGACTTTCCTTTGCTGAGGAATGGCTGTGGTGTTGACACTTCTGTAGTAGGTGTCGACATTTCTCTTGTAACACCTTCTTTCTTCAGCAAGAGCGCCAACTTCAGCAGCTGCACTGACTTGACTGCATGAACTTTTGTGAAACCTATTGCCTTGAATTCTGTGCCTTGATTTCTTACACTTATCAGTGAAGGCACAGAGATGTATCTTCTTGCTTATGTTGTCATGACCTGAAATGTATGAGTATGTGTTTATCAAATGCAGGTCAGACTTATCACTGAGTCATTGTCAGACATCATCAAAATAATAGAATTAAGCATGTTATACACATGCCCAACATTCTCCCTGCACAAGTTTCATGCATCGATGCTCCTGGGCTCCCAGGGGCATTTTTAGCAAACCTGGAGCTTTTTCAGAAAAGGTTCCAGAGACCAAAAATAGGAACCGCAAATGCCCAAAAACACGTCTTTTGATTTCTGGAGGAGTTTTCTAGGACTAACCACTCTCCCTCTCCATCATGAGGTTACAGAACATCTTTTGAGAAGGTAGATCTGTCAGGTATCATTTGTGGGAAAGGTCAGCTTTCCATGGTAATCTACTTTTTGACTACATCCAATCAAATTGCTATCTGTGCAAGAACTTGGCAGAAGTTCAGATCTGGAAATAGTCTAGTCTGTCTCCATGGCCAAATGGGAAAAAGGTATTTGGTCAAAGAACATCCTTGATTAATTGTTTATTTTGACCAAACAAATAATGTTTAGAAGACTCCAAGCGAAGGAAAAGGCTCCTTGGATAGTCAACTGTCCTTGTCAACATTGGCTTTCCATATCAATTCTTTTGGTCAATGAAAAAGTCAGGGACCAAATCTGGGAAAGGTCACATCTCATGGAAGCCACCTTTTTGCCTCCATCCAATCAGAATTGCTATTGTAGAGATCTCACAGGATAGAAGGACATCCTTGGTGGTGCCAGCCAATGGAAGATAAGATACTGCAGATTTTCCTTGGGAGCTGCTGCACCAAATTTAATTGGAGGAAAAAACTTCTGCTAGAAGGATTTCTTACGTCTATAAAAGGGGCAGCCTGTGTATGATGAAGCTGCTGCCGCCCAGAGAAAGTGCCACGCCCTTGAGCATCTACGAAGAGCATCCTTGTGAACCGCGTGAGAGTAGCCCAGCACTAGTTCTCACTCTAGTGTTGTAAAAGAAGAAGAAAAAGAAAAGAGAAGCCTTGAGAGAGAAAGTAGCCCTGCAGTCTACCTGAGCCTGAAGAATCACATCTTCAGATCTAAAATTTGTAGCTGCAGACGCCAGCCTCCAGATCATCATCTATAGCTTCAGCTGGTGTTTATTCCTTCTGTGTTTGTGGTTTTCCCACTGCACTTGCAGTGAGTTTTATCCTGTGTTTTGTTCATCTAGAACCGTCCCTGCCGGTTTGTATGTAGGAAGACAGACGGTGGTGGGTTCCGGTCTGTGGAGAACCGTCCCTACCTGTTTGTGTGTAGGAAGATAGACGGAGGTGTGCTCCGGTGTGTGGAGAATCGTCCTTGCCGATTTGTGTGTAGGAAGATAGACGGAGGGCTCTCCGTCCTGTGGTTTGGGGCTTCGTCCCCATGTGGAGCTGCGTTTGCAGCTTGTGGTAAAGCCTCACCAGGTTTGGTGAGGGGTGGACATAGGTTGCTGGTGTGCAACTGAACCACCTTAAAAATCCTTGTGTATTGGGTTATTTGTGTGTGTTTGCTCATTATCCTTCACCCCCATTCACAGGTTCACAGGTTGATTAAACGCATGCTATCTTGCTGAACCGCTTATGCTTAAGTGTGTAGCAACCTCACCACTTAACACTGAGTTTATGCAGCTCCCTCTTTCGCTGTTCCTACTAATTCCGCTGTGTACTATGTCTAAGCATCTCATGTGCATTATAGCCCTTGACTGTTCCTTAATGTGTTAAGTTTTTAATTGGGCATAGTTTTAGAAAGGATCTATTCAACCCCCCTTCTAAGATCCTATTGCACCCTATCGGACCTAACAAGATGATGGTGACCTCGTGATGATCCGTCAACGAATCGGGGAGAACCGGATCTTCTACTGAAAGGGGAGCGTTATACTTGAGAGTTTTTCTTTGTTTCAGTCTTTAGAGTATATCTTGGGCATATTGTATACATCTGTGAAAATTTCCATAAATTTCTGAATGATTATCTTGTATGGGGTTTCAGAGAGTGGATTCTCCGAGTGTTTATGTTGACGCTTGTGCGTCATTTTGTGTGGTGGATATCCGCGTGTGTGTTGGGGCACGTCCCCGTATGTGTGTTACCTTCGCAGCGTGTGTGTTGGGATTTTTACCCTGTGTGTGTGGGGAGAAATCCCCGTGTTTGCTGCATTCGCAGCGTGTGTGTTGGGGTTTTTATCCCGTGTGTGTGGGGAGAAATCTCCGTGTTTGCTGCACTCACAGAGTGTTGAGGAAGTCTCACTCAGTTGAGTGAGGGGTGGATATAGGGAGCCCGTCGTGGTCCTGAACCACTTAAAAAATCATTATGTCATTGTGAATGTCTGTGTGATTGTTCCATATCTTCTATATCCATTCACAGGATGGTTTGCCAATCGTTGTGCACATCTATTGTTACATGCATTTGATTCTCACCCATATATCTATCTAACAGTTGATGTTTTAGAGGTTTGTTCAATTGACCTTAAGAAGGTGAACTAATTCCGCTGTGCTTTAGCCTTGTATTTATTCCTTAAGATTCAGCATTCTCTTAAGTTCTTCAGCATCTTAGGGATTATAATAGTGGCATATTGATCGAATTATTTTCAATTGGGTAAAATTTTTAAAGGATCTATTCACCCCCCACTAGATCCGACTTCCTAAATTACGGGTCCCAACATTGGTTGTGTGCTTGATCGTTTATTTTGTCTGTCATAATTGTGTGAGTTCGGTGAGCTCAAGAGAGAGTTTTATTCATCCAAGCTTAGTTCAATTTCTATCATCCAGTTATCTTTGCAATTAGTTTAAAATTTTGCTTCTGCGATTTGGGGACAATTCAACCTCCCCCTTCTTATCCGCGCGCTATCTCTGGGCCAACAGAGTAAATATGTACATTCTCAGGACTTGACCACATAGAATGTGGACTATGTACTGCGGTAAATAACACAATTAGTAGCAGCTAATAAAGGAAAATTATAGTTCATGAGCAAACTGTATTTGTGGACTAGGAGCTCCTTATTCAAGGCTTCTCATTGAATTGTGCTAGAATCCATTTTGATCTTCCTTTTGGTAACTCAGATAATTGGACTACCCTCATAGAGTCTCTTATGTCGACTAGAACTAAAAGAAGTATATGTACTACCGAGTCCCCTACCCTTCAAAAGTCTTTACTCATCTCTCTTTCTAAAGCCACCATATAGATGCTTTGAATTCAAGTTTTGCAATTTGAGTTGCAAACTTCTTGCTGTGAAAGCTTCGCTGAATTTGTTGCTGCTCTTGCATAAGTTGAATTCTAGGCTCTCTGGCGATTCCAAGTCTACCCCCAGGATATTCTTCCACACATACTTGGAGAAGGCATAAGCAAAAAAATAAGTGATCAGTAGTTTCCTCTTGATTTTTACATAATGCACATCTATTAGATAAGTGAAAGCCCTTCTTGTGCAAGTTATCCAGTTGTGGGGAGTCTCTACATAAGTGCTTGCCATGTGGAGAGTTAGGATCTTGCCACAACAGTCTGCTTCATGTCGAACTGTAGGTTAGAGAAGGTGGTTGTGGGTTGCTGATCATGTTCCACACACCCTTAGTGGTAAAATTGCCACCATTATCCTTCCAAGTATCAAATCAGACCCACTTCGTGCTAAATGAATTTAATAAGTAACTGACAATCTGGAAAATGATGTGGGGGCAAGGAAGTTAGGGTTTGAGATAGAAAGCGAAGAAGAATATGAGGTGGGAGTGTAGGCTTTGCACCCTCCCCTTCACAGGGACCACTTGGGGCTCCCTCCTCTGTAGGGATGGCTAGGGTTTTACACCCATCCCTTCATGGGAAGAAGAAATAGTGACAGCTACCAAATTTTCATTCTCTTCTTCATTACTTCATAAAGCGGATTACAAAATCTTTTATAGTGGTAGGGCTAACCCTAACCCTAATTTGACCTCCATAAATCAAAATACCTATGACTCAAGAAAATAGTACAAAAAATCACACACAAAATTATAGAAAAAAAACTCATGATATTAGCTCCAAATGAACCCAATAAATTATAAAAAAATTAGAAATTTAATTTTACCAACTTACGACTATTAGACTATACTCAAATAAACTAAAAATATATAATAAAAATAAAAATGACTTGATGCCATTCCGAATGTCATCCACATAAATGCCACCCATCATATGAAAAGCCAATCAAACTTATTATCTGGTGTCTTGCTTCGCATATGTCACTTATTTCACTCCACACATGAGAAGTGACAACCCGAGATCTCTCATATGATTGTCTGCAATGGTCACTCAGGCTACCCTTGTGTGCTCGTCTTCATCGTCCTTGAGCACTTCAAAATTCGAGGATGATTTTTTTTTAACAGGGGGAGATTGATGCTGAGCGAGACTCGTGACATCAGACGACAGACTCGATTAGCATTTTACACTATGACACTATTTACATGGACGGCGATCGACGTTGTATTAGCGTCATTTTCATTTTCATTTTATATTTTATCTTTATTTGGGTCGGGTCTAATAATTTAAAGTTGTAAGATTAAGTCTCTAATTTTTATAAATTTTATTGGGCTCATTTGGAGTTCAATTTTTGTGTTTTTATTTTTTGTAATTATTTGGTGTGATTTTTACATTATTTCTTGAGTCTAGGGATAAAGTCATCCAAAAGGGTCAAGTAAGGATTAGAGTTAACCTAACTCTTATAAATAATCTTGTAATCTCACTTTTCAAATTAACGAAGAAGTTTTTAGTATGATTTTACATAAAAAAATAAAAAATGACTCGATGCCATTTTGAACATTGTCCATGTAAATGTCGCTGTCGTACAAAACATTAGTCAAACTTATTATCCGATGTCTCGATCCGCTCTGCGTTTGTGCTGAGTTTCGCTCTGCATCAGAAAACATATCTAGAGAAGTGGGTGGTGGGAGTTTATCATCACATAGTGACTATGGTAACTTGGTAACCCCAAATCCTACCTTAGTTGACTTTGGAAACCCTAAATCCTGCGTTGTTTTGTCATCATATAGTGAGAAAATGCTTTTTCTATTGACCCACGGATCATACTTGTTATAATCACTATAATTATACCATAGATGATTAAATACGTTACTTATATAAGTTCTTATATACATTATGGAAAAATAGATTTATTTTTCCTTAAGATTTATTTTTCCCTAAGATTATTTGTTTAAGTGGTAGATGATAGGAGGCAACTGATAGATAGCAGTTTATGAGCATCGGGCGTTCAGTACCATGCAATAGATAAACATTAGTTGATAGGCAGGAACTGGTGAATTAGAAGAATCAGCTGATGAGTATCAGGTGGTGTATCAGTTAGAAGATATCATTGACCGTGCATTAGATGGAGCATACCAATTGATGGGAATCAATTGTTAGGTGTCCGTCATCAAGCCCAAGTGACAGCGTCACGCGACAGACTAGTATTAGTTGAAGGCTGGCAATCGCTGAGTGTTCAAAGATAGCATGGTTGTCAAGAACCAGTTGATAGCGTTAGTTGAAAGCCTTTTGTTAGTTGATACCCCTTTTGCTTGTTTTCAGTTGGAACTCTTTTTCCCGTTGCGAGTCAGAAACAATATATAGTGTAAAGATTCAGGACGGGTAGAAAGGAACACAGCAGAGTAAAATTTTCTTACATGCCTGTCGTTGTCTATTCTAATTTTCTACATACTACCGTATGAGAGAAGATCTGATTGTTATCTCAACGACATGCGGATCGTAGTAAAGTGGAAAGAAACCCCCCGTGGTGCTTACGAATCAAGTAAGTGCCCGATCTCTAATAATATTCACATAGGTTCGGACGACGAAGTCATCTCAACATAGCAATATGCAAACGATCCCCTTCCTGACAAAGCTTTGATAGAGATTTCAACACTTGAGAGAGAGGAGGAGGGGAGAAAGGTGGGTGATGCTAGGAACTCTGGATGCTTGGCCAAGGTTTCCCACCTTCAATGTACTTATAGACCATTGTGGGGGGTTTTTCACAAGACCCTGATAGGTTTATATTTTCATCTATACCTCTGACATCCAAAACCCTAAGTGTGTGACCCGCTAGAGCCAGTGTCACTCTAGTTTTTGGTCCATTAAGCTTAAGAGTTAGCCGTGTTAACTTATCACATGAAATTAATTATTTAATCATCTCATAACTTAAATAATTAATTAATCATCTCATAATAGATAATCAATTTTTGATTATTTTTTATTTCAGATTTCAAGTCACGAAAACACTAAATAATGCTTCGTGACCCCAAAAGACGAAGAGGTTCTATAACCTATACATGGACCTTTCCATCTACAACTATCACATACCTATAGTCTTTCATTCATGCAATGCCCTTGCCATAATTAAGGATATGATGATATTATCAAACCCTCATATCTTTTAGGGCCCCCCGTAATAGTGTCATTGGGAAAGGATCAAACCCTCATATCTTTTAGGGCCCCCCGTAATAGTGTCATTGGAAAACTCCTTTCCCAATGAACCATGTAAGCCCGACTAAGGATTTCTATCTTGAGTACTAATCACAAGACATTCTCTCTTTATTAATATTAGGGAGTGAATGATCCACTATTGTTACTTAATTCACTTACTACGGATTCCATTACATTTGAAACCTAAGCAATTAGGACTTTAACCATAAAGTCTCTATCCCCATGATCAAAACATAGCAGTCCGCATACAAGGTATTCTTGATAACTCATGTCTAAGGATCATCTATGCTACTGTGTCCTATGAATCTTTTGTTTGATAGTTAGATGTAACTATCTAGAGATTCTTCATCAGACCAGTTCAATAAATCATTCTCCAATGAGCACCTATATGTTGGTCTTAGTGTCTCTACACAAGTGACTATTAGATCAGTCATTCTCATCATATGAGTAGACACAACAAGTACTCATCTCTCCAAATGCTTGATGTCCTTCTAAAAATAGTCTACCACCAGGAACATGCTAAACTTATGTTTAAATAAGATCGATCTCATAATTACAATCTCATTGTAATTTAATCTTCATTGCATAAATTTATGGAGCTTATTATTGTATGCACATGTATACAATATTGAAATAATGAACATCATTTAAGTTAGAAAATGAATGTACACAAAGTGTTCCATCATATCTCATATAATTGGCTTATAGTACACACTTTAAATAATATTCTCCCACCTGTACTAAAGCTAATGACCCATGTATTTAATCCCTATTGATCCAAGATGGCTTTCAAAAACACTTTGAAGTAATGGCTTTATAAGTGGATCTGCTACATTGTCTATCGATGGAACACTTTTCAACATTATATTTTTTTATTTTTTTGGTAAGTGTAATTGTATTAATTGTAAATTATGTATAGAAAGAGGCAATGCTCAGATAGGCCTGAGCTACTTGCCTTTAAGGAACAAATGAAAAAACAATTATGGGCATACAAGTCGTGGACTATTATTTTCTAATCTTACTCATGACCACACAAGCCAAGGACTATGTCATCTTTTCATGTTGAAATGAGATAAAAGTCCCATCTCCCTTTAACTGAGCTGCCTACTCATTTGCTTAGACACCATGTAGTCTCTCAAGTCTGCTAGAATGATAATTAGTAGATGTACTCCTTACTTTCTTTTCTCTTCAAAAATTCCTACACATCACTCCTTATAAATCTACCTAATTGTGTTTATGAGTGCAACTTTTGCCAACTGTATGAGGATCCTTTTGCTAGGAAAGCTAGTAAAGAAGTGTATGTCTTGTAAGTCAATCACTTATAAAGTGTTGGCATCATTTCCTATATATTCTCATTCAGTTTAATGATATTATGACATTTTCTTTGTTATGTCTTACTCATTTATGAATATTATCACTTGACGTAATGAAGTCCATGAATGCATGTAATGAAGGTTAGATCATAATGAGATTATGATAATAAGATCAATCTTCCAGACATATAAATTTTAAATATTCCTGGTCATATCATCTTTGAGATGAGACATCAATAATCTTGATAGATTGGTGCACAAGATATCCTCCTATATGATGTAGGTGATTGGTCTTATTGTCACTGGTGTGGAGACAAAGATATATGTGTAGGTGCCTATTACATAAATATGATTCACTAAACTGATCTACCATAGAGTTCCTGGATGTGCGATTACACCTGCATGCCAACCAGGAGACTCCAATTCATCTATTGCATGACTCAGTAAATAACACTAAAAGATGATAGTTCATGATTGGATATGAGATAAGCCTTGTCATGGCATGGTGCGAAGGGATGCACCATGCCACACAATCATGTATGAGGATGAGAGTATTAGCACCTAGAAAATATGATCTCATACATTCCATGACATATAACCAACAATACATATCTACAAATTATGAAAATGAAACTAGTGGAAGAAAGCTTCCATTTATAACCTGTACATATTTAGAGAAATGTCAATAATACAAAGGTCCCTCACGGGGAACCAGAGCAAAGCATCTTCAAGCACTGTTAGACACACAATATGAAGCTTGAAAAAGGCAACATAACTACTCCAACCTTCAGACCAGTAGCTTCTAGTTCCAACTGGCATAGCTCACGAGCTCCAAAAAACTCACCAGTCACCACGCCAACCAAGCCACCCTACCAACACTCATAGATTGGCACCTAAAAGAGATAAAAATAGAGAACTGTCTGAGTATGACGACTCAGTAGAACTCCTAAGACATACATAGAACTAAACCCGATGGACATACCATATACATATCACAGTTTATGAACATAAACCAACTTACTTATAAAACTAGTTTCTTCATGTTGTACAAATATACATAAGTGCAACTAACCTGTGATTCAAGTATAAAAATAGAATGATCTTATAAGCTAATAGATGAATAAAGCATAGGTGAAACAATAATCGGGGAGTCCCATGTCACCATCAAGGTTGTTGAGGTTAAGGAAGAAAATATGAATTCTAGACATGACATCTAAGAATATCATGGCTGAACATAAACTTGCAACATTAACTTGTAACGTGAACGGGTAACATGAACTTGCAATATGAACTTGTGAATACATAAAGGCTTAGATAGAAAATAACGCATGGCATTTATGTCATTTACTCATGATATTTCTCTGGTTTAACATGCATCGATGGAGTATAATATGCAGCATAACTCATAGTAGGAACAATCAACATGTAGACTTTGTGGGTCAGCATACATACACAGCTTGCATTCTTATCATAACATTCAATGACATGGAGCTCATACCCACATCATCAACATATTAATATGAATAATTAGAACATAGTATATAGAATTCAAGGGTAAGCTGAAAGACTATCACCCCGCAAGAAGTAGGCTCTTATACTTGAATACCCTCACTTGTAATGGTGCACAACGAGTGGGTCCTAGCCTGCACACAAACTGGAGGCCTTTGTCTCACCTCGAATATAGGTGGGGATTTTCTCAGCCTACCATCAAAACATATATCATACTACTCGACAAGTATAGTGTATTCATGCCTTGCTAGCCCAAGGCCTCAAGCTAGTGTGGGCCCTAGGCCATTCGTCCTGATCTCTACTCAAGCATAGTCCTATAATTTGGGGTTCTAAGGAAAGAACATGACTCGAGTTGTGTATTTGATTCAGATTCATGGCTTAACATGACATAACAATGGACCTCCTATCCAGATAGATATAGTCTAAGGAAATCAAGAGTAAATATACATATTCATAATCATTATGGCCTACATGCTTGATCACTATTTTTTGAAAGCACCCACATTCATGCATAGCTTGCTTTAATTGTTTTCATGCATAACTTGCCTTGTTCATTTGTCTAGTAGAATATGTACATGCATATCTTGTCTTGCTTATTTAATCTTGCAGAACTTATCCTATACAAAAATCTTCGCAAAACATACATAAAAGAGGGTTCAAGTAGATCAGAAACATTGTCTTAAAATTGTGGTCCCTACATAGGGTCCTCTAGTACAATTGAAAGCATAGGGCACAGAGTGGTCAAAATAGACCTAAGGATAAAATGCATGGCTTGCATTAGAAATCCTACCTCTGCAGGGGAGCCTAGTTCCACCAGCCTTCAACTCACCACCTGTTAGCCTCCTAGGTTCACCCTTCCGAATTCCACTCTCCTTAGGATGAGCAAGATAGAGTATGAAGGAATGCAAAACAGCTCTTAGATGTTGAGGAATTTGCTGATGATAGGGAGTTGGAAGGTGATCTTGGGGTCTAAAGGATGCTTACTAGACGTAGAATAATCTTTCTGAAAATGAGGAACCCTAAGAAGCACTCTAGAGGCTAGGTTGGAAGCCAAGAATGTGCGAGGTGTAGACGTTCTAGAGAAAGAGTTATGGAAATGAGGGGACAAGAGATGATGGAAGAGCGATTTAAATAGAATCTTTACTTTTGTAACACTATCGTCCACTAATCTCCATGTATTCTCCATGTGTTAGTGCTTAGCCTCTTGGCCTCTGCATACACCCCCAATTGTCATAATTTCTTCACCACCAGGCATGACATTCTCCTTCACCTCTCATCACATCCATTTCCAATTGTCATAACATCTACTTCCGCCTTCCACCTGTCATAACGTCTTCATGCACCTGTCAGAATATCTTCATGCACTTGTCAGAATATCTTCATACATCACTAATGCCTGTCATACACCACTTAGTCTAATACTTCGAAGTCTAAAGCTCAATATTTAATTCTTCTATTGTCTAATTTCGTAAAGCCCTCGTACAATTCTATAGAGCCTAGGTCCATCGTCTAATTCTGTAACACCTAAAATCCATCGTCTAAGTTCTTCATCCTATTTTCTAAAGCCATTGCCCAAGTATGTCTCATCGTCTAATTCTTTAAAGCCAATGTCGATAGTCCACTTTGCTATTGTCTAAGTTTCCTTCCTCTCAATTCATATTGTCTAAGTTTATCTTACCTAAGCTGCACCACCTTCTGCATTGTCTACTTTTACACCGTCTAACTTTTCATCGTCCAAGTCATCATCTAACTTCTACTTCATCTAGTGTAGTAACCTTTTAACAAAAGTACAATTAGATTAAATAATTGAAATGCTGATTTAAATGATGAAATTATATTCTTTAATATAAATAGATTTAATAATTAAATTTTCTTGAATTAAATTAAAATTAAATATTTAAAATTTTAGAAAAATTATAAGAGACTCAATTAAAATCCCTAGAAATAGTTATGATTGAAATTTGTGCTAAAAGATTACCCTTATTAGGCTGAATTAGGAATTAATTGGCTTAATTCGAAGTAAATCCTAAACCCTAGATTTTGATGGGTTAATTGGCCCAAATTCTAGAAGCTTGCCCCGAAATTCAAACCCTAGGTCATAGCCCACCTTGTAAGGTCTTCATCTAACAAATCTTAAGCCTAATTAGGGCTAGACTAGGTGTAGGCATTTGAATTTTTGGGTTTGAATGTTGAAAAGGGAGATTTCGAACCCTGACTTTGAACCCTCGAATATTGGCTTTTAGCATAGTTTTGATGTATAAATATATTCCCAATCCCTGTTGGGTCCCAAGAGGTCCGGATCTAGAAGGGGGGGTTGAATAGATCTGTTGAGAAATTATGCCCAATTTAAAACATAGCTAATTAAAGCACAAATCATTGCAGTAGTGTAGATAAGGCACAAAATCTTAAAGGACATCAGATTAAGCATAAGTGATTCAAGAGTTAGACTGCCAAGATCAACACACCCATAAGGGTTTGTGGTTCAGCAAGGAGGTGCGTTGACGTGGCAGACTTGTGGTGGCAACACACCACACAAACAGATCAGAACTCAAAAGAATGGCGGCTCAGCAGGCATCTCGTGTGTGTATGAACAGAGAGATAAGGTGTGCGGTGGAAAGCAGCTAAATTTGCATACGAGCGTGCCAGCACGTGAACCTATGAATGGGGGTAAGGGATAATGACCAATCGCACACAAACAGCCCACTACACAGGGATTTTTAAGGTGGTTCGATTGTAAGCCCGCAACCTACATCCACCCCTCACCAAATCCGGTGAGGCTTTACCACACGCTGCAAACGCAGCTCCACTTCCTACACACAAATCAGTAAGGACGGTTTTTCACTAACGTTGCAAACACAGCACCACATGGGGACGACACCCCACATACACACACACACACACACACGAGGACGAGGTCCTCACGCTGCAACGGCAGCAACAGGAATGAACCCCATACACACACATGAGGATGAGGTCCTCCCCACACACACGGGGACAAGCCCCACAGGAAACAAGTTGATCTGAAAAAGCAAATGCAAAAGAAGTTAATGTTATGACCACCAATTTGGGCACTGGCCCAATTGAGAACAATTCAGGCCCATGAACTCAAGGAGATAGAAATCTAGATAGATTATTGAAGGATCCTTAGGAAATTCGTAACTTAATGTAGGGAGGTCAGAATTAGGTGAAACCAAAGTCCACACAATTTCCATTCGGTAAGGAACAACTTTGATGAAGAGTATTACTTCTAAAAAAAGGCTTAATAGGAGTTAAGAGAGAGTTTATGAAAATAGGTCGAAACCGTTATAGAAAAATGGCCACCCATTAAAATAGGGATATCATTGGCCACAATCAACCAAATGAGATGAAACTTAACCCATTAGAAAGATTGGGCCCTTGACTCAAACTCTTCTGTTGAGGTGGAAATCCAATTCGCATCAGAATCTAAGGTTCTGAGCCTTTTGATGCCAGCTGTCATAGAGAGGTGTGACTGTTAGGAGAATTCGAATGTTATTAATGGAAAATTTATAACATCGTGTGTGGTTGATGAAATGACCAGAAACTAAGGCCATAATTTTGAATGGGGTGTTAGCTACAACTTATCTGTTGAGGTCAAGGACAAATTATTCCTGGACACTATAGTTATACCCGAATTACCTCGGGGTATCGAAAGGTCGCGGCTGGAACGAGGGAGAATAAATGTTAATATTGTCAAAATCATAACTCGTGATAGCCACAATGAAATTTTATGAAACTACGACTCAAATTTAGATCCCTAAGTCCTCTTGATTTCATCAGAAGATGTCCTAGCCTGAATCTCGACGGAAGAGCACGCCCACACACATTTATGACTGAGTATACGAATTGTCGCGACTGAAATAGGGGAAAATAAACATTAATGTTTCAAACATCATAACTCGGGCTGGGAATAACGAAATTCAATGAAACTATGACCCAAAGTTAGATATGGAAGTCCTCTTTATTTCATATGAAGACATCCTAACCTAATTCCCAGCATAAGTGCACGTCCAACAGAGTTTATGACAGGAGGTTGAAAGGTCACACCTGTTCAAACCCGAAGAGGTGCTAAGTATTAACTCCTCTTCAAAACCAGCGACCTTGGAGCTTGTTAGAGCCTTGAGGGACGTGGATAAACCCTTGGGAAGCCTAAAAACTATACAAGGAGGTTGGTTTTAAGGGTGTCAAGCATTTAGCAAACTATTTCTATCAACCCTCCACCACCTTCTAGCTTTCTTGAGTAAGGAGAGAGTGAGGGACCTTGTCTCTTCGTGGGCAGACCATCTGGCCCGTGGGTGGTCGATCCGGCGCATGGAGGACGATCTTGCAACGGCCCGGGCTTGTAGGGGGGAAAAGCTTTTGGAGGATCTAGGGTGTGGATATCATCCCCGGATCATCGGTTTATCATTTCGAAGGTAGGCACCTATCCTCAAATCTTAGGGGTAAAGGATGCATTAAAATGATTTTAAAGTAGTTTCTATATGCCAAAGAGGGATTAAGGGCATGTGGGATTGACTACGATATCTATTTACTAGTTTTTCCATCAAGTCATGTGTTTTCGAGAGGTTTCTTGAAATTTTAACTGAAAATATTGGGTGGTGTCGACACTACCCATGAATGTGTCGACACATTCCCATGAATTTGCTGACACATCCCATGAATGTGCTGACACTGCCCATGGATGTGTTGACACTTCCCCTGAATGTGTCGACACTTACCCTCGATGTGTCGACACTTCCCCTTCAGAAACTGCCGGATGTGCTGACACTTCCCCTGAATGTGTCGACACTTACCCTGGATGTGTCGACACTTCCCCTTCAGAAACTGCCATATGTGCTGACACTTCCCCTGGACATGCTGACACTTCCCCTGAATGTGTCGATACTTACCCTGGATGTGTCGACACTTCCTCTTTAGAAACTATCGGAAGTGCTGACACTGCCCATAGACATGCTGACACTTCCCCTGAATGTGTCGACACTTACCCTGGATGTGTCGAAACTTCCACTTTAGAAACTGTCAGATGTGCTGACACTTCCCACGGATGTGTCGACACTTCTCACGGATGTGTCGACACCCTGAGAACCCTGTCCCCAATTTCCAGAAATGTGGGAAAAGAGAGTTTTGAGTGGTCAAATTAATTTAGAAAATTCTAAAATTTTTGAAAATGGTAGAAGGGTAAGTTAGTAACCCACAGTAAAAATTTTATGCTCACATAAATTCTGCGCTTATAGTTGTGGTTCATTTTCTAGGTATGTGTAGGGTGGACAGGTCGACATTTCTTTTGAATAGGTCGACACCCTGGGGCACTGTCCCCAATTTCCAGAAATGTGGTAAAAGAGAGTTTTAGGAGGTCATATTAATTCAGAAAAACTTGAGAAATTGGAAAATGGTAGAAGGCTAAGTTAGTAACCCACAGTAAAAATTTCATGCTTACAGAAATTCTGTACTTTTTGATATAAATCATTTTCTGTGCATGTGTAACCTATAAGGATAAACATGTTCTTTTTATATAGTAACCTGATCATGCACTGTTTTGCACCAGTCAGCATATAAGTATGCTTAGCCCACTTAAACTATTGGAAGCATGCATGTTATGATAAAGTATCATACTAGTATTTGTAAAATAAGTATGAATGCGAATACGATGTGAATGTTATGAGTAGGAAAAACAACATTCTTTGAGATAGGACTTCAGTCCCTTTGTGGGACGGCCCTTTCTGCGGGATGGTGATACGTAACACCGCGGAAGTAAAAGATCCCAGGGGACGGTGATACGTAATGCCCGGATCAAAAATCCTATTGATTCGGCCGATTATTCTGTGGAACGGCAGAACTGTGTGGGCCACATGAGTCTAGGTGGGAGTTCACTCTCGGGTCTGCATAGTACTCTTTCGTTCGTTCGTTCGTTCATTCATTTTTGTGTGTGGGGCCACCTGTGTTGTGGTAGCTGTTTGTTTTCAAGAATAAAAGAATTGTGAAAATGTGAAAATGTGAAAATGAGAAAAGGTGATAATATGTAAACTGCTCATTCACCATGGTTTTAACGCATGCATGGGTACCTTATATGTTAGTTAAAGCATATGTATTTTTCTCATATGAGTTATTTTAAGTAGATGATAATGAATGGGTTATGTTATTATTAACATCTGAATTATGTATATAATTTGGTTATATAGATGCGAGTTAACCCCGATTTATTTTAGGCTGCCTACTGAGCGTCACACTCACCCCTTTGTGACATACGTTTTTAGGAGACATAGAGCAGGAGGTTGAGGAGGAGGCTGCAGCTAAGGAGTAGTGCTAGTGCTTAGTTCGTCTGGGTACGCTATGGATGAATGTCTCTCTTATATGTAAGGTTATGGGTGGTGAGCCTATGAGGACTCATGTTTATTTTGGAACAATGGACATGTACTCTTCTTTGGAAATTATGAATGGTTGAGATGTTATTTACATTTCATGTAATTGTGATTTCTCTCTCTCTCTCTCATGCGAATGTAGGCATGTTATATATTGTGCTTCCACGATACGTACGAAGTAATGCTTCGGGGTCTGATAAAGAAAAAAAATATGCCCATGATTTGGGACTCGGATCTCGGGGCGTTACAAAGTGGTATCAGAGCATGAGAGATAAACCATAGTTACAACCATTCCAATTGTCCAAGTAGTAGAAGAAGAGGTAGGCTAGAGTGAAAAGGGTAGAGTATATTTAGAACCCATTTCAAATAGATGAACCCTCATACGTAATAATTGAAACCATAAGGATTTTAGGGACATATTAAGTTAGGTTCTAATGAATACCTTTGTATAGGTTCACTAAGGAGTAGAAGATGATGGGCAAGAGGCCTAGATGGGCAGAAGGGAGGCAGGGCATGGAAAAGGTGGCACGTCAGGAGCCAATACCAAGGGGCGGACCGGGGGTCCCATTATGTGTCCATTGTGGGTGCAACCATCCGGGACGAGAATGCTGGAAGGCAAAGGGCAAGTGCTATGGATGCGGCAAGGCTAGACATATTACGAGGAAATGTCCTAAGAAGACTCGGCAAGAGCCAGTACCACCGCGGGAGAGGATTCGGTACAGAGGGTGAGTTTATACGCTAATGCAAGAGGAGGCAGACAATACCCCTACCGTGATTGAAGGTATGGAGCAATGACCCATTTTAGTTTACGAGTCGCATAACAAGCTGAACCTTCGAATGTAACTGATAAAAACCCTAAAAGCATACACTGTGTGGCGTATGTTGTAGGTTACAATTATTTTAAGTAAGGTGATATTCAATGAGCCTTGAAAACACCGCTTGTGCGTTACACGTGCAAGCCTCCTTTCCAGAATAGAAGAAGGTCAACTGATCATTAATGTCTGAATTAGGAAATAAGATAAGAAAGCTTAAACCATTTTAGTTGTGGCAAAGCGGGCTGTCCAGGATACCATCAAGGTCTGGTTAAGATATGTGCCAGCTCTAAACTTCAAGAAATTGATATCTAGGGTCATACTCTTCCTGTCCTTGACATATTTAATACATATTAAGATATCTCGTTATGTTGATACCATGGATTCTAGGCAAAATGCTCATGTGCATACTTTAAACTGATGACCTTGCTCCTCAACTAGCTGCAAAATACATATCAAAGTTTGGAAGGGGGTTCTGATATGGTCCATAGTGATAGTTTTGCCATGAAAGATAATGTCCATTCAGCATTGACCGACAGTCTAGCTTCCCCACCAATTGCATCAATGGGTTGCCCTGTGTCTCACCAAGTTAGTTTTGAAGTCTTGAGTTGCATGCAGTATGAAACCATTGCCTCATTTTTCATATTGTTGGGTGGGTAGGCTTTAACATGGAGTTACAGGCATTGTAAAGCTCAGTCATTTCAGTTCATATGTTTAAGAAAAATTGAAGGGGGACCATGTGCTCCTAAAGGTGTCTCTCCCATGGGAGTCTTACGATTCAGGGAGAAGGGCAAGCTTGGTTCTAGATATATCGGGCTATTCCAGATTTTGCAAAAGGCTGGCCAGGTGGTTTATTGACTTGCACTTCCGCCTGCCCTGTTGCATGTGCAGCCGGTCTTTCACATCTCTATGCCCAAGAAGCATGTCCCGGATGCCCCACATGTTATAGAGTACAAGCCCTTGGAGGTTCGAGCAGATCTGTCTTATGTGGAACAGCCCAGCGAGATCATAGACTGGAAGGAATAGGTACTGAGGAATAAAACCATCTGGCTGGTGAAGGTTTTATAGAGGAATTCTCATTCCGAGGAAGTAACTTGGGAGCCAGAGGGTAAGATGTGCCAGGAATACCCTCAACTGTTCGGTGAAAAAAATATATATTTTAAAGAAATTTTCTCAAGTCAATTTCGAGGATGAAATTTATTTTAAGGGGGAGAGGATGTTATGACCACCAATTTGGGCACTGGCCCAATTGAGAACAATTCGGGCCCATGAACTCAATGAGTTAGAAATCTAGATTGATTATTGAAGGAACCTTAGGAAATTCGTAACTTAATGTAGGGAGGTCAGAATTAGATGAAACCAAAGTCCACACAATTGTCATTGGGTAAGGAACAACTTTGATGAAGAGTATTACTTCTGAAAAATAGGCCTAATAGGAGTTAAGAGAGAGTTTATGAAAATATGTCGAAACAGTTACAGAAAAATGGCCACTCATTAAAATACAGATATCTTGGGCCAAAGTCAACCAAATGAGATGAAACTTAGCCCATTAGAAAGATTGGGCCCTTGACCCAAACTCTTCTGTTGAGGTGGAAATCCAATTCGCATCAGAACCCAAGGTTCTGAGCCTTTTGCTGCCAGCTATCATAGAGAGGTGTGACTGTTAGGATAATTCAAATGTAATTAATGGACAAATTATAACTTCGTCTGTGGTTGATGAAATGACTTGAAACTAAGACCATAATTTTGAATGGGGTGTTAGCTACAACTTCTATGTTGAGGTCAAGGCCAAATTCTGCCTGGACACTATAGTTATAACTGAATTACCTCGGGGTACTGAAACGTCGCAGCTGGAACAAGGGAGAATAAATGTTAATATTTTGAAAATCATAACTCGTGATAGGGATAATGAAATTTGATGAAACTGTGACCCAAATTTAGATCCTGAAGTCCTCCTGATTTCATCTAAAGGCATCCCAGCCTGAATCTTGACAGAAGAGCACGCACACACATATTTATGGCTGAGTAGACAAAGGGTCACGACTGAAATAGGAGAAAATAATCATTAATGTTTGAAAAATCATAACTCGGGTTGGTAATAATGAAATTCAATGAAACTATGACCCATAGTTAGATATGGAAGTCCTCTTCATTTCATATGAAGACATCCTAACCTATTTCCTAGGATAAGTGTGCATCCAATAGAGTTTATGACAGGAGGTCGAAAGGTCACACCTGTTCACACCCGAAGAGGTGCTAAGCATTAACTCCTCTTCAAAACAAACGACCTTGAAGCTTGTTAGAGCCTTGAGGGACATGGATAAACCCTTGGGAAGCCTAAAAACTATACAAGGAGGTGGGTTTTAAGGGTGTCAAGCCTTTAGCAAACTATTTCCATCAACCCTCCACCACCTTCTAGCTTTCTTGAGTAAGAAGAGAGTGAGGGACCTTGTCTCTTCGTGGGCAGACCATCCGGTGCGTGGGTGGTCGATCCGGCGCGTGGAGGACGATCTTGCAGCGCCCTGGGCTCGTAGGGGGGAAAAGCTTTTGGAGGATCTAGGGTGTGGATATCATCCCCGGATCGTCGGTTTATCATTTCGAAGGTAGGCACCTATCCTCAAATCTTAGGGGTCAATGATGCATTAAAATAGTTTTAAAGTAATTTCTATATGCCAAAGAGGGATTAAGGGCATGTGGGATTGACTACGATGTTTATTTACTAGTTTTTCCATCAAGTCATGTGTTTTTGAGAGGTTTCTCAAAATTTTAACTGAAAATATTGGGTGGTGTCGACACTACCTACGAATGTGTCGACACATTCCCATGAATGTGCTGACATATCCCATGAATGTTCTGACACTGCCCATGGACGTGCTGACACTTCCCCTGAATGTGTCGACACTTACCCTCGATGTGTCGACACTTCCCCTTCAGAAACTACCGAATGTGCTGACACTTCCCCTGAATGTGTCAACACTTACCCATGATGTGTCGACACTTCCCATTCAGAAACTGCCGGATGTGCTAACACTTCCCCTGGACGTGCTGACACTTCCCCTGAATGTGTTGACACTTACCCTGGATGTGTCGACACTTCCTTTGCAGAAACTATCGGATGTGCTGACACTGCCCATGGACGTGTTGACACTTCCCCTGAATGTGTCGACACTTACCCTTGATGTGTCGACACTTCTTCTTTAGAAACTGTCGAATGTGCTGACACTGCCCATGGACGTGCTAACACTTCCCACGGATGTGTCGACACTTCCCATGGATGTGTCGACACCCTGAGAACCTTGTCCCCAATTTCTAGAAACGTGGGAAAAGAGAGTTTTGAGTGGTCAAATTAATTTAGAAAAATCTAAAAATTTAGAAAATGGTAGATGGGTAAGTTGGTAACCCACAGTAAAAATTTCATGCTCACATAAATTATGTTCTTATAGTTATGATTCATTTTCTAGGCATGTGTAAGGTGGACAGGTCGACACTTCCTCTGAATAGGTTGACACCTTGGGGCACTATCCCCAATTTCCAGAAATGTGGTAAAAGAGAGTTTTGGGAGGTCATATTAATTCATAAAAACTTGAGAAATTGGAAAATGGTAGAAGGCTAAGTTAGTAACCCACAGCAAAAATTTCATGCTCACAGAAATTCTATACTTTTTGATATAAATCATTTTTTGTGCATGTGTAGCCTATAAGGATAAACCTGTTCTTTTTATATAGTAACCTGATCATGCATTGTTCCGCACCAGTCAGCATATAAGTATGTTTAGCCCACTTAAACTAATGGAAGCATGCATGTTATGATAAAGTATCATACTACTATTTGTAAAATGAGTATGAATGCGAATACGATGTGAATGTTATGAGTAGGAACAATATCATTCTGTGAGATAGGACTTCGGTCCCTTTGTGGGGCGGCCCTTTCTGCTAGACGGCGATACGTAACGCCGCAGAAGTAAAAGATCCCAGGGGACGGTGATACGTAACGCCCTGGTCAAAAATCCTACTGATTCGGCCGATTGTTCTGTGGAACGGTAGAACTGTGTGGGCCACATGAGTCTAGGTGGGAGTTCGCTCTCGGGTCTGCGCGGTACTCTTTCGTTCGTTCGTTCATTCGTTTGTTCGTTTGTGTGTGTGGGGCCACCTGTGTTGTGGTAGTTGTTTGTTTCCAAGAATAAAAGAATTGTGAAAATGTGAAAATGTGAAAAGGTGATAATATGTAAACTGCGCATTCACCGTGGTTTTAACGCATGCATGGGTACCTTACATGTTAGTTAAATAATATGTATTTTCCTCATATGAGTTATTTTAAGTAGATGATAATGTATGTGTTGTGCTATTATTAACATCTGAATTATGTATATAATTTGGTTATATAGATGCGAGTTAACCCCGGTTTGTTTTAGGCTTCCTACTAAGCGTCACATTCACCCCTTTGTGACACATGTTTTCAGGAGACAAAGAGCAGGAGGTTGAGGAGGAGGTTGCAGCTGAGGAGTAGTGCTAGTGCTTAGTTCGTCTGGGTATGCTATGGATGAATGTCTCTCTTACATGTAAGGTTATGGGTGGTGAGCCTATGAGGACTCATGTTTATTTTGGAACAATGGACATGTACTCTTCTTTGGAAATTATGAATTGTTGAGATGTTATTTACATCTCATGTAATTGTGGTTTCTCTCTCTCTCTCTCTCTCTCTCTCTCTCTCTCTCTCTCTCATGCGGATGTAGGCATGTTATATATTATGCTTCAGTGATACGTACGAAGTAATGCTTCGGGGTCCGATAAAGAAAAAAAAATATGCCCATAATTTGGGACTCGGATCTCGGGGTGTTACAGTTTAGCTCCAAAGGAGCAAGGTAACTCTGGACTTGAAACACGAGCAAGGTGACACACATATCTTCAATTTCTTTAGCTACACATTCTGATTTCTCTCATGAGCTGGGCTCTCTCAACTTACTCTTTTTCTTCTGCCCTTTCTTACAGCACTGGACTGAGTTGGCCATAGTGATGGGCTGCTTTCACCCCCTTCTCACATATTTTCTTCTTGGATACTCAAGACGTAGCTTTCACTTGGGGCAGTAGCCACCTTCTTGCATGGAGTCCTTCCTTTTTAAAGGCACAATCACCCCTTTCAGAAGAAGATCTCAGGCTGTATGTGATTGGCTCTTTGTAAACAAATATTTGTCTTCAAGGAACTTTTGTCTTGTAGCCTCTGATTGGCCAGGGAGGCAGCAAACAGATTTCTGGCATTCTTGTTATTTTAGTTGACCAGAAGGTGTGTGAGTAGATGCTTCCCAAGTAAATCTGTAGCACCTTTTTCTTCTACTAGGAGGACTGTCTAGGACATCCTTTTTGTCCTGTGCCATCTCAGTGACAGAGCATTTGATTAGACGGAGGCAAAAAGCTGGGTAGCAGACAGGTGACTATTCCTTGTTATGGTAACCTGCTTTTCCATTGACCAAAAGGACTGATATAGCAAGCCAATGATGACAAGGATGGTTGACTGAGCAAGGTCATCTTTTCGAACATCAAAAGATGATATTTTGGGCATTTGTGGTTCCTATTTTTGCTCTCTAGACTCTTTTTTGAAAAGACCGCAAGTTTGCTAGAAGAGGCCTTGGGAGCCACTCACTGAGGCATTTCGTGGAACAAGTTCTGCTACTTGAAGGCAAACATGCATAGACCTTGGTTTGGAGTAGCACAGACCTTGCCTGATGTGCATAGACCTTACATGCTATCGTGCAAATATGCACCGACCTGATAATGCTATGATGCAAAAGTGCACCGACCGGATAATGCTATGATGCAAACGTGCACCGACCTTAGTCTTCAGGTCCTCTACATGTGCACAGACTTTCAGCAACGTGCACCGACTTTGTCACGCCCCGAGCGCGGAAGATTACCCGGAGGCGTGACACGTCTACATAGATCGTGTCAATCATGTAAATATCAAAGTGCGCAAATAACTAAGATTTAACTCAAAATTAATACAAATAATACGAGCTGACAATTGTCACAACTAATCAAAGGACAAATACATATGTTCCCAAACTCCAACGACTAGGCTTCAAATCTTAAGCAGTTCTAATCAAGTTGACTAATACAAATGACATAGATGAATTGATACAACTGACATAAGTGAACTAATACAATAACACAAAGGACATGACAATTTGATAACTTCACTCTAACACTCATCACTCAGTCTCATTCCCTTCCGTGTGTTGGTTGACATCCAAATTACCTGAAAATATTAGAAAACAACTAGATGAGCGAATCGCTAAGTAGGAATTACATCTCAAGATTTAACATGCTGTAAGTGGTTTACAAGTTCAATTAATGTCAGTAAAGCTATGCATGTAGATGAGTAGATATCAAGGATTTCGACAAGAGCAGAGAAGGAATAACAAGTGAGAGTATATGTCACGTCCCGAGCGCGGAAGATACTCGGATATGCGCGACAAGTTTATATCAATCATGTCAATCAGAGTAGTAGTGTATTCGACATCAAAACAGAGATGCACAAAATAGAAAGATAACCCAATCCTTTATTTCATAATGGATAGACTATTACAAATCCAATACTCTATTCAATTAAAAAGGAAAAGTACATAGTTGACTCAAGAAAATAGGAAAAAGACTAGATGACACTTAGAAAAGCTCTAGCTCTTTCACTCTTGACTTTCCCCATCAGATTGACCTTCTTCGTCGGACTTACCTGAAAAGTAGGGAACACACGGAGTGAGCGAACGCTCAGTAGGAAATTATATCTCAAGCGCTAGCAGAGGGTTTAAATAATTACATCTTTCATGTATGTACTGTAGCTATGCATGCTCGTATAAAACGACAAGATAGAGAGAGAATTTATCAATAAGACAGCAAGATGAACTAGTCATGAGCTTTCAAGAAAAGATAACAAGATATTCAAGCAAGTACTTCTTAGCAAGTCATGTCAAGAACTTTGGCTATCATGTATCAAGCAAGCAAGTAATTACCCTTTCTCGGGTCACGCAATTCATGTCATGTCAAGTACGAGTCAAGTACAAGATTTGTGTGAAATGTCCAATCAAGCTAGTCATGCACTCGGTATAATGCCAGATACCTTATCATTCAACTCCCATGGGCACAAGTACTTTCGGGTGCTCCTCCCAGGACCAGATCGGGCCCTATATGCGCAGGCATTTATCATGTATATTTTTGACATCCACTCTTGTATATATATATATAGCCAATATGGAGTTTCAACAATTTAAGCTTGTAGACACGTATGATAACTTTGAGAGAACGGAGTCCAAAAATACGACATTGGACATAGATAGGCGATAACAACGGTACAATCACGATGAACGATGCAACTAGGTGGAATTAGGTTCCCTTAACTCGGATACCATGACAAATAAGTATGGACATTCTTTATATAGAATTGAGGTCCACATGAACAGTACATCAAAGGCAAGATATCCTCATTCTTATTATAGAATTGAGGTCACAAGAACATCAACAAATGGCATGATATCATCATCCCATTAAGAATTCTCATGATATACTCTTTGCATATCATAAGGGCCGGTATACCATGTTTTCTTTAGAGTGACATGGCATTCAATAGTGTAATGAGTTTTTAGGGTACAACCAGCTCAGTCGACCTTGAGGGAATCCAAGGTACGAGGAGTCTTACGGAGGTCTCTATGACTAACTCGCTAGTCCAAAGGAGCGGAATGTCTAATGGAGAGCTTGTATGTCAATGAGAATTGAGGGTGATCGATAAAACATCATGAAACGTGGGACTATACTCACGGAGTGGAGATATAGTGCCAATATACATATATATAGATATATTGAAACCATCGGTTATCAGAAATAGGGTAAAAACATTTTTACAGGAAAATAACGACTGAAGTAAAGTCACTACTCAAGTAAATAACGCCTTCAGTAAGGGCGTTTATCTATTTTACATTTTTGCAAATTTTTAATATTTCCGTATTTTACCGAAAACGCGCCCTGGTAAGGGGCGTTTAATTAAAATTTGACGACGTATGCAATGGTCGTTCATTCTTTACCTCTATTTTTGCAGAATATATATTTTCAGTAATTTATCAGAAACACGCCCTGGACAGGGGCGTTACTTTTAAATTCACGCCCTGAACAGGGGCGTTAGTCAAGTGAGAGACGACCTATACAGGGTCGTGTATTTCAAGAGTTTACAATTTTTCAAGTATTGAAATTTCCAGAAAACGAGATATGGTCATGATAGGATAATATCAGGATGCACTGATTTAGAATCATGTTTAAGTGAATATTGGACTAATTAACATGGGTAATTATCAGGTAATTAAATTGACGTCTGTGTACAGGGCGTCAAATGTTTTGAATTGACGACCTTGTTAGGGTCGTTTATTTAAATAGCGCCCTAGTCTGGGTCGCGTATAAAATTAGCGCCCTTGGAAAGGGCGTTTCTTTCCAACAATAGAACTTTTAAAACTCGTGAAAACTATATGCATGAACTAATATATATGGTTTAATATAGTTATTATGGTGGTTTGGGCTACAGTGCTTGAGAAAACCTACCTTTTTGATGATTAACTGGCGAACTGATGAAGACACGGTACTCTGTTATCAACAGAGTAGGATGAAAGGGCAGAAGTCTTGGTGTAGATTGTCGACAGGTTTTCTTTTCGGCACGATCAGGTGCAGACATACGCCGATGAAGAACCCACGTTCTTCAGTAGGTTATGATGACTTTCCTACATAGAACCTATATATACGATCATTAGTATTATCTTCATAATACTTGACTGAAGGTGGAAGAAAGAAGAACTTACCCTTTGTTCTTCTCACGTTAGTCTTCTTCAATCTGTAAGAAGAGAAGAAGATGAAGAATCAGTGATTCTTCATGCAACCGAAAGAAAAGAGATAAGAACTGATGTTCCTTACGTACCGTAGCAGCAGCAGATCGACCAAATAGCTTTAGGGTTCGATCGGCAAGGGTTTTTATAGGATCCTTAGAATCCTAATAGGGTTAGTGTTTGATTTGGAAGTAATACTTCCAAGATAGAGTTATTACTACATTCGAACTCTTTCTCATAGTTATCAACTTACCCTGGATAGACTCCTAGGTCGAACGCAACTCGAACTGAATTAGCGACCTAAGTAAGGGCGTCGAATTTAAATTGACGCCTTGTCAAGCATCGTTTCTTGTTGAAACGCGTCCATGCAAGGGACGTTACGCTAACTTGCCCTTTTTATTTATTTTGGTCGTTTGAAATTTGACGCCTTGACGTGTGGGCGTCCTTTCTTCAAAACACGCCTTAGGTAAGGGCGTTTTATTTTAAAGTAGCGCCTATATCTGAGGCGTTATTTTTCATCAGGGTTTAATTATTTTTATTCCAAGCTCTTTCGTTTATTTATTAAATCTTTTAATCTATTTTGATTATTTATTCCTTTTAAATTTATCAGGGTTGCTACACCCTCCCCCACTTAAAAACAATTTGGTCCCCAAATTCCATATCATATATTTACATTTGGAGAGTGTAGAGTATGTACCTTCTAAAATAAATCTGGAAATTGTTTCCTCATAGATTCCTCGGTCTCCCATGTCGCTTCATGTTCTGAATTCTTATTCCATTGTACCTTTAGCATGGGAATAACCTTATTCCTTAGGGTACGTACTTCTCGATCTAAGATCTTCATAGGCTTCTGTTCATACGTGAAATCTTTCTGGATCACTAGGTCTCCATATTCAATAATATGTGATGGGTCATGTACATACTTCTTCAACATAGATATGTGGAACACATCATGTACTTCGGACAATTGAGGGGGCAATGCGATGCGATAAGCAACCTCGCCAACTCTTTCTAGTATCTCAAAAGGTCCGATAAATCTTGGTGTAAGCTTACCTTTAACACCAAATCTTCGTATTCCACGTCTAGGCGATATCTTGAGAAATACATGATCTCCAATTTGGAATTCGAGATCTCTTCTTATTGTGTCGGCATAAGCCTTTTGCCTTGTCTGAGCTACTTGCAATCTTTCCCTGATTACTTGTATCTTCTCAATTGTATCCCTTACCATGTCTGGACCTAACAGTTGTTTCTCTCCAACTTCATTCCAGCACAAGGGTGATCGGAAACTCCTTCCATATAAGGCTTCAAAAGGTGCCAGTTGTATACTTGCCTGGTAGCTATTATTGTACGCAAATTCGACCAGAGGCAAGTGATCATGCCAGTTTCCATCAAAATCAGTAATGCATGCTCTAAGCATATCTTCAACTACCTGATTAGTTCTCTCGGTCTGACCATCCGTTTGAGGATGAAAAGCAGTACTAATGTTAAGCCTCGTCCCCAACGAATGTTGTAGTCCCTTCCAAAAATGAGAAGTAAAACGGGGATCTCTGTCAGACACGATTGAAACAGGAATACCATGTAATCTGACTATTTCCTTGATGTATAGTGCAGCTAAGACATCAACTGACCATCGACTCTTGATTGGCAAGAAATGCGCTGATTTAGTCAATCGATCAATGATAACCCATATTCCATCATGTCCCCTTTTTGATTTAGATAAACTCATGATGAAATCCATACCAATATCCTCCCACTTCCATTTAGGGATATCTAGAGGATGTAGTTTTCCAGTAGGCTTTTGGTGTTCCACCTTGACTTGTTGGCATGTGAGACAGCGTGATACATAGTCCGCTATTTCTCTTTTCATGTTGGGCCACCAAAAATTTCTTTTCACATCTTGGTACATCTTGGTAGATCCAGGATGAATCGTATACCTTGATCTGTGAGCTTCATCTAAGATCTTCTTTTTCAATTCTGGGCAGTCCGGTATACAAGTTCTATTCTTGAACATTAATCTTCCATCAGAAGCTAGTTGGAAGTCCGATTGTCCTTCTAATCTGCCCTTGATTTCTACTAATGCAAGATCATCATCCTGAAGAGCTTGTATCTCAGATAATAAATCTGACTGTATGCTTACATGAGATAATGTGACACATCTAGAGTCCGTGTCCATGCTTATATTGAGTTCAGAGAATTGTTCTAGCAATTTCCATTCTTGAATCAGACAATTGGCTAACAGTGCTCTCGGCTTTTGACTAAGGGCATCTGCGACATGATTACCCTTTCCGGGATGATATTGTATATTGAAGTCGAAGTCCTTGAGATATTCCGGCCATCGTCTTTGCCTCATATTTAGTTCCTTCTGTGAGAAAAGATATTTGAGACTCTTGTGATCGGAGTATACAGTAAACTATACTCCATAAAGGTAATGTCTCCATATTTTGAGTGTAAATACTACCGCGGCCAATTCTAAGTCATGGACGGGGTAGTTCTCTTCATGCTTCTTTAATTGACGAGAAGAGTAGGCTATAACCTTCCCTTGTTGCATTAGAACACACCCGAGGCCAATGCCAGAAGCATCAGTGTATACCTCGAACTTTTCTCTTTCAATTGGCAATGCTAAGATAGGAGCTGTAGTAAGATGATCATTGAGAGTTTGGAAGCTTCTCTCACATTCCTCATCCCATTCATAACAGATCTCCTTGCGAGTTAACCTCGTAAGTGGCACGGCGATTTTAGAGAAATCCTTGATGAATCTCCTGTAATAGCCGACAAGACCTAAGAAACTTCGGATCTCGCTAGCATTGGTCGGTCTTTCCCAATTCCTTACAGCTTCAACCTTTGATGGGTCTACAGACAAGCCATCCTTTGATATAACATGTCCGAGAAAAGTCACTTCTTCAAGCCAGAATTCACACTTGCTAAGTTTTGCATATAATTGATTTGTTCTCAATATTTGTAATGCAATCCTCAAATGTTCCTCATGCTCTTCCTTGGTCTTGGAATAAATCAATATATCATCAATAAAGACCACCACGAATTGACCCAAATAAGGTCTGAATATACTATTCATTAACTGCATAAAGGCAGCAGGGGCATTCGTTAGTCCGAAAGGCATAACAACAAATTCATAATGGCCATACCTACTTCTGAATGCGATTTTATGAATATCCTCGTCCTTGATTCTTAGTTGGTGATATCCGGACCTAAGATCAATTTTGGAAAAGTACATGGATCCTGAAATTTGATCAAACAATTCATCGATTCTCGGCAATGGATACTTGTTCTTGATAGTGAGATGATTCAATTGTCGATGTCGACGCATAACCTCATGGATCCGTCTTTCTTCTTTACAAATAATACAGGCGCTCCCCACGGGGAAGTGCTTGGTCTAATGAATCCTTTCTTAATGAGTTCCATCAATTGTTCATTTAACTCCTTGAGTTCAGCAGGTGACATCCTATAAGGTGCCTTTGAAATCAGATCAGCACCAGGGACTAAGTCAATGGTGAAGGCCACTTCTCTTTGCGGGGGTAATCCCGGCAAATCTTCCGAAAACACGTCCGGAAATTCTTATACCACTGGAATGTCTTCTAGCTTAATCTCCTTAGCTTCTTTAATTGTGACAAATGCGAGGAAAGATGTACATCCTTTCCTAATGAGCTTGCTAGCTCGGAGAGCTAAAATAATAGGGGATTTGCTTTGACTCTTGGGGCTAGTAAATATTAGTTCTGGAAATTCCTTGAATGTAACCTTACTATTGCGGCAATCAACCGTTGCCTGATACTTGGATAACCAATCTGCCCCTAGTATTATATCATACTCTTTCAGATCTAAACGTATGAGATCAATAGGGAGATTTTGACCATGAATCAATACTTCACAGTTTTAGTAATGATGTGTAATATCAGTCTCATCATCCAGAGGAGTAGACAACACTAACTTTATCCATTCCGGTTCTAGGGGTAATGGGTCAGCAAACTTTTTAGAAACAATAGAATGCGATGCACCAGTATCAATTAAGACATATGCATTCCTGGAACAAACTTTCAATATACCTTCCACTAAGCCGCCTCCTTCTACTTGCTCAGTCTCCTTGATTGCATGAAGACGAGCATTCTTGGTTACTGGGCATTTTCCGTCATCGGCTTGATTATTTAGTAGTGGGCAATCGGGAATCCGATGCTCACGACTCCCACAACGGAGACATGCTCCTAGTTTCTTCCAGCATTCTTCTGCTCTATGACCCGCTTTATCACAATGCTTGCACACTGTATTTGGAGAGGTAGTGGTGATAGAGAAGGGCTTGGTCTTCTTGAACTTTTGGTCTTGCGAGGGAATACCTCCATTGCTAGGCCTCTTCTTGAAGTTGGGTTTAAAGGAACCCGAACCTGTAACTTGTTCCTTCTTATCCTTACCACGAATCCTATCAGACAGTTCCGTGGCATCCTCTAATAGTTGAGCTCGGCGTACTATCTCCGAGTAGACTTGAATGTCCATCGGCGCCAGTTGAGTAATAGCTTGGGGCCTGAGCCCATTAAGAAACCTCCTAGCTTTCATTTTCTCGGTGCTAACTAGATGCTTAGCATATCGAGACAATCTAGAGAATTGGGCCTCATACTCGGCCACTGACAAAGATCGTTACTTTAATGCAGCAAATTCTGCAGCCTTCTTTTCCTGAACTCGGTCCGAGAAATATTTCACGTTGAAGTGTTCAACGAATTCTTCCCATGAAACCTGATCTTGATGTATAGTAGCCTCTATTGATTCCCACCAGCATCTAGCATCCTTTTCTAACTGAAAAGTAGCTAATAAAACTTTATCCTGATCCGTGCATTGCATAACACGGAATATACGTTCTATCTCCCTAATCCAGTGTTCAGCGTCATCTGGATCAATAGAACCCGTGAACTTGGGTGGGTTCATGTTCTTGAAAGTCTGGTGGAGACTTCCTGCTCGTTGTCCACCTCCTTGTGCTACTTGTTGCAGCACTTGAGTCATGCCTTGAAGGGTACGCTGCATGTTGCGTCATTGAGCACGTTCGGCAGCCATTATCCTACAATTACAATAACTAGATTAATATGTGATTGTATTTAAAGACTCATATACTATGTTAACTTTAACCCTTGGTTCTACCCAATCTCACTGGTTAAAGGTTTGAACATATCCTTGGACTTGGGTTTTCCTAGGAATTGAATACCCTAGGCTCTGATACCACAAAAACTGTCACGCCCCGAGCGCGGAAGATACTCGGATATGCGCGACGAGTTTATATCAATCATGTCAATCAGAGTAGTAGTATATTCGACACCAAAACAGAGATGCGCAAAATAGAAAGATAACCCAATCCTTTATTTCATAATGGATAGACTATTACAAATCCAATACTCTATTCAATTAAAAAGGAAAAGTACATAGTTGACTTAAGAAAATAGGAAAAAGACTAGATGACACTTGGAAAAGCTCTAGCTCTTTCACTCTTGACTTTCCCCATCAGATTGACCTTCTTCGTCGGACTTACCTGAAAAGTAGGGAACACACGGAGTGAGCGAACGCTCAGTAGGAAATTATATCTCAAGCGCTAGCAAGGGGTTTAAATAATTACATCTTTCATGTATGTACTGTAGCTATGCATGCTCGTATAAAATGACAAGATAGAGAGAGAATTTATCAATAAGACAGCAAGATGAACTAGTCATGAGCTTTCAAGAAAAGATAACAAGATATTCAAGCAAGTACTTCTTAGCAAGTCATGTCAAGAACTTTGGCTATCATGTATCAAGCAAGCAAGTAATTACCCTTTCTCGGGTCACGCAATTCATGTCATGTCAAGTACGAGTCAAGTACAAGATTTGTGTGAAATGTCCAATCAAGCTAGTCATGCACTCGGTATAATGCCAGATACCTTATCATTCAACTCCCATGGGCACAAGTACTTTCGGGTGCTCCTCCTAGGACCAGATCGGGCCCTATATGCGCAGGCATTTATCATGTATATTTTTGACATCCACTCTTGTATATATATATATAGCCAATATGGAGTTTCAACAATTTAAGCTTGTAGACACGTATGATAACTTTGAGAGAACGGAGTCCAAAAATACGACATTGGACATAGATAGGCGATAACAACGGTACAATCACGATGAACGATGCAACTAGGTGGAATTAGGTTCCCTTAACTCGGGTACCATGACAAATAAGTATGGACATTCTTTATATAGAATTGAGGTCCACATGAACAGTACATCAAAGGCAAGATATCCTCATTCTTATTATAGAATTGAGGTCACAAGAACATCAACAAATGGCATGATATCATCATCCCATTAAGAATTCTCATGATATACTCTTTGCATATCATAAGGGCCGGTATACCATGTTTTCTTTAGAGTGACATGGCATTCAATAGTGTAATGAGTTTTTAGGGTACAACCAGCTCAGTCGACCTTGAGGGAATCCAAGGTACGAGGAGTCTTACGGAGGTCTCTATGACTAACTCGCTAGTCCAAAGGAACGGAATGTCTAATGGAGAGCTTGTATGTCAATGAGAATTGAGGGTGATCGATAAAACATCATGAAACGTGGGACTATACTCACGGAGTGGAGATATAGTGCCAATATACATATATATAGATATATTGAAACCATCGGTTATCAGAAACAGGGTAAAAACATTTTTACAGGAAAATAATGACTTAAGTAAAGTAACTACTCAAGTAAATAACGCCTTCAGTAAGGGCGTTTATCTATTTTACATTTTTGCAAATTTTCAATATTTCCGTATTTTACCGAAAACGCGCCCTGGTAAGGGGCGTTTAATTAAAATTTGACGACGTATGCAATGGTCGTTCATTCTTTACCTCTATTTTTACAGAATATATATTTTTAGTAATTTATCAGAAACACGCCCTGGACAGGGGCGTTACTTTTAAATTCACGCCCTGAACAGGGGCGTTAGTCAAGTGAGAGACGACCTATACAGGGTCGTGTATTTCAAGAATTTACAATTTTTCAAGTATTGAAATTTCCAGAAAATGAGATATGGTCATGACAGGATAATATCAGGATGCACTGATTTAGAATCATGTTTAAGTGAATATTGGACTAATTAACATGGGTAATTATCAGGTAATTAAATTGACGTCTATGTACAGGGCGTCAAATCTTTTGAATTGACGACCTTGTCAGGGTCGTTTATTTAAATAGCGCCCTAGTATGGGTCGCGTATAAAATTAGCGCCCTTGGAAAGGGCGTTTCTTTCCAACAATAGAACTTTTAAAACTCGTGAAAACTATATGCATGAACTAATATATATGGTTTAATATAGTTATTATGGTGGTTTGGGCTACAGTGCTTGAGAAAACCTACCTTTTTGATGATTAACTGGCGAACTGATGAAGACACGGTACTCTGTTATCAACAGAGTAGGATGAAAGGGCAGAAGTCTTGGTGTAGATTGTCGACAGGTTTTCTTTTCGGCACGATCAGGTGCAGACATACGCCGATGAAGAACCCACGTTCTTCAGTAGGTTATGATGACTTTCCTACAGAGAACCTATATATACGATCATTAGTATTATCTTCATAATACTTGACTGGAGGTGGAAGAAAGAAGAACTTACCCTTTGTTCTTCTCACGTTCGTCTTCTTCAACCTGTAAGAAGAGAAGAAGATGAAGAATCAGTGATTCTTCATGCAACAGAAAGAAAAGAGATAAGAACTGATGTTCCTTACGTACCGTAGCAGCAGCAGATCGACCAAATAGCTTTAGGGTTCGATCGGCAAGGGTTTTTATAGGATCCTTAGAATCCTAATAGGGTTAGTGTTTGATTTAGAAGTAATACTTCCAAGATAGAGTTATTACTACATTCGTACTCTTTCTCATAGTTATCAACTTACCCTGGATAGACTCCAGGGTCGAACGCAACTCGAACTGAATTAGCGACCTAAGTAAGGGCGTCAAATTTAAATTGACGCCTTGTCAAGCGTCGTTTCTTGTTGAAACGCATCCATGCAAGCGACGTTACGCTAACTTGCCCTTTTTATTTATTTTGGTCGTTTGAAATTTGACGCCTTGACGTGTGGGCGTCCTTTCTTCAAAACACGCCTTAGGTAAGGACATTTTATTTTAAAGTAGCGCCTATATCTGAGGCGTTATTTTTCATCAGGGTTTAATTATTTTTATTCCAAGCTCTTTCATTTTTTTACTAAATCTTTTAATCTATTTTGATTATTTATTCCTTTTAAATTTATCAGGGTTGCTACAGTATAAGGATTCCAACTTCAATGCAGCAATAGGAAGAGATTCAAGCAAGTAATAACTAGAATTAACAAAATCTTTCCAAGAGAGTAAGAACTCATGTCAAGCAAGTAATAGAAAGTAATATAAATTCAAGCATGTAAAACAGGAATTGGCTATTTATCAATTTCATTCAAGCAAAAACTTTACCCTTCTACGGGTCTCAAGTCAAATCAATCAAGTAATATCACGAGAATGAGTGGAATGTCTAAAGCCTAGCAAGCAAGTACTCAGGTGCAATGCCAAACACCGTGGTCAATAAACTCCCATGGGCACAAGTACCTTCGGGTTCTCCTCCCAGGACCAGACCGGGCCCTATATGCACAGCATTAATCATGTTTGTTGACATCCACTCTCATTTATAGCCAATATGGAATTTCAAGGTTTGACCAGTATGATATATAAGGTGGAATTATGGAATGGAATCCAAGGGCGCATTGATGTGTAGGGATGAACTAGGAGTGGAAACCAGTAACGTTTGATACACGGAAAAAAACTAGATAAGAGAGGTGCCTTATGGGCCACCTGACAAGTTTAGAAACGACACCCTCACTGTGGGATGCCCTTCCTGGGAACTATACAGGGTTTAGAGGACCCTATCAGGAGTTAAATGGCACCTCTCAGGCTGCCATCTATTAGTGGAGATGGCAAAAGTGAAAGCCTAACGATCACGTTAACGTAATGAGCCAGCTGTGTCGACTCAGCAGTTCATCGCGTCAACGCAGTGAACAGGCTGGGTCGACCCTGCAGTTCATCGCGTCAACCCTACGAACAGGCTGGGTTGACCCTGCGAACAGGCTGGGTCGACCCTGCAGTTCATCTCGTCAACCCTGTGAACAGGCTGGGTCGACCCTGCAGCTCATCGCGTCAACCCTGCGAACAGGCTGGGTCGACCCTGCAGTTCATCGCGTTGACCCTGTAGTTCATCACGTCGACCCTACAGTTCATCGCGTCAACCCTGCGAACAGGCTGGGTCGACCCTGCAGTTCATCGCGTCAACCCTGTGAACAGGCTGGGTCGACCCTGCAGTTCATCGCGTCAACGCGGTGAACAGGCTGGGTCGACCCTGCAGTTCATCGCGTCAACGCGGTGAACAGGATGGGTCGACTCTGCAGTTCATATCTGCTCAAAATGGCTTAAGAGGAGTCTTATGGAGGTCTCTATGACTAACTCACTAGTCCAAAGGAACGGAATGTCCAATGGAGAGCTTGTATGTCAATGAGAATTAGTGGGTAAACGATAAATCATCATGAAACGTGGGACTATACTCACGGAACGGAATATAGTGCCGATTACATATATATATATATATATAAAACCCTTTGGTGACAGTAATCAGTGTAAAACAGTAATATAGAAAATAGCGACTTAAGCTAAGTCATTAATTATCCAATTAACGCCTTACTCAGGGGCGTTTATTCACAATTTGACGACGTATACATTAGCCGTCCCTTCAATATTTCTATTTTACAGAAAATCAATATTCTGGAATTTTTACAAAAACGCGCCCTGGACAGGGGCATTACTTGTCAACTAGCGCCCTGGTCTGGGGCGTCAGTTCAATAAGAGACGACCTAGACAAGGTCGTGAATTCAAGAATTTACCAATTTTTATAAAATTTCAGGAAAGAGGGTACATGATCATGACAGGAAAAAAATAGCAGGATTGCACAGGTATACTCATGCAATATATTAGGTTCATGGTTACATAGATATTAAATTTTTATACGTGGGTATTTGTTAATTACATGTAATTGACGACTTATGGGCATGGCGTCAAAATAATAATGAGCGCCCTAGTGTGGGTCACTTTTTTAAATTAACGTCCTTGTCAAGGGTGTTTCCTTTTAAAATTACATGGAAAGATATCTGAAACCATAATCAAACTATATGCATGTATGACAGAAAGTATTACTAGCAACTGGAGTTGGTTTGGGCTACGTTCTTGAGAAAACCTACCTGGTTTAGAGGAAGATACGTAAAAGATGTGAAGAGATGATACTCTGTTTGTAACAGAGTTTCCTGATCACCGGAAGAAGAAAATAAGATGAAGAACTTCTCATCCTTCAACTATATGAGAGTTTCTTCACGTTGCAGGCAACCTGCAGAGGAAGAAGGAAAGACGAACGATCATTATCTTCCTTAAACCGTGACTGAAGGAAAAGAAGAACACTACCTGTTCTTCGTGTACGGCAGCAGCAGACGAACGCCAAAATAGCGATCAGGGCTTGATTAGGGAGTATATTTATAGGATTTTGGGGATCCTAATAGGGTTAGAGTTGTATTGGAAGTAATACTTCCATGATACAGTCCTTACCGTATTCCACCTTCGACGTAGTTATCCAGAACTTGCCCTGGATAAACTCCTGGGTCGAACGAAACTCGAACTGAATTAACGTCTTAAGTGAGGGCGTCGAATTTAAATTGATGCCTTGTCTAGCGTCGTTACTTATGTAAACGCGCCCATGTAGAGGGCGTTTCATTTCTTTTCCTTAATTTTTATTTTTCCTGTCTTTTGAAATTTGACGCCCTATTATCTAGGCGTCCCTTTTAAATTAACGCCTTATCCAGAGGCGTTTCCTTTTGAATCAGCGCCTTGATAAAAGGTGTTATTTCTTCTTGATTAATGATTTACCCATTTAAACTCTTTGTCATCTATTTACTTATCTTTTATTTTAATTTAATTTATTTAAAAATCTTGGATTTATCAGGGTTGCTACAATTATGATGAACAATTAACCTAGCCTATTTAAATAAAGCCCAAAGGATTTAAGGACCAAGCCCATGAAGTTTGGCCCATATTCTAGAAGGCTAATTAATTTATTCATGGAATATAAAGATAAATACCCATTAATTAGATAATGGGGTGGATAATATAATAAAAGAGTTTGAAGTAATTTAAATTCGACGCCTAGGATTTGTGACGGTCTATCGTGCAACCGCTACATCCAAGAAAGCGGCCCATTATTCGACCGCTACATTCTGTCAATTCCGTGAATTGAAAAAAGAGCAAAAAGATTAGATTTTTAAGGCTCTATCACCTAGGGATCGAGATGGGAAGGTTAGTAAACATCTTAAGGACTCTCAGAAGTCGATCTAAGGTTTAATAAGGATTCTAGGATCGTTCTAATCCTCAAACCCTAGCCAAACCCTATAAATAGGACCTAGTTTTGACCTGCACGACCCTTACATTTGGCTCGCGTGGAATCAAGGTAAGAAGGTATTATTTTGGGTAAGTTATTTAAAAGTTTTTATTTTCAATACATAGGACTAACATCCCTCAAAATTTCGTGCTAGGAGATCAAGCACACAAGGAGATAGAAGCTTGAAAAGTTGCTGCTTCTACATTAGCGACCTAGGAAACTTAGCGAAAGTCCGGTGAGGATCAAGGGATTAGAGAACCAAATCGAGGTAATTAGCATTAGTGCCTTTATAACTTTTTGTTCCCCTTAGTATCTACGTCTTACCCTCCAAGTTTCACGTCATTAGGTCAAGTACATCAAGAGATATTGGGACGTGAAGTTACTGATTTACAACAGGAAGTGCAATCTTAAGGGTCGACTTCCAGCATCAAATTCAAAGCCTAAAAGCCTTAGCAGAGGTAGGTCATCTCATGAACGGCTAAATTATCATGTTAGGATTAAAATCCCTCTTATTGCACTTGATTTCATGTATTGTGTCGGGAGAATTTCATGTTTTAATAGGATCTATACATCCATGCATCTTTCTTAACCCTAATGAACTAAGATAATTCTCTTTGTCATAATACGTGAATCCTATGCATATTGTTAGCTTAACCTTCATTCTATCATGATGGGGAAGTTTATACATGTTGATTTCAAGACATGATGTGTTTTAGACATTGTTCTTATTTTAGTTTTATTATCAGACGTTCTCTAGTGGCCTAGTCTTTCACCTCAAACCTTGTGTAGCGGCCCTACGATAAACCGCTAGACACTCTATAAACGTGATTTTTATGAAATTTCTGGCAGACCAAAAATAGACCGTTAAAGTCCCTTTGGCGGCCTTACGATAAACCGCCAACTTACCATAACGGTTCTAATATAGACCGCCAGTGTTCTATTTTCTGTCAACCCGAGATAGAATCAAGAATAGTCCATTTAACTTAGAAGTAAGCCTAGTTAACTATGTTCTAACCTGTTTAATGTTATTTACTACTCTGATTTTTTATTTATTGATTCATAACAGTGATTTCATTTTACTTAGGATTATTTTTAAAATATAAGTTAATTTATGCCAAAGTCATATACTTTTATAAATGAATACATGTTCTCAAAGTTAGACGATTCACGATTTTACATTGAGCACTGTTTTAATGATTCTCGTCTTATCTCAAAGTCATTTTCTATAAGTACATGGCATATATTCCGGTATATGACTGTTAGTTACACTTTTGCACTATAGGAACATAATCTTGAACTTGATAATCTCTCCTTTGGATATTCCTTCCAATGGATTAGGAAATATTATTTCAAGGCCTCTGTAATTCTCCACGAGCCTGGGATTTCCACTTGGATGCCGAGTTGGTTGTACCATTAATGCCCAAATTGTCTAGAAAGCACTATCGATGTTTTCTGCATTTCTGTCTTGTAACGGTTCAATACTCGACCGCTAAGGCCCATTAATGGTCCAGTATCTGACCGCCACGTTCTCTGAGTCTAATTGATTACTTTCTGGATTCAGCCCACTCTAGCGGCCCAATATCAGACCGCCATATCAATATAGCGGATCAATTATAGACCGCTAAGTTTCCTGAATGCTATTGACCCAAGGTTTGACCCAAGGGTTAATAATCCTATGATCCTAGATTGACTAATGATAGTCTAGGACTTGTAACCTTATACAAAGACATCTAAGATAAAGTATGAAAGATAAAGAATGTACCGTTATGCTGTCGAATTTTCTCCAAGGCATAACTTAGTTATTATTGTATTTCTTGAACTCATAAATCTATATTTGGTGCATTCTTATTATTGACATTGAGTCTTGAACACTTATTGAACTTATTACATGCGTGGCCAACTTTATTGCTATATATGTGGAAGTAGCTTGATTTATACTTGAAGATGCGGTTCGAGCACTGATTGTGTTCAAGGGCTCTATGCTAGTCTCCTCGGTTGATTATCAGAAACATACTATTATAAACCATGGGGTATGATGCTATTGGTGTCGTATTTTGCTGGGAGTACTTTTTTTATAAATAAGTGAAATTATCCACGGCTCGTGAAGTGAAAATATCCACAGAAATTCATTAAGTACTTGTTACTAAGTGAAAAGTACATTCTCGCTTCACTTGCTAGTACATTCTAGTTACATTCTTGTTCATGAAAGGCCATAATTATATTCTTGCTTGATCATGCTTGCTCAATCCTATCTTAACTTGATCATGTCTTGTTACTTTGGTTTATTCACGTGATTTTTCACATTCGCATGATTTTACTTTATTCTTTAGAGCTAAAAATGCTAATCACTTTAATATTACCTTCATGTTGATGCGAAGATACCTACTGGGCAAGTGTGCTCATTACCTATTTTCCAATCTTTCCAGGAGATGCAAGTAGTTCGGATTCGGATTCGAGTTATTCAAGTGATGGGTCCGAGAGCGAATGAAGTCACATAAGATTGAGAGAAGACTTAGGAAGTCAATGATGTCTAGATCGAGTTCATGTAATTTTCTCTTTATTGAGTCACATAGTTGAATAGTTGATGTATTTGGATCATTCTTATTATTAATAAAAGTGAAGGTTTGAATAAATTATTGTGCAATTGCATCTTATGTGTGATTGTTATTGCGCTCTAGTTTTTCTTGCTTGCAAGAGGCTTACCATGTCATCGGTTCACGTTTCCCAAGATTATCTTCCGTTGTATTAAAAACTCGGGACGTGATAGTTAAGTTGGTACCAGAGCCTAAGTCTATGGACTTAGGGAGAAAAGTCATGTCATATGATAAGTCCAAAGTTTTGGGACCCATACCTATGAACTAAGGAAGAAATTCCCCACCTATGTGAGAATTGGGTAGAGCCCAGGATAAGATAGCAAATTAGCTCTAGATTAATCCCTTTTCAAAATTCCATGAGAATTAACAATTTGTTATTTCTCTCAGGTACCTTATCATTATAATGGCTCATCGCGTAGATTGGGATGGTATGTAGTAGACTGTTGCGGGCCTCACTCAAGCTCTGTAAACTATAGCCTAAGCAGGCACAGGAGCAAGAGCTGGGGACTTACATCGCAATTTTTGAAGCTTAAATCCTTCACGTTTCTATGGTTCTTCAAATCCAGATGAGGCCGAGAACTGGATCGATGAAATGAACCGTATATTTGACGTCATACAATGTACAGACCAAGAAAAAGTGCGCCTTGCTACTTTTCAACTCAACAAAGATGCACGTACATGGTGGAAGTCTATACCGGCACCTCCAGCTAACGCACCACACATGTGGGAAGGTTTTCTTACCTTATTTCATGCCAAGTACTTTTCTGAGCTTGTCAAAGAGTAGAAGGGTATGGAATTTGCTTCTCTACGTTAAGGAATGATGACAGTTGCCGAATATGAATTACAACTTTCCAGGCTAGCACCATATGCAACTCATTTAGTTAGTACCGATTTATTGAAGGCCAATCGGTTTATGGACGGGTTTAGACCCGGTTTCATTCAGCAACTCGGGACTCAAAATATCCGTACTTATGCGGAGATGGTCCAGCGAGCATATCTCTATGAGAGGACCTTGGAAAAGGTCAAAAAATTGAAAGGCAAGGGAGAAGAGTCAAGCCGACGATCGGATCGGCGTAGTAAGAAGGAGAAATTTAGCATCACGGAGCCCTACAAACTCCGTGATAGCAGGAAGAGGTCGAGGAATGGGTGCGGGAGTAGCTCCCAAAAGAATAAAAAGGTCAAGGAGGAGGAAAGGCAAGTTATGGCGGCTTGCACCTTTTGTGAAAAGTTCGGCCACTCAGCCGAAGAATGCTGGAAGCGCCTCAGTGCTTGTTTAAGATGTGGCAGCCGGGACCATCGCATGCTAGACTGCCCTCTCATGAAGGAATAATCGTCTGGTGGTGGACGTAAGAGGCACGCTCGCCTCAATGCTGTTTTAGAAGATGAATAAGCGCCCAGGGATGGCGGACTTATGGAAGGTACTATTCAAGTTTGTTCTTGTCATGCATTTGTGCTATTTGATACCGGTGCTTCTCATTCCTTTATATCCACTGCTTTTGCAAAAATATTACCAATTTCATCAGTCCCCTTACCTTCGGACCTTTCTATTGCTACACCCTTAGGTTCTGGAACAAAGCTTACCAATTACTACTCTAATATTAAGATAATTGTAGAAGGTCATAATCTCCCTACAAACTTGGCATGCCTTGACATGGAAGGCTACGATGCTATTTTAGGGGTGGATTGGCATGTAGACCATGATGCCTACATAAATTGCCTGAATAGGATAATATCCTTTCGCAAACCAGGCTTTCCAAGATTTTCCTTCCTTGGTATAAGGTATAGGAAACATCCTACCATCATTTCTTCTCTTCACGCTTGCAAACTTATTTCGCAAGGATGTGAAGCTTTCCTTGCTTCTGTGATTGTTACCGAGTCTAAGGAGATAATCTTAGCAGACATCCCCATCGTAAATGAGTTTCCTGATGTATTCCCATCAGATTTACCCAGTTTACCACCCGAAAGGGAAGTAAAATTCTCCTTTGAACTTATTCCCGGAGCAGCACCTGTTTCTATAGCTCCCTACAGGATGTCCCCCACAGAACTTAAGGAACTGAAAAAGCAACTTCAGGAGTTATTAAACAAAGATTTCATTCGACTTAGCCCATTCCCTTAGGGTGTGCTAGTTCTTTTTGTCAAAAAGAAGGATGGATCGCTTAGGCTCCGTATTGACTACCGGCGACTGAATCAACTCACAAGTAAGAACAAATATCCGTTGTTGCGTATTGATGAGCTCTTTGATCAGCTCTCGGGAGCAGAATACTTCTCCAAGATAGACCTCAGGTCAGGATATCACCAGCTCAGGATTAAGGATGAAGACATATTAAAAAATGCTTTTCGAAGCTGTTATGGTCATTATGAATTTATTGTAATGTCGTTCAGGTTAACCAATGCCCCAGCAGCATTTATGCAACTTATGAACAAAATTTTCCAACCTTATCTGGACCAATTTGTGGTCATCTTTATTGATGACATTCTTATTTACTCCAAGACAAAGGAGGAACATGAAGAATATTTGAAAATAGCCTTCTAGACTTTAAGAGAACATAATCTTTATGCCAAACTTAGTAAATGTGAGTTTTGGCTCAAGGTAGTTTCATTCCTTGGTCACATTATTTCAAAGGAAGGTATCAATGTTGATCCTTCTAAAGTAGAAGCAGTCAAGAACTAGAGCCGGCCAACGACCGTGTCAGAAGTAAGAAGCTTTCTAGGTCTGGCTGGGTATTATAGGTTATTTATTAAGGATTTTTCTAAGATGGTTGTTCCTTGGACAAGACTTAAAAGAAAAGAAAATCCTTTTATATGGTTGAAGGAATGCGAAGAGAGTTTCTTAACTCTTAAGGATCATCTCACTACTGCCCCTATATTATCATTGCCCTTTGAGGGTGGTGGATTTGAAGTTTATATGGATGCATCTGACATTGGCCTAGGGTGCGTTCTTATGCAAAACGGGAAAGTAATTTGCTATTCTTCAAGACAGTTGAAGCGTCACAAGGAGAATTATCCCGTACATGGTTTAGAATTGGCGGCTGTTACATTTGCCTTAAAAATTTGGCGTCACTACCTTTACGGAGAAAGATTCACGGTCTACTCAGACCACATGAGTTTAAAATATTTGTTCTCCCAAAAGGAACTGAATACGAGGCAAAGAAGATGGTTGGAATACTTAAAGGACTTTGATTTTGCTATCCAATATCATCCTGGCAAGGCTAATGCTGTGGTAGATGCACTCAGCAGAAAACCAATGGGAAAGCTATCAACTCTCATGATTAGTATGACTAATCTCATCTCGCAATTTGCTCAAGTGAAGCTAGATATTGACATGAAGAAGTAAGATTATTTTATAGCCAATATTCAAACTTAACCTACATTAATAGAAGATCTGGTCAAGTTACAAGACAATGATCCAATATTACTAGAGGTTAAAGCCAATATTACGTAAAGGCCGGATTTCTCTATTGCCAATGATGGAAGGTTACTATTCAAGGGTCGAATTTGTATTCCAGATCATGTTGAAACTAAGAAACTGATCTTGGAAGAAGCTCATAGCTCCAAGTACACCATTCACCTTGGTGGTACTAAAATGTATCAAGATCTTAAAAGGAATTTCTCGTGGCCTAACATGAAAAGAGAAATAGCAGATTTCGTGTCTCGCTGTCTCACTTGTCAACAAGTAAGGGCAGAACATTTAAGACCCGCAGGTAAGTTACACCCCTTGAATATTCCCGAATGGAAATGGGAAGGTATAGGGATTGATTTCATTATGGGTTTACCTAAAACAAGAGGTGGACACGATGCTATATGGGTAATCATAGATCGATTGACTAAGTCTGCATATTTTCTGCCAATTAAAAGTCGATGGTCTGTGGATATCCTAGTGGCATTATACATAAGGGAAATCATCAAATTACATGGTGTCCCTGTCGCTATCATATCTGATCGAGATCCTCGATTCACATCACAGTTTTGGAAGGGTCTACAACATTTATTAGGGACCCGACTAAACTTTAGCACGGCATTCCATCCACAAACTGATCGTCAAACTGAAAGGACAAATCAAGTGGTGGAAGATATGCTCAGGGCTTGTGCTATTGACTTTGGAGGAAGTTGGCATGATCACTTGCCTCTAGTAGAATTTGCATACACTAATAGCTACCAAGCCAGTATAAAGATGGCACCATTTGAAGCTCTGTATTGAAGAAGCTATCGATCACCGATATGCTAGAATGAAGAAGGGGGGAGACAATTTCTAGGCCCCGATATTATCATGGATACTACTGAAAAGATAAAGCTTATTCGAGAAAGACTCCAGATGGCACAGGACTGGCAGAAATCGTATGCTGATAATCGAAGACGTGACTTGGAATTTCAAGTGGGAGATCATGTGTATCTTAAAGTTTCTCCAGGTCGTGGCATTAGAAGATTTGGCATTAAAGGCAAGCTTATCCCAAGATTCATTGGCCTATTTGAAATTCTAGAAAGGGTCGGTGAAGTGGCTTGTCGACTGGCTTTGCCTCCACAACTAGCAGGAGTTCATGACGTATTCCATGTTTCTATGTTGAAGAAATATGTTTATGATCCTTTCCATGTCATCACCTACGACAATCTGGAGATTAAGAAGGATTTGACATATGAGCAAAAGCCAATCAGGATCCTTGAACGAGAGGCACGTCAACTTCGGAACAAGACTATTCATGTGGTCGACATCCAGTGGACAAAGTCAGGAGAAACATGGGAGACGGAGGAAGCTATGCGCAAGAAATATCCGGAGTTATTTAATTGTAAGTACACTCTCCATAAAATCTATATATTGAATTTAGGGACCAAATTCTCTTAAGTGGGGGAGGGTGTAATGACCCGAAAATTTTATAAAATATTTCTGAATTATTAAATATTCTTTGAGAATTTTTAAAGATCAAAATGGATTAATAAATGAATATTGGGTTAAATAAGTCATTATTAAGGCCCAATTATAATGAACAATTAACCTAGCCTATTTAAATAAAGCCTAAAGGATTTAAGGACCAAGTCCATGAAGTTTGGCCCATATTCTAGAAGGTTAATTAATTTATTCATGGAATATAAAGATAAATACCCATTAATTGGATAATGGGTGGATAATAGAATAAAAGAGTTTGAAGTAATTCAAATTCGGCGCCTAGGATCTATGACGGTCTATCGTGCAACCGCTACATCCAAGAAAGCAGCCCATTATTCGACCGCTACATTCTGTCAGTTCCGTGAATTGAAGAAAGAGTAAAAAGATTAGATTTTTAAGGCTCTATCACCTAGGGATCGAGATGGGAAGGCTAGTAAACATCTTAAGGACTCTCAGAAGTTGATCTACGGTTTAATAAGGATTCTAGGATCGTTCTAATCCTCAAACCCTAGCCAAACCCTATAAATAGCACCTAGTTTTGACCTGCACGACCCTTACATTTGGCTCGCGTGGAATCAAGGTAAGAAGGTATTATTTTGGGTAAGTTATTTAGAAGTTTTATTCCCAAAACATAGGACTAACATCCCTCAAAATTTCGTGCTAGAAGATCAAGCACACAAGGAGATAGAAGCCTACAAAGTTACTGGTTCTACATTTGCGACCCAGGAAACTGAGCGAAAGTCCCGTGAAGATCAAGAGATTAGAGAACCAAATCGAGCTAATTAGCATTAGTGCCTTTAGAACTGTTTGTTCCCCTTAGTATCTACTTCTTACCCTCCAAGTTTCATGTCATTAGGTCAAGTGGATCAAGAGATATTAGGACGTTAAGTTACTGATTTACAACAAGAGGTGCAGTCTTAAGGGTCAACTTCCAACATCAAATTCAAAGCCTAAAAGCCTTAGCAGAGGTAGGTCATCTCATGAACGGCTAAATTATCATGTTCGGATTAAAAGCCCTTTTATTGCACTTCATTTCATGTATTATGTATGGAGAATTTCATGTGTTAATAAGATCTATACATCCATGCATCTTTCTTAGCCCTAATGAACTAAGATAATTCTGTTGAGCATATCTGAGTGATTTTGATGATAACAAAACCCATGACATTTATCTCCTACGTGCCATGTATTAGAACGAAGTTTTATGCTATAAACCATCAAATTCCATCCCATTTCAGTTTAGTGTTCATGAATCCTCCCATATGTTAAAACGAGCCTAAGCGAACTTGTAATCAACCATAACACAAGCTCATTTCAAGCATCGAACTCATGGACAGTTTTTAGTGGGCTAACACTTGGATTTTACAGGATTGGAGACTTTCGGTCAACCTCTGGACCATTGGCAGTCGACCTGAAATCATAGAATTGAAAGAAGGGAACCTGTAAAACTGGCGGTCGACCGCCAGACCCCTAGCAGTCGACCGGTTTTTCCAGCAGCCAAATGGCTATAGGAATTCTCAGAGTGGTCGACCGATGGGCTCTGCAGGTAGACCGCCAGCCCCGACAAGCCCATAAATGTTGACTTTTAGCATTTCGAAACAAGCATCTTCTCTTGGTATCGTTTAATCCCAAAGCCACCAAACCTTCCAGGTTTTGTGGATCGGGTTTATGGGTTGTCTATTGACCACCCTGGGTCTATAAAACATCTCCTTGAGGGATCAAAAACCATAATCACTTGTGGAGATCAAGAAGGCTATTGAAGGGGCGAGAAGGCTACTGTAGCTATGTGAACAGTGCTTCGTCCAAGGGATTCTACATCCAAGATTCAAGCTCTCAAGTAAATCTGCAATCCATTCAAGTGAAGATCAAGCCAAGGGATCAAGCTGAATCCAAAGCACTCGTCATCCACTAAGGGGGAGCAAATCAAGATTCTTCTCTTGTGTTCTACTTTCATATTTTCTCTTGAGTTTCATTTGTGATTCTTGTAATCTTCAAAATTTTCTGTGTTTGTGGATCTTTCTAGATCCGTGTGTGTGTGTGTGTGTTTAATCCGTTGTAGTTTCGTGTGTGTTAAGGTGTTCTTACACCTTCGCGGGAGCTCTAATTCCCAATGTATGTGTGTGTGTGTCTGATCTTGTAACACTTTACAAGATAGTGTGTGGATCCTCACGGTCGGTGAGGGGTGGACGTAGGTTGCCGTTGTGGCATCCGAACCACCTAAAAATCACTGTCTCATTATGGTTTTTTCCTTTTCTCCTATCTCCCTTCCGCGCATGCTTGTGGAATTTGATTTATTGCATCTTTTATATCTAGATTAACTAATCATTTTCAAATAGATCCTCATTATATCAAAAGCTGGATTCTGACTGACAAGGTTACTCTTGCCGGAAAGATAACCGTTTGCGTGAGTGAATCTACGGATTTGTTAACTCCGCCTAGTACCAAGGGTTATTGTAGTGATCATTTTTGATAGATCTATTTTTTCTGCACTTGTTCTTTAGTGTTCTCATATAATATTAAAATTGAGTATAGCTTTGTTAAAATTTTGATTTCACCCAATTCGCCCCCCTCTTGGGTGTCATTGATCGCGGGACTTCAATTGGTATCAGAGCCAAGGCTGTATTCCATCCGATCTAACAATCTAGAGCAAGAGCTGATCAATGGCAAACAAGGGAATGATGCGTGAGGGTCATTCAATTCATCATCCTCCTTACTTTGATGGCTCAAATTATTCCTATTAGAAAAATAGGGTGCATGTTTTCTTAAGAGCACATGAGTATGAGATCTGGAGAGTTGTGGACAAGGGTCCATAAAAACTCGGGGATGATGAAGAGAAATGGACACCCAAGGAAGTTAAAAAATGATCTATAAATTTCAATGCCATGAATATTATGCAATGTGCTATTCATCCTAATGAGTTCTCTCGTGTTTCTATGTGCAGCCCAGTCAAAGAAATGTGGGACAAGCTGCGTCTCAAATATGAAAGAACCTCGGAGGTCAAAGAAACCAAGGCCAACCTACTCATCAGCGATTATGAGCTGTTCAAAATGAAGCCCGAAAAAATAATTTCTGAAATGTTCACAAGGCTAACTGAGATCACGAATGGTCTCAAAAGCCTTGGGAAGGAGTACACGAACTCCGACCTTGTGAGGAAGGTTCTGAGGTCACTGCCTTCCGCGTGGCACACAAAAGCCACCGTGATCGAAGATTCCGAAAATCTATCCACACTTTCCTGGGATGAGCTCATAGGGTCACTCATGACCTATGAGATAAATATGAAGAGAACAACCGAGGAATATACGAAGAAGAAGAAAGTCGTGGGATTGAAAGCTCACCAATCTGATGATGACTTTCAAGAAGAGGAATCCAGTGAGGGAAGCAATGAAGAAGAAGAGTTGGCAATGATCACTCACCAAGTGAGGAAATTCTTGAGAAGGAAGAGGAATTTTCAAGGCAACTTCAGCAGGGAACAAAGGAAGCCCATTCAAGCTAAGGGCGAACCAAGCAAACCAAGTAGCATTATATGCTATGAATGCAAGAAGCCCGGGCACATGAGAGGAGAGTGCCCAGATCTGAAGAAGAAATTCAAGAAGGATAAATTCAGAAAGCCCAAGGCCATGGTCGCCACATGGAGCGACAAAGAGGACGAACCATCCGACGAGGAGATTCAAGAGCTGGTGGAAAGCTTGTGCCTCATGGCACATGAAGATGACTCAACCGAGGTAAATTCTGACCCGGATTTTATTTCAAATGAACAGTAGGAGTCAGAATATGAAAATATGTATACTTAATATAGAAAATTTAAATCTGAAAATAAAAATCTCAAGAAAAAGATTGATGAGTCAACCCATGATGATATTTATGTTAGATTTGAGAAACTGGAACAAGAATGGTTTGAGCTATCTGAGGAAAAAGAAACATTGCTTCAAACTATTTCAGATCTTGAGGAAGTCAAAGATGAACTTTCATGCAAAATTTCTGAAATTGAAAATGTGTATGAAAAGCACAAGGGTGAAAAAGAAATTGTAACATCTTCCATGTCAGAAATCAAAAATGGAAATGTGAGCTTGAATAAAGAAGTGACTGACTTGCAGTCCACTCTTTCTAGGTTTGTTAAACGGAAACAAAACCTAGATAATATTTTGGGAGTTAAAGTTAACTTCCAGAGAGAAGGATTGGGGTACATACCCCAGAATAAAAAATCTCTTGAATACAAGATCACCACATCTCACGTTCATGAAAAAGGAAATGATTGTGCTTCATGTTCTCACACCAAGCCCCAACATGTTCAGCCTAAACCACATAGATATCAAAGAACATTCTCACATGTTAATTGCTTCCATTGTGGTAGATTTGGTCATGTAATTTCTAACTGCTGGTTTAGACAAAGCACACCTAAATATCATGCTCCATGGATAAGAAGAACACATGCAAAAAGTTGGACTAACTCCTATGGACCCAAACTTGTTTGTGTACCAAAAACAATTGCATGAGATTTTTGTTTCTTGCAGTCATGTCTTGAAGTCAGGGGGAGCAAATGGTATTTGGACACCGACTGTTCAAGGCATATGACAGGGGACAAGAAGGTGCTTTCCAAGCTGCAAGAAAAGGAAGGAGGTTCGGTTACTTTTGGTGGAAAGGACAAAGGTAAAATAATCAGAATTAGAAACATAGGTAAGAATTCTGAAATGTTGATTGAAAATGCCCTTTTGGTGAAAGGATTGAATCATAATCTGCTGAGCATAAGTCAGTTGTGTGACAAGGGTTTTAAGATAGTTTTTGATGAAACCCATTGCCTTGTCATGAGTAAAATTTCAAATGAAATCAGTTTTATCGTTAAAAGGAACAACAATGTGTATACTATTGATCTTGATGATGTTTCATGTGATGATGTGTATTTGGTAGCTAACAACCATGAGAATGCATGGCTATGGCACTGAAGACTAGGTCATGCTAGTTTTGGAGTGATCTCCAAGTTGTCTAGACATGACTTGGTAAATGGTTTGCCAAAATTAAAATTTGAAAGCGATAGAATCTATGAGGCTTGCATAAAAGGTAAGCAAACACGTAGTTCTTTCAAAAAAAAAATATTATTTCTACCTCCCGGCCTCTAAAATTGCTGCATATTGATTTATTTGGTCCCACTAGGATATCCAGCCTAGGGCGTAAATCTTTTGGATTTGTAATTGTTGAAGATTACTCTAGATTCACATGGGTGTTATTTTTAGCCAATAAAAGCGATGTCTTGACGGAGTTTCAAGTGTTTTGCAGGAAGATCCAACATGATAGAGGCTACCTCATTACCACCATCCAGAGTGATCATGGTGGTGAATTCAAAAATCATGAATTCAGCAATTTCTGTGAAGATCAGGGGTACACACATAACTTCTCGTCACCAAGGACGCCCCAGCAAAATGGAGTAGTGGAGAGGAGAAACAGAACATCGATAGACATGGCCGGACCATGCTAAGTGAGAACCCTCTACCTAAATATTTTTGGGCTGAGGCAGTAAGTACAGCATGCTACATCATCAACAGGGCAATGGTAAGGCCCATTTTGAAGAAAACTCCATATGAACTCTACAAGGGTAAGAAACCAAACATCTCCTATCTTAAACCTTTTGGATGCCCTTGCTACATTTTGAACAATGGTAAGTCCAACCTATGTAAGTTTGATGAAAAGAGTGACAAAGGAATCTTCTTAGGTTATGCACTTAATTCTAGAGCTTACCGATTATTCAATAAAAGGACTTTAGTCGTTGAAGAAAGTCCTCATGTTATTTTTGATGAATCAGAATTAAAATTGACAAATCAAATTTCTTCTACCATGGATGCAGATGAAGCTCCTAGGAACTCAACTAATGTCGGAGCTAAGGATGAGCCATTGAAAGCAATCTCAAGCAAGAGTGAAGAAGATGAAGATCATACACTTGAGACACTGCAAGAACCACAAGTGCAGCATCCTGACTTACCCAGTTCTTCCACATTTCTAAAGGATCATCCGGCTGCGAGCATCATAGGTAATTTAGAGGATGGAGTGAAAACAAGGTCCTCTCTAAGGCAAGTAGAAGAGGAAGATTTGATGGCCTTACTTTCACAAGAAAAGCCCAAGGACATTCATGAAGCTCTTCAAAATGAATCATGGACTCAGGCTATGCATGAAGAGTTGTACCAGTTTGAAAGAAACGAGGTGTGGACTCTCGTGCCACGTCCTAAGAACCATCTCACTATTGGAACCCGTTGGGTGTTCAGAAACAAGCACCAAGGGCATGGTATGAACGGCTTATCTCATTTCTGGTTGAAAATGACTTCAAGAGAGGTAAGGTTGATCAAACACTTTTCATAAGGAAATCAGGTAAAGACATTTTAGTAGTTCAAGTGTATGTGGATGACATTATTTTTGGAGCTACTAATAATGTTTTATGCGATGAATTTGTAAATATTATGCAAGGAGAATTCGAGATGAGCTTAATGGGGGAGCTGACTTTCTTCCTTGGATTGCAGGTGAAACATCAGAAGGAATCTTCATCAATCAAGCCAAATATACTATGGAACTGCTGAAGAAATGCGAGATGGCAGAAGCAAAACCCATATCAACTCCCATGGCCACCACCATAAAGCTGGATAAGGATGAAAATGGTAAAACATTAGATTCTACACTGTTTCAAAGTATGATCGGATCACTACTGTACCTTACAGCTTACCGCCCTGACATTCAATTTAGTGTATGTCTTTGTGCCCGTTTCCAGTCATGCCCTAAAGAATCTCACTTATCAGCTGTTAAACGCATTCTTAAATACCTAATTGGCATAATAGATTTTGGCTTGTGGTTTCCCATCAGTAGTTCTTTTGATTTAATTGCTTATATCGATGCGGATTATGCCAGGTGCATTATTGATCGTAAAAGTAAAAGTGGGTACTGTCAGTTTCTTGGTGGGTGTCTAGTTTCATGGGCCTCCAAGAAATAACATTCAGTAGCTCTCTCAACGGCCAAGACTGAATATGTAGCCATCGGAAGTTGTGGAGCCCAAGTACTTTGGATCAAAAATAAATTGCTTGATTTGAATGTTGAAGTGGATTGTGTGCCGATCTTATGTGATAATACGAGTGCAATTAATCTATCAAAAAATCATGTTCAACACTCCAGAACCAAACACATTGACATTCGACATCATTTTCTGAGAGATCATGTAGGCAAAGAAGTCTTTGAGTTCAAGTTTATTGATACACTCAACCAACTGGCTGACATCTTCACAAAACCCTTAAATCAGGATCAATTCAATAAAATTAGGAGAGAACTTGGCATGTGCAAGGGTGAGGGCATACGTACTTAGGTCTGCACTAGGTTGATTTCTTTTGGGTAGATTATGTGAGGTGCATGCATTGTGTGTGTTTTATTTTTATTGTGTATGACAATACCTAGCATGTGTGCTTGTACTTATATATATATACACACTTCTTCCTTGACATATTCCTAAGACTGAATATTCCTTGATAAATAAATGTGGACTAGTGATCTAGTGTTCTAAGCAGTCTCAAATCAGGGGATTCCGTAGTCGACTCATGCTTGATACCATCCGTGGTTGAACAAAAAAAAGGAAAAGGTGATATAAAAAAAGGAGAAAAGAACAACAAAAAAGGGAAAAGGTGATTTTGCATAAATTGGGGATGTCACAAGGTCATGGGGCCCACTTATATCTCTAGAGGTCGCTAGCTAGACACATTCCCTCTCGGGGTCAAGAATGGGGTTTCCTTGCCCCAGCGGTCGACCGCTGGCTTCGTGCCGGTCGATCGCCAGCGGCGAACCGGGCCAGTTCAGCCGCGTCTGAACCCCAACTTAATAGGTTTTTCTCCCTCCTTTCCTCATTCTATTGCATTCCATTCTCTCTCCCTTACTCCCCCCTAACCCTAGCACATCTCACTCTCATCTTCTAAGCCCTCAAAACCCCCCATCTCCTCTCTCTGCACACGATCCGGCCGATTGTTCTCCATTTCGGAACGACCCCTTGCAGGCGTTCGTGCGCTCGTGTCACCCTTCCCTGAGTTCCAGAGCATGAAGGAGGTGTTCATAGTCCTTCCAGGTGTCTCTATCTCCATCCCAAGGTAGAGGTTCTACCTTTCAAGAGGATCATCTCCAGGTTTTGAGTCTAAAATGCCACCTAGAAGGAGTACTCGGCATTTTCTCCAAGGGGGACATAGTGCTCGGAGACGTGAAGCTCCGGCCGCACCACCACCGCAGGCTCCGGCACCCAAGTTACATCCAAGAACTATCATCGACCCCCGTCTTGTCGATTTTGTGGAGATGAATGAAATCATGCCCGATATTTATACAGTTTTCTCAATGCAACCGGGATGGATTGATTTTGTCACTAGAAACAACCGCTACTATCCATATCTAGTGAAACCGTTCTATGGTAATTTGGTTGACAGAAATGGGAGGTTGTACCTCATGGTTCAAGGCATTGAGATCCGTATTACTCCAGAATTATTCAACCGTGCCCTAGGTGTTTCTTCCAATGGTGTAGATATGAGCTTTGAGCATGGTGCAATTGAGGAAAGTTTTATTGCCATGACGAGCTGTGAGTTTGTGCGTGGTGTGAGTGATCTAATTGAGCTCAATGACAACAACTTTCCCGCACTGCAACGGGTCCTCCATCACATGTTTACTACACTCATTTATCCAAAGAGTGGCAGCCAAGATGAAGTCACTGAGGTGCACCGATTCCTATTCTATCATGTTATGAATGGTGAATTAGTTGATATGGGATGGCTTATGACTCAATTGATAGGATGATGCCGTACACATTTACGGAGGTCCCTGCCCTATGCCTCTCAACTCACTGGAGTTTTCACTTTTGTCGGGGTCCCATTGGAGGGTGAGCAGTTTGTTCTGGTCCGACATGATGACATATATAATGAGCACAAGATTTTCTCTGATATGGGAGATTACCGTTGTAAGGCCCGTGCCTCAGTGGATCCTTAGTGGTTTGGATCTAATATTTGTTCTGGAATTTCTGGCTATTTTTCGAGTTTTTTTAGGAATTTTTCTGGTATTTTTCCAGATTTATTTGGAGTTAATTGAGGGTTATTAGAAGTTAATAAGATCTTAATATATATAATGATTATATTATATATATATATTAATTTTATTTTATTTTCTTTTAATCCCTCACCCTCACCCTCTCTCTATCTCCCCTCGTCGATCTCTTCTAACCCTCACGCTCTCTCTCTCCTCACGCGATCGCCTCTCTCCCCTTCCTAGGGATTTCGGGCGAAATGTTGTCGGATTGAAGCGTGGTTGGCGCCATTGGATTCCTCGCGTCGAGAGGAACGCGTGGGTACCCATTTCGGCGTGGTTTGGTGATCGTGGGAGCGAGGTGGAGCTTGAAGGCCCCGTTGACCCTCCTCGTTGCATGCGGCGTTTCCGGCCGTTTCGACTTTCCAGAGGTAGGGGGATGGACTCCTGAACTTGTTAGGATCATTTCCTGTAGCTAGTTCGTTTGATTAGAACCCCGTAGCATGCATAATGTTCATTTTTCTATTTTTGGGGTTTTAGCCTTGTTCTTGAATTTAATGCGTTGTGGGCTTTGCATGTGCTATTTTTAGTTGTTATGTTGTTGTTTGGGATGTATGGTTTGACAGGAAATAGGTTTTTACGTCATTACCTGATGATTTCTATCGTCCGGGAGGGAACCGGTTTTCAAACCTAACCCGTCCGTGACCCAGGTGGTGTGACGGTCCTTCCAGGAACCGTCACACGCCTAACGGTCCTTGGAGGACGTGTTACTTGAAAGTAACGGCCCGTTGATGGGGCGTCACTTCGAGAGTAACGGTGGGGCTCCCCTCCATTACATGTTCATTGTTTTGCATTGACCGAGTCAGGCGGTTGACCTGACGGCCAGTCGACCGGCCGTCAGGGTGACCCGACGCGCCTGGGCGAGCGCGTCACTTCGCCTGCAACCGGATCTGATACACTGTGTGTTGGTTTTGCTCTCGGGTGGATGTAACGGCCAGTCGGCCTGTCGTTAGAGCGGTGTAACGCGCCTGGGCAAGCGCGTTACACTTTGTTTCGTTTGCGTTTGAGCTGGGGTTCGGGGGATGTAACGCCCAGGGGTGGAGGCGTCACTTTCAATGTAACGTGCCTTCTCCATGCCGTACATGCCTGTAGCGCGGTGGCTGTAGACCACCACTTGCCTGTTGGTTTCAAAAAGCTTCCAGCCCATTCCTTATGCATTCGATAATGACTACACGCCATGTATGAATTAGTTTATGAACTAATGGCATGTTTTTAGATCCCAATAGAGTAAGCTTTACTTTCCTTGCAATGGAACCACTGTTGTTGCCCTAAGGTCTGTTGAGTACCGACCCGCTTAAGGGTGGCGGAGGGGATTGTTCTCGTATACGGTTTTTAAGCTAGTGCCGTGGGCTCCCCGCCAACAGTAGCATCCTACCGAGGGAGAAACTAGCTAGAGAGCTTGGCTCAGGCGAGAGTCAGTGTGTTCACACGTGGTCAGAGGCTGTGGACTGACACTGATAGGTGTCACTCTGACTGGTCACTTGGTTTGGTACTGTTTACGCGCTTAGCTTGTCGTGTTGTCGACTGCGAGTGCTTGAGATGCAGTGTAAGTCGTCAGTGGACGCATCTGGTTTCTGTTCTAGTGGTTGCCCTACTCCTTGTTGCTCGGATTAGTTGAGGCATGTTCTACTAGTAGATTTAGTTTCAGTCGCTTGCATTTATTTATTATTGGCATGTGTTAGCTGTTCTACCTGCTTAGTTAGAGTTTACAGCTTTACTTGAGTAGTTTATTCATGCCAATGCTTGTCATTTTATTTAAATGCATGCTCTAATTGCCTTTATCTTCGCATGTATGCTTGTTTAGTGCAAGGTAGGGATCCGCATGACCCCTACTGAGTCTGGCTGTGACTCACCCTTCTCCTTTCAGGTGAGCCGCGCCCGCCGTCTCCTGGAGTTTTGTGAGCTGTTTTGGAGACCGTGCCTAGCCGCCAGCAGTAGACGGATCACCTTTTTGGGCTTTGTTGTACTTTTACCGGGGTATGCCCCGTGTAGTTGTACCTTTTTGGACTAGTGCTTTTGTGATTCTGGACTAGTATATATATATATCACTCTGGTTATTTTGAATTGCTTCCGCACTTTTGTTAACTTCATTGCTTAATTCTAATATTCACGCATGTAATTACAGGTCGTTATGCATCCCCTCGACAAACTTCACTAACCCTTCAGGGGCCTCATCAGCCCCCTGGGTGGCTTCCCCAGTTCTTGGTATCGGTATATCGATGTTATCGATATATCGGTATCCCAAACTTTGGGTCATCACAGCTGGTATCAGAGCGGAGTTGAGGATTTGTATAAGGAATTGGAATTCATGTTTGTCCAAAGCTAGTCCTTTCCTGTTATCTGTTGCTGGCATAGGATGTTTTCCGTGTGATTGATGTATTCGCTATTGTTTTATGTGTTTTGGCAGTGTAATCATGCCGCCTCGTCGAGGAAGACCTCCTCGAGTTCCTCGAGCTCCTAGGGATGCTCCCAGGGAAGAGAGTGGTTCTGCACCTCCTCCTGCAATTCCCGCTGTTCCTATTGTTCCAGTCATTGCTCCTTAGGTTGAAGTGCCTGGTAGTCGAGGCAAGGCTTTGAAAGAATTTCTTATGTTCAATCCGCCTGCTTTCGATGGTCAAGCTGATCCAGAGGTTGTGAGGCAGTGGCTTGATGCAATTGATCGTGTGTTCCTATCAATGGAATGTGCTGAAGATGAGAAAGTTATGCTTGCTGCGTTTCAACTCCAAGGTACAGCCATTACGTCGTGGAAAGCCGAGTGGCAGATTGCATTTCACTCTAGACCTCTTCGGCAGATCACTTGGGCAGAGTTTGTTGCTGCTTTTGAGCGTGCCTACACTCCTGCCGGCTTTCAGATGGCTAAAATGTATCAATTTATGGAGCTGATTCAAGGCAGTATGACTGTGCTTTAATATCGGAATAAGTTCATGGAATTGGGTCAGTATGCGCCCCATGTGCTGGCTAATGAAGCGTTGAAGACTCAGCAATTCTTGCGAGGGTTGAGACCAGAGTTGAAGTTGCCCTTGATCGCGAGTCGTGTTTCTGACTTAGATGGTGCGTGCCAGGCAGCTGTGGCACTAGAGCTGGATATGGCGAGACCAGGTGGGTATCCTCAGGCGGGGTCAGTTCAACCGGTGTTGTAGTGTCAGCAGGCTTACCGACCGCCCGTGTTAGGAGTTCCCTCTGTTGCGCCAGAGGTTAGCAGTGCTTCTTCTCCTTCCAAGACCAACTTTAAGAGGTTCAAGAAGAAAAAAAGGTTTTTCCAGCAACCGTCCGGTACAGATTCTGTTCAGCAGACGACAGCACCTTCTTCTCAGACTCGTCAGAGTTCAGCTGTAAGTCAGCCGTGGACTTGTCGGAGATGCGGTGGTCACCATAAGGGTCAGTCGTGTTCTCTTCCAGTGGTCTATTTTCGTTGTGACCAGCCTGGTCATGTGGTTCGAGATTGCCTGTTGAGGCCGAAGCAGTTGCAAGCTCCTCAGTTCTCTCAGGCTCATCAGTCGCAATTCAGACCTCCTCCTGTACCTCAAGCTCAACAGTTTTATTCCTAAGCGTCGACGTCTTCTCAGCAATCCTCAGCTGGTTCAAAGAAGCAGAAAGGCAAGGTTTCTCATACGACTAGAGCTGAAGCTATTGCGTCCCATCTAGTGGAAGGTACGATTATGCTTTATGGTCATTCAGCTCGTGTCTTATTTGATTCTGGTGCTTCTCACTCTTTTATTTCTGAGGCGTTCGTGGCATGTATTGAGGAACAAACGTCCGAGATAACTTGTGAGATGTTTGTTGAATTGCCTTCTGGAAATTTCATGGTCACACCTTTATGTTTGGAAGAGTCTCCTACCATGATTGATTGTCATCAGTTGCCGGCGAGATTGTATGCGTTGTAGCTGGCAGACTATGACATTATTCTGGGTATGGATTGGTTGGAGCATATGGAGCTGTGGTTGATTGCAGAGCGAAGAAAGTCTATTTTCAGCCATAGGGAAAATCAGCTTTTTATTTCCAAGGTACTCGATCCCGTTCTTCTTGCATGATTATTTCTGCTATTCGAGCCTATAGGTTGCTTAGTGCAGGTTGCCAGGGATTCTTAGCTTCTGTGGTTGCTGTTGAAAAACCACGACGGGATGTCGGTGATATTCCTATTGTTTGTGAGTTCCCTGATGTGTTTCCTGACGAGTTGCTAGGCTTGCCTCCAGAACAAGAGATAGAAATGGTGATTGAACTGATTCCAGGTACTGGTCCGTTAGCAAAGGCACCGTACCGAATGGCTCCAGCTGAACTGGAAGTACTACGAGCACAGCTACTTGAATTACTGGAGAAAGGCTATATTCGCCCTAGTTTTTCCCCGTGGAGTGCTCCAGTGCAGTTTGTGAAAAAGAAAGATGGAAGCCTGAGGCTTTGTATTGATTACAGGTAGCTGAATCAGGTGACTATCAAGAATAAATATTCGCTTCCCAGGATTGATGATTTGTTTGACCAGTTACAGTCTGCTACTGTCTTTTCACGGATTGACCTCCAGTCTGGCTACTTTCAATTGAGGATCCGGGAATCTAATATAGAGAAGACAGCTTTCAGCACTCGATATGGTCATTATGAATTTCTGGTAATGCCGTTTGGATTGACTAATGCTCCAGTAGCTTTTATGGACCTAATGCAGCGTATCTTTCATCCATTTCTGGATCAGTTCGTGGTAATCTTTGTTGATGATATTTTGATCTACTCTGCTTCTGATTAAGATCATGTGCTGCATTTGAGGATCGTTCTGCAGACTCTAAGAGATCACGAGCTCTATGCGAAGTTCAGTAAATGTGAATTCTGGCTTCAGGAAATTTATTTTCTTGGTCACGTGATTTCTAGTGATGGAGTAGCAGTGGACCTTGCTAAGATTGAAGCCATTTTGAGTTGGCAGAGACCGAGAACTGTGACAGAGATTAGAAGCTTCTTAGGTTTGGCTGGGTATTATTGCAGATTCATCCAGGATTTTGCAAAGATTGCAGCACCAATGACTAGACTGACTCGTAAAGATGTGCCTTTTGTCTGGTCAGATCAGTGTGAGGAGAGCTTTGTTGAATTGAAAACTCTTGACTTCTTCTCCAGTGTGGATTTGGCCGTCCGGCTCAGGTGGATTTCTTGTTTGTACAGATGCTTCTCGAGTGGGTTTGGGTGTAGTGTTGATGAAACATGGTCAGGTTATTGCATATGCATCTCGGCAACTGAAACAGCATGAGGAAAATTATCCCACGCATGATCTGGAGCTAGCTGTAGTTATTTTTGCCTTAAAGATCTGGAGACATTATCTCTATGGTGAAAAGTTTCAAGTTTTTACTAATCATCAGAGTTTACAGTATATTTTCTCCCAGAAAGATCTGAATCTCAGGCAGAGGCGATGGATGGAATACATGAAAGATTATGACTTTACACTCTCTTATCAGCCGGGTAAAATGAATGTTATGGCTGATGCTCTGAGTAGGAAGGTGCAAGTCAATCATTTGTTGCTTCATGAATGGAAATTATGGGAACAGCTTCCGTGCGAGGCATTCAGTGTGGAGTTTCCTGCCGATCCGAGGACAACAGTTTATGCTAGCTTGGTTTTGGGGTCAGCTTTGTATCAGCAGATTCAAGAAGCCCAGCAAGCTGATTCTGAATTGGCCCGGGTTGTATCAAGATATGATGTGGAATTTGATGATGAGCTGGTCGTCAATTTCCAGGGCAGATTATATGTTCCCGCTGTTGATGCATTGAGACAAGAGATTCTGAGTGAAGCCCATGGCTCCCGTTTAGCTATTCACCTAGGTGTCGCCAAAATGTATCAAAATTTGAAAAAGCAGTTCTGGTGGCCAAGTATGAAGAAAGATGTGGCTGTGTTTGTTTCTAAGTGCTTGACTTGTCAGTAGGTTAAAGCCGAACATCAAAAGCCAGGTGGATTGATTCAGCCATTAGAGATTCCAATGTGGAAATGGGACCATGTTACTACAGATTTTGTGGTGGGTTTGCCTCGGACTTCTCAAGGTTTTGATGGTATCTGGTTGCTTGTTGACAGATTAACTAAAACTGCCAGATTGTTGCCAATTAAAGTTACTTGGAGTGTGCAGAGATTGGCCGAGCTTTATGTGCAGAAGATCGTGCCACTGCATGAAATTCCTATTTCACTTGTGTCAGATCGTGATCCACGTTTTACCTCTGGCTTCGGGCGCAGTTTTCAGAAAGCTTTGGGCACTGAGTTAGCTTTTAGTTCAGCATATCACCCACAGTCAGATGGACAGTCAGAGAGGACTATTCAGACTCTGGAAGACATGCTGAGATCGTGTTGCCTTGACTGGCAGGGTTCGTGGAGTCAATATTTGCCACTTGTTGAATTTACTTATAATAACAGTTTTCACTCAAGTATTGGTATGGCTCCTTATGAAGCGCTGTATGGTCGTCCTTGTCGCACACCTCTAAACTGGTTTGATGTTGGGGACCGATTGTTGACAGGACCTGACATGGTACAACAGTGTTCTGATGTGGTTCATCTGATTAGACAGAGATTGTTGACGGCTCAGAGTCGATAGAAAAGTTATGCAGACCAGCGTAGATGCCCACTACAGTTTGAGCCAGGAGATATGGTGTTTGTTAAGGTATCTCTGATGAAAGGTGTTTCCAGATTTGGGAAGCGTGGAAAGCTCAGTCCGCGGTATGTTGGCCCGTTTCCTATTGTTGAAGCAGTGGGTCAGGTAGCTTATCAATTGCAACTACCAGCGGCTATGCAAGCTATTCATGATGTGTTCCACGTCTCTCAGTTGAGGAAATATGTGCCAGATGCTTCTCATGTTCTCGACGATTCAGTTTGGCCCGAGATGACTGCTGATTTGTCTATGCTAGAGTTTCCTATCAGAATTGAAAACAGCGGTTGAGAAATAAGGTTATCCCTCTGGTAGAATTGCTTGGCAGCGTCACTCTGGTAATGAGTCCACTTGGGAACGTGAAGATGAGATGTGTCAGCTTTTTCCTTTCTTATTCCAGTGAGGTATCATTCCTTTCTCAGTTTCCTCCTTATCCGTTGTTGCAAATTTCGAGGGCAAAATTTCTATTAGGAGGGAGGGACTGTAAGGCCCGTGCCTTAGTGGATCCTTAGTGGTTTTGATCTAATATTTGTTCTGGAATTTTCGGCTATTTTCCTGGATTTTTAGGAATTTTTTTGGTATTTTTCCGGATTTATTTGGAGTTAATTGAGGGTTATTAGAAGTTAATAAGATTTTAATATATATAATGGTTATATTATATATATTTTAATTTTATTTTATTTTCTTTTAATCCCTCACCCTCACCCTCTCTCTCTCTCCCCTCGCGATCTCTTCTCACCCTCACGCTCTCTCTCTCCTCACGCGATCGCCTCTCTCCCCTTCCTAGGGATTTCGGGCGAAACGTTGTCGGATTGAAGCGTGGTTGGCGCCATTGGATTCCTCGTGTCGAGAGGAACGCGTGGGTACCCATTTCGGAGTGGTTTGGTGATCGTGGGAGCGAGGTGGAGCTTGAAGGCCCCGTTGACCCTCCTCGTTGCATGCGGCGTTTCCGGCCGTTTCGACTTGCCAGAGGTAGGGGGATGGACTCCTGAACTTGCTAGGATCATTTCCTATGGCTAGTTCGTTTGATTAGAACCCCGTAGCATGCATAATGTTCATTTTTCTATTTTTGGGGTTTTAGCCTTGTTCTTGAATTTAATGCGTTGTGGGCTGTGCATGTGCTATTTTTAGTTGTTATGTTGTTGTTTGGGATGTATGGTTTGACAGGAAAAAGGTTTTTACGTCGTTACCTGACGATTTCTATCTTCCGGGAGGGAACCAATTTTCAAACCTAACCCGTCCGTGACCCAGGTGGTGTGACGGTCCTTCCAGGAACCGTCACACGGCTAACGGTCCTTGGAGGACGCGTTACTTGAAAGTAATGGCCCGTTGATGGGGCGTCACTTCGAGAGTAACGGTGGGGCTCCCCTCCGTTACATGTTCATTGTTTTGCGTTCACCGAGTCAGGCTGTTGACCTGACGGCCAGTCGGCCAGCCGTCAGGGTGACCCGACGCTCCTGGGCGAGCGCGTCACTTCGCCTGCAACCGGATCTGATACACTGTGTGTTGGTTTTGCTTTCGGGTGGATGTAACGGCCAGTCGGCCTGCCGTTAAAGCGGTGTAACGCGCCTGGGCAAGCGCGTTACACTTTGTTTCGTTTGCGTTTGAGCTGGGGTTCGGGGGATGTAACGCCCAGGGGTGGACACGCCACTTTCAATGTAACGCGCCATCCCCATGCCGTTACATGCCTGTAGCGCGGTGGCTGCAGACCGCCACTTGCCTGTTGGTTTCAAAAAGCTTCTAGCCCATTCCTTATGCATTCGATAATGACTACACGCCATGTATGAATTAGTTTATGAACTAATGTCATGTTTTTAGATCCCAATAGAGTAAGTTTTACTTTCCTTGCAATGGAACCACTGTTGTTGCCCTAAGGTCTGTTGAGTACTGACCCGCTTAAGGGTGGCGGAGGGGATTGTTCCCGTATACGATTTTTAAGCTAGTGCCGTGGGCTCCCCGCCAACGGTAGCGTCCTACCGAGGGAGAAAACTAGCAAGAGGGCCTGGCTCAGGCGAGAGTTAGTGTGTGCACACATGGTCAGACGCTGTGGACTGACACTGACGGGTGTCACTCTGACTGGTCACTTGGTTTGGTACTGTTTACGCACTTAGCTTGTCGTGTTGTCGACTGCGAGTGCTTGAGACGCAGTGTAAGTCGTAAGTGGAAGCATCTGGTTTCTGTTCTAGTGTTTGCCCTACTCCTTATTGCTCGGATTAGTTGAGACATGTTCTACTGGTAGATTTAGTTTCAGTCGCTTGCATTTATTTATTATTGGCGTGTGTTAGCTATTATACCTACTTAGTTAGAGTTTACAGCTTTACTTGAGTAGTTTATTCATGCCAATACTTGTTATTTTATTTAAATGCATGCTCTAATTGCCTTTATCTTCGCATGTATGCTTGTTTAGTGCGAGGTAGGGATCCGCGTGACCCCTACTGAGTCTGGCTGTGACTCACCCTTCTCCTTTCAGGTGAGCCGCGCCCGCTGTCTCCCAGTGTTTCGTGTGCTATTTTAGAGACCGTGCCTAGCCGCCAGCAGTAGACGGATCGCCTTTTTGGGCTTTGTTGTACTTTTGCCGGGGTATGCCCCGTGTAGTTGTACCTTTTTGGACTAGTGCTTTTGTTATTCTGGACTAGTATATATATATATCACTCTAGTTATTTTGAATTGCTTCCGCACTTTTGTTAACTTCATTGCTTAATTCTAATATGCGAGCATGTAATTGCAGTTTGTTATGCATCCCCTCGACAAGCTTCACTAACCCTTCAGGGGCCTCATCAGCCCCATGGGTGGCTTCCCCAGTTCTTGGTATCGGTATATCGATGTTATCGGTATATCGATATCCCGAACTCTGGGTCATCACAACCGTGCTGCAAATGGTGAGCTTCGTCGTGTTGTCCTAGTTTATGGGGAAGAGGATGACAGTGAAGAAGAGCAAGAATAGGAACAACAGTAAGATCACCAAGATGCACCTACACAAGTATAGCCCACGGATGTGCCTCCACCCGAGGATCTTCCTCCACCACCGTAGTACGTTCATGGGGAGTCTTCCACTCAGGGTGCTGGGCATCATACTTGGGGGGACTATGAGACTCTAGTCATGCATCGTTTTGGCATGGAAACCTAGATTGAATCCTCCCATGGGCGTTTGGACACTTTTATGGATATCATGACTGGACAAATGGACTCCTTCACCCATGCTCTGGATGATCTTTCTACCCACAAGGCCGCTCTCTATGCTAGCCATGAAGATAACAGTGAGGCCTTCCACCTCAACAACCAATCCCTTCTTAGCATCCGTCGCCAGCTTCTTCACCATGATGAGATTCTCCATGGCCTTGAGGATCGTCTTCCTCCTCCTCCTCCTCCTCCTCCTGCTAGCTCCCCCCATGATGATTGTGTCCCGGATGGTGTTCATGGCGAGTAAGCTGAGGATCACCCTGCTGTGTAGCCGTTCTTGCGTCACTAGTGTAACTTTTGTCCACTTTTTGTATCCCTCCCCTCTCCGTTTTGCTGATGACAATGGGGGAGAAGTAGGCTATTAGGCTTATATATATATGCTATGTGTGTTTGCCTGCCTGCATATATGTTTGTCTCTGCATTGTAGTTTGAGCATGTTGGTTGTATTACATTAGTAGTTACATTTAGTGGTTGCATTCCTTCGTGTGTTGAGTCCTTTTTCACCTCTTGCATTCAGTGTACCCTGTATTGAACTAATGAGAATGAATGGAAGAATGCACTCTTTGAATTTACAAGATTGGCTCTTTCCTCTCTCACTTCCTTTCAATTTGGCAAATAAGTTTTGAATGGCTGGTATTGAGATGTTGAATTGTTTATGTTGGAAGTGATGTGTCGTGCTGAAATGGACGTGTTGAATGCATTTCAAACATTGAGTTCAACGTTTCAAAATTGATGGATTCCAACTGAATTTCAAAATGTGATTGACCTCATTTTGAAAACTTGCTCAAAGGCACAATGGTTTGAACACGTGAATTTAAATGCCTAGCTTTTGTCATCATCAAAAAGGGGAAGATTGTTGAGCATATCCGAGTGATTTTAATGATAACAAAACCCAGGACATTTATCTCCTACGTGCCATGTATTAGAACAAAGTTTTATGGTATAAACCATCAAATTCCATCCCATTTCAGTTTAGTGTTCATGAATCCTCCCATATGTTAAAACGAGCTTAAGCGAACTTGTAATCAACCATAACACAAGCTCATTTCAAGCATCAAACTCATGGACAGTTTTTAGTGGGCTAACACTTGGATTTTACAGTATTGGAGATTTTCGGTCAACCTCTAGACCATTGGCGGTCGACCTGAAATCACAGAATTGAAAGAAGGGAACCTGTAAAACAGGTGATCGACCGCCAGACCCCTAGCGGTCGACCAATTTTTCTAGCAGCCAAATGGCTACAGGAATTCTCAAAGCGGTCGACCTCTAGGCTCTGCAGGTCGACCGCCAGCCCCGACAAGCCCATAAATGTTGACTTTTGGCATTTCGAAACAAGCATCTTCTCTTGGTATTGTTTAATCCCAAAGCCACCAAACCTTCCAGGTTTTGTGGATCTGGTTCATGGGTTGTCTATTGACCACCCTAGGTCTATAAAACATCTCCTTGAGGGATCAAAAACCCCTAATCACTTGTGGAGATCAAGAAGGCTATTGAAGGGGTGAGAAGGCTACTATAGCTACATAAACAGTGCTTCATCCAAGGGATTCTACATCCAAGATTCACGCTCTCAAGCAAATCTGCAATCCATTCAAGTGAAGATCAAGCCAAGGGATCAAGCTGCATCCAAAGCACTCGTCATCCACTAAGGGGGAGCAAATCAAGATTCTTCTCTTGTGTTCTACTTTCAGATTCTCTCTTGAGTTTCATTTGTGGTTCTTGTAATCTTCAAATATTTCCGTGTGTGTGGATCTTCCTAGATTCGTGTGTGTGTGTGTGTATGTTTAATCCGTTGTAGTTTTGTGTGTGTTAAGGTGTTCTTACACCTTCGCGGGAGCTCTCATTCCCAATGTATGTCTGTGTGTGTCTGATCTTGTAACACTTTACAAGATAGTGTGTGGATCCTCACGGTCGGTGAGGGGTGGACGTAGGTTGCCGTTATGGCATCCGAACCACCTAAAAATCACTGTCTCATTATGGTTTGTTCCTTTTTCTTCTATCCCCCCTTCTACGCATGCTTGTTGAATTAGATTTATTGCATCTTTTAGATCTAGATTAATTGATCATTTTCAAATAGATCCTCGGTATATCAAAAGCTGGATTCTGACTGACAAGGTTACTCTTGCCGGAAAGATAACAGTTTGCATGAGTGAATCTACGAATTTGTTATCCGCCTAGTACCATGGAGTATTGTAGTGTTCATTTTTGGTAGATCTATTTTTTCTGCACTTGTTCTGCAGTGTTCTCATATAATATTAAAATTGAGTATAGCTTTGTTAAAATTTTGATTTCACCCAATTCACCCCCCTCTTGGGTGTCATTGATTGCGAGACTTCAAATTCTCTTTGTCATAATACGTGAATCCTATGCATATTGTTAGCTTAACCTTCGTTCTATCATGATAGGGAAGTTTATACATGTTGATTTCCAGAGATGATGTGTTTTAGACATAGTTCTTCTTATTTTAGTTTTACTGTCAGACGTTCTCTAGCGGCCTAGTCTTTGACCGCAAACCTTGTGTAGCTGCCCTACGATAAACCGCTAGACACTCTGTAAACGAGATTTTTATGAAATTTCTGGCGGACCAAAAATAGACCATTAAAGTTCCTCTGACGGCCTTACGATAAACCGTCAACTTACCATAACGGTTCTAATATAGACCGCCAGAGTTCTATTTTTTGTCAACCCGAGATAGAATCAAGAACAGTCCATTTAACTTATAAGTAAGCCTAGTTAACTATGTTCTAACCTGTTTTAATGTTATTTACTACTCTGAATTTTTATTTACTGATTCATAACAGTGATTTCATTTCATTTAAGATTATTTTTGAAACATAAGTTAATTTATGCCAAAGTCATATAATTTTATTAATGAATACATGTTCTCAAAGTTAGACGATTCATGATTTTACATTGATCACTGTTTTAATGATTCTCTTCTTATCTCAGAGTCATTTCTATAAGTACATGACATATATTCCGGTATATGACCATTAGTTACACTTTTACACTATAGGAACATAATCTTGAACTTGATAACCTCTCCTTTGGATATTCCTTCCAATGGACTAGGAAATCTTGTTTCAAGGCCTCCGTAATTCTTCGCGAGCTTGGGATTCCCACTAGGACGCCGAGTTGGTTGTACCATTAAGGCCCAAATTGTCTAGAAAGCACTACCGATGTTTTCTACATTTCTTTCCTATAATGGTTCAATAATCGACCGCTAAGGCCCATTAATGGTCCAGTATCTCACCGCCACGTTCTCTGAGTCCAATTGATTTTTTTCTGGATTCAGCCCACCCTAGCGGCCCAATATCAAACCGCCATATCAATATAGCGGATCAGTTATAGACCGCTAAGTTTCTTGATTGTTATTGACCCAAGGGTTAATAATCCTATGATCCAAGATAGACTAATGATAGTCTATGACTTGTAACCTTATTCAAAGACATCTAAGATAAAGTATGCAAGATAAAGAATGTACCGTTATGCTGTCAAATTTTCTCCAGGTCATAACTTAGTTATTAATGCATTTCTTGAACTCATAAATCTATATTTGGTGCATTCTTATTATTGACATTCAGTCTTGAACACTTATTGAACTTATTACATGTGTGGCCAACTTTATTTCTATATACGTAGAAGTAGCTTGATTTATACTTGAAGATGCGGTTCGAGCACTGATTGTGTTCAAGGGCTCTATGCTAGTCCCCTCGACTGATTGTCGGAAATATACTATTATAAATCATGGGGTATGATGCTACTGGCGTCGCATTGCGCTGGGAGTACTTTCTTTATTAATAAGTAAAATTATCCACGACTCATGAAGTGAAAATATCCATAGAAATTCACAAAGTACTTGTTACTAAGTGAAAAGTACATTCTCGCTTGACTTGCTAGTACATTCTCGCTACATTCTTGTTCATGAAAGGCCATAATTACATTCTTGTTTGATCATGCTTGCTCAATCATATCTTAACTTGATCATGTCTTGTTACTTTGGTTTATTCACGTAATTTTTCGCATTCGCATGATTTTACTTTATTCTTTAGAGCCAAAAATACTAATCACTTTAATATTACCTTCATGTTGATGCGAAGATACCTACTTGGAAAGTGTACTCATTACCTATTTTCTAATCTTTCCAGGAGATGCAAGTAGTTCGGATTCGGATTCGAGTTATTCAAGTGATGGGTCCGAGAGCGAATGATGTCACATAAGATTGAGAGAAGACTTAGGAAGTCAATGATGTCTAGATCGAGTTCATGTAATTTTCTCTTTATTGAGTCACATAGTTGAATAGTTGATGTATTTGGATCATTCTTATTATTAATAAAAGTGAAGGTTTGAATAAATTATTGTGCAATTGCATCTTATGTGTGATTGTTATTGCGCTTTAGTTTTTCTTACTTGCAAGAGGCTTACCATGCCGACTATTCACGTTTCCCGAGATTGTCTTCCGATGTATTAAAAGCTCAGGGCATGACATTTGCAGTCACGCCTGTTGTAACTAGCTTTGCACTTGTTCTTCCGGTGAGGGTTTGCGATGCCTCAGTTGTGGCCTTCCTTCTTCTTGTGAGAGGGCCTGGCCTCTCGATGAGCTTAAACATCTCATCATGATCATCGAGCAATGCCCCATAGCGGCCAGCCACTCCAGCCACATTGCAGGTGTAGACCTGAAACTATACACTTCTTCGTATCACCTTACTATCCGATTGACCAGGAAAGTTTAATCTATCAAACAACGAAACTCTCGGTTCGGTCTTCTCATAGAGGGGTGTCCTATAGTCTCATCTTCTATTTCTTCCAAGTCAACTTGTCATTCCTGACTTTCTTCTGCAGCGTTCACAGCCTCCAGCAGTCACTGCGTCCCAAAGGAGTTATTTCCAAGACTGTGGAAGTATCCCCACAAAGCCTGGGTGATGTCATCTTGCCCATCAGTGGGGCAAATCATGTGCGGCGGGACCCTTACTCGTGACGGAGGTTTGTAGGCAAGCCGCCCTCGTCTAGCCGTCCTGCCATGATTTCTATCACGTGAATAGATATTGGTCTACCGAACGCAGGCCCGGAGAGCTGGCTTACGAGACGCCCAGACCGGCATCTCAGTCTTCTCTTCTTGTTTCTCTTTCTTTCTTTCAAACCTGTCAACCATGATAGGTTCTAGTTAAGTTGGAGCTGGGGCCCGAACCCGCTTGGGCACCCAAATTTGTATAAATCTGGTTGGATTTGGGGCCAACCCACCCTATAGTTTGAACTCAGCATGGTCTGTCTTGTTCTAGGCCAGCGCTTGAAAAGAGTTACGCATTGGCACCATGGGAATTACCCTATCGGGTATTATTTCGATCTATTGGCCATTCAAGAATACTCGGATGCCTCAGATCAGTACGGACTTGCCCGAGATGGATAGTCGGCCTTGCAGCGTACCAGCATTCTTCTTGGCCACTCTTCTCACGGCCACCGTGCTCCTCTTCCTAGTGGAAGTGCGGGAATCAACATGGTGGACATAGTAGCCCACCACCTCGACTTTTTTTGATGCCTCTACAATATTAGAGGTTACAGGCTCCATATCTTGAGTGCTCACGAGCTCCACAAATGTGACTCCCAGGAAGTTGGGGAAGCCCACAACGGGAGGAAAATCGTCGAACTTGGTCGGCACTGCCAGATAACCATGCTCAGCATGGCTAGCGACAACAAGAGGTCCAAACGTGATAGCCATTGGAATTTGACCTACAAGTTCAAACTTCAAAAAGTTAGATTTTTAGGAAGAGGTGTTGTGTAGTGGACAGCGGATCTAGAGGGGAGGGGTGAATAGATCAGCCCCACTTTTCGCAATGCGGCCCTCTAAACAGCTAGTTAAAATGAATTGCAGCGGAATAGAAACTAGCTTCCAAGAATGCTATGATTCACTTAGCAAGATAAGCAAGATATATAATAATTCGATCCTAAGCATGCACCTAGAACGATTCAATCACATAAGCAAACCACGCTAGACAGGATTTTTAAGGTGGTTCGGACTGTATCCTCAGCCCTACGTCCACCCCTCACCAAAACCCGGTGAGGCTTCACTTGTGCAGCGCACCAAACCGCAAATCGGAAACCACCGATTGCCTTCCTACTCACCACCTGGTAGGGACGTCAACCGCAAATTGGAACACCCTCCAATTACCTTCCTACTAACCACCGGTAGGGATGAATCACACTTTCAATGTTTAAACAATAATGAAAATGAAACAAGATGTGAATGAACTAAAACAAGAGATTGAGTTATGAGTGAAAATGAATTGGCCCTTGTATGGAATGTTGATCAGCAACAAGGCTCCTCTTAGCTTCAACTCAATCTTCTTGATTCACCCTTGATTGGATGAATGTTCTTCACGGAGTACTGTTCACGTGAACAATATCTCTTCCTTCAATTCTTCTCTCTTGATCTTCTCTTTGAACTTCTTTGAATGAATGAAGGAGATGATGAAGCTACCTTGAATCTTGATTGCCTCTTTAGCTTCTAGGAGTTTGAATGCTTGAAATATCACCTTGAATGAACTTGAAAGAACTTGAATGGATGAAGATGATTTCCCTTGATAGTGAGCTTCAAATGATCCCCTTGAGATGATGAAGAGGATGGAGGATGCAGCTTTCTCTTCTCTTGGCCTTGATCTTGATCTCCACTTGAAGAGCTTGAACACTTGAGGATGAAGACCTTCTTCACGGAGTACTGTTCACTGCTACAGTGCTCCGAATTCCTCTCCCTTGAACACACTCTAGCAGCCTCCCTTGTAACCCTCTTGAAGCCCTTAGGGTTTTCAACCCTCTTGTATTGATTTTATAGACCTTGAATAGTCTATAGACAAGCCTCAGACCAGATCCACAATTTGTGGGTGATTAGGTGACTTTAGGATTAAACAAATCAAGGTTGAATGGCCCTTTTCGAAGTTGGAAACAAAGTCAAAATTGAAGGCTCGGGGCTGGCGGTCGACCGGCAGCTCCTGGCGGTCGACCGCCACTGTAAAAGGCTGTAGACGAATGGCCCCTGGGAATTCCGGTCAACCGCCATTGGCTGGCGATCGACCGGCAGCAGGCAGACCTGTAGCCAGGGGATCCCTGGCTGGGGCGGTCGACCGCCCCTGTGCTGGCGGTCGACCGCCAGCTGGGCAAAGCCCGGGTCACCCCGGGTTGGTCCGTTGGCCGCACCAGCTGCATCGCTTGAGTCCGTTAACCACCCGTTCATGTCTGTGGCATCGACCTTGATTGTCTTGAAGTTTTATTACTAAGTCTTCAAGCAAATTTTTGTTCCGGGGGCTCCGCCCCCGGAAACCCCCGCAAGGGGCGCTGCCCCCTTTACCCCCGTGACCTGACCGGGCAGGTCGATCCCCGCGACCTGACCGCGCAGGTCGATCCGCGTGCGAGGGCGCAACATTGAGCTTTCATGTGCATATCTGTCATAAACACAACAGAACATATGTCAGTCATATAAGAGTGAAAAACAACAATGACGAATAGTGTTTAGCCATTATCAAAACCAAGAATATCACAGAACACATATGACCATAGAATGATGTCGAATGACCCAAGTGACCATATGAAAACTCAAATAACCACAGGGGCACAACAAGAGGCCATGGGGCCCCTGATCCTGGCGAAGAGATGAAGGAAAGTCTAGTCCCACCGGGAATGCCGGACTTGCGAACACATCTTTTTTTTCTTAATCTTATTTTATTTATTTACCCATATCGTTTATTAGTGCGCAGGGATGCCAGTCACAAGGTGACAATTTATTCAGACTCCAAAGATCAAGGTGGTCTGGAGCCGCTAATGCACACCGTCTGATTGATCAGACGATAGTGAGTATCATGTCAGGACTAGAGCCCGCCGTGCCATACAGGCCACAGTGTTAGTTACATCGGGGTGAAAATCCTTGATTAGTCACCAGGAAGAGGGGCCCTATAGCCTGAAAGTTGTAGTAATGAAAGGAGGAGAGAGGTGACTCGAAATGTAGTGGCATGTCCCATGCAAATGGAAAGACATTTAAACTACTTCATTTGTTCATCGTCCTATTCACGTTTGGAAAGTATTCCCAGTCGAAAGCATGACGAAGACATGAACAATCGTTGGATAAATGTTTGTTGGGAACGTGACAAGTTTGATATTTGATAGTAAAAGAAGTGGGATGAATCCCAGTGAGGACAGGTCAGATTCGAAGAGTTGTTGGCCCAAGGTAAAGTAAGGCCATGGCCATGGTAGGGTGGTTCCCGAGATCCAAGCCTGGTTTGCGAGGGCGTCATTTCTGTTCCCTTTGCACAAGGTTTGAGGGGTAAGGGGCCCGAATAAGACGCTAGTGGTTCCTTGAGCATTATTATTATTTTATTATATATATTATTTTATATTTTTATCTTATTTTTTTATCTCTTTTTATTATAGCTAGCTGAAATTAAAAAATAATCAGTCGACCAGGGTTAAAGGCAAGCCGACCTAGCCTATAGGGTGAGTCGACTTGGGCCGGGTTGGGTCGACTAAGCCTACACGGTAGGTCAACTTGGATTGAAGTCAGGTCGACCCAGCCTATAGGGTGAGTCGACTTGGGTTGGTTTGAGTCGACGCAGCCTGTAGGGTATGTCGACTTGGGCTGAAGGCAAGTCGACCCAGCGTGCGGGGTAAGTCGACTTGGGCACTCTTCTACCTTTTGCTTTTCTTATTTTTTTTCTATGTTATACATTTTTATATGTTTACCATTGTTGTTAATATGTTTTTATTATTTTCATTGTCACCATTCATTATTATTATTATTATTATTGTTATTATTATTTGTTATTTATATTTTTTTCTTATCTACTTATTATTTTATTTATTTACTTATTTATTCCATTGATCCAGTTGTATGATCTTTCGTTCTTGTTTCATTCTTCATTATTTATTACTCCACCTTTTTTTGTTTTACCGTGCATTTCCCCCCTTTTTTTAACCAATCCCTTTTTTTTTATTATTGATTTCTCAGTCGAACCGGGTATCTGACGAAATTTCGATGGCAACTCCCCTAGACCCAAGGCATTTGGGGGGATGGATAGCGAGTGCACATCCCCGGAAAATCCAGGATGGTCCCTTAGTTGCTCGGATATGCTCATCATAGCGGCATACTGAGTTATCTGTGGCACCGTATCCCTGAGGGCTGGCCTAGTAGGCGATCGGGGTTGCCCGGATGTTCTGAGAGGGGCAAATAAACACGGAGTCACGATTGGAATGCCGGGGCAAAGCTAGACGAAGGAATCGGAAGAAGGACCATTACTACATCGGACCAACCCAAAAGAGCCACTGGATCCTTGGCTGACCAAAGTGATGAGTGGTACGAGTGGATCTAGAGGGGGCGTGAATAGATTCACTATATTTGAAAAACTTAACCACTAATTTTTTTTAGAAAAATAGCAAAATCGAATGAACTCATTTAAACACCTTAAACTCGATTGCTGACTAGAAACCGTGTTGTTCAAGAGTCGAGGATTGTAAGAGGCACTAACTAGATGTTTTCTCTTGTGAAGGACGTAGAAGAGATGGAACAAACCACATCAAGTCACTACTTAGGGATTTTTAGGTGGTTCGGCTGCTATCTAACAGACCTACGTCCACCCCTCACCAACCCGGTGACGTTTTCACTTCTGGACAAAAAGAACACACACACACACACACACATGCGGAGCTAGTCCGCTACACACGCTGCCAAACATCTTGCACGAGGAACAAGTTCCTCAACACACACATGGATGCACAGTAGCCAAAACACACCTCGGTCCCTAAACAGAGTATCGAAAACACACAAAAAGTTCAGTGACCACACATGAAGAAATGAAGAGAAATCTTAGAAGAAAAGCAGAAAATGAAACCAAGAAACCAAAATGTAGCTTCTAATAAAGTCAAGAAGCAGAAATGGGAAGGAAGAATCTCACTGGTTGCTTTCAGACCTCTCCCTCTCAACTCTGGAATACACAGGCCAGCTGCTAGGGCCACCTCTCCACAGGCATTTTTCAGACAAGCACTGGGCATCTCGCACTTCTCTTATGAAACTCACTTCTCTTCTTGTCTTCCTCTCAGAACCTATTTTTATAAAACTCAGGTGTCTCTGATGGCTAAGGGCAACAACCGGGGCTTCTTCAGGAGGGACCTTGATATTTATAGATGAGAGGAATAGAAGGCTCCCTCTCTTCAGTTCTGCATTCTGATAGGTCCAGAATAAAAAAAGGGGTTTCTTTGTGATAGAACCTTACCAGATCTGATTCCTTATTGGCTTGTGATAAAAAAGGATAGATCTCTGTCCTAGGATCTTTTCAGAGATGAATTTGATTAGTCCATGTAAAAAGGAAGATAGCATGAAAAGTCACTTTCCCAATTCTATTTTCTGACAGATCCTTTTCACAAAAAGGTATTCTGACAATCCCATGATGAAAAGGACATATCTCTATCCTAGAACCTTTTTGGACCTTAAAGCATGTCTCCTAGAGACCTGTGCCGTTGACCTAGAGTAAGTGATCATGTGACTGGTCTGCCCAGAAAGAGTCGACTCCCTAGGTCGACACTTGAACTTTGTGCTCGCATCTTTGTACAAAGATTGGTCAGACCAGAACGTGGACAAAAAGGAGTCGACTCCTTGGGCCGACTCTTCCTTTGAATAAATATGTTCTTTAAAGAGTCAAAATAGAACCCAGACTGAAGGGGGTCGACTCCTCCTTTGAATCAAAATGTTCTATGTAGAGTCAAAACAGAACCCAGACTAAAGGGGGTCGACTCCAGGGGTTGACTCCTCTGCCTGGCAGAGTGAACATGCTTGGCATAATAAGTCGACTTGGTATGAGGCTGAGTCGACTTGGTGTGCGGCTGAGTGGACTCACCTGGCGAGAACTGACTAGATGGCACTTTTTACCTCGACTCATAGTTTCATTGAGTCGACTTGAGGCTTATTGCCTTGCTGCTGTTGCTACTGCTTATGTTGTTGTTGCTACGCTGTCACCAAGGCTTCATTATTCAAGGGTGTGTCGACTCCATAACTATGTTGCGTCGACGCAAGCTTCATGTGGCCTTGTTGTATGCTATTGCTGGAATGCCGGTTGGGTCAAGGCACCTAGTGAGGTGAGTCGATGCATTCTTTTAAAGTGCTCTTTAAGCAGCTCCTAAGGTTAACCCTGTGTCGACGCATCAAGAGGATGGTGTCGACACAGCCTTACATTAAGCTTCTAGAGCTCCGCTGGGTTTGAAGGTGTGTCGACGCAGTGAGGGACTTGTGTCGACATAGCCAGTTGTTTACTTGGCATAGTTCAGAATCTCTAATGACTTGTGCTTGCCCTTGGCTGGCTTTGTGAAAAATCTGTCGACTCAATGGAGAGTCAATCAACTAGCTTTCATATTTGTCGACTAAGTTGGAACTCAGTCAACTGATTTTAGCACTACTCTGTTAACACACATAATGCCTGCTTCGTTGATATCTGATGACTTCACGGAAGGTAGATGCATCTTCTACTTAGTTGTTAAGCTATCAGCTAAGACCATTGGCTCAGTTGTCTAAGCCATCATCCAAACATAGTTGCCTTTTTCCCTGCATCAGTTGTCCTGAAGCTTGAGGCCTACCGCCTGGTCGGTCGACCAAGTCTGTTGACTAAAGAATAAAATTCAGTCAACCGGAGAGGATATCTGTCGACTGAAACTACTATCCGTCGACTGATTTCTCATATCTGTCGACTGAGTTCGAACTCAGTTGACTGAATCTACCCTGTTTCTAAATTCGATCGACTAGTTTGCCTGATAATCTGACACATAGAAGATTTTTCAGAGAACTTCATACAATTCATAGGTCATAGTTAGACATCATCTATGTTGAGTTAGTCTCACAGTCTGCTCAGTCATTTTTTTAGTCATTTGTCTGTGTCCATTGAGTCTAAATAAATGTTTAGAAAACTCTTAGTGTTGTTTTGCAAATATTTAATCTATCTCACACTAAGTAAAATGCATAATGACTCATAGTTAGACATCATCAAAACCCATAACATAACATTCTCCCCCTTTTTTATGATGGCAACTATGAGTCGTTATGTATTTTACTTAGTGTAAGATAGATGAAACATTTGCGAAACAACACTAAGCGTTTTCTAAACATTAAATTAGACTCAATAGACACAGACAAATGACTGAACAAATGACTGAGCAGACTGTGAGACTGACTCAACACACTTCTCCCCCTTTGACATCATCAAAAGATGAGGGGAGTGGACTTCATTCTGAGCAAGAATATGGAGCCAACCTGGAAAAAGAGGAAGGCACAACAGAGGGAACTGGTTCAGCTAGTTTGAAGTAGAGAGAGAAACAACATAATTGAGTTAAAATGCATTAGAGAGAGTTGAGCTGACTCATGCGCATAAACGCAGAGGACATATGTTCAAAATCTTCTAGTATAAAGCTACTCATGAGCAAGTGCTCTTATGTATGTCTAATTGGTTTAAGGCTAATAAGCCCAGAGTTCAGCAGAGAAGGGCGCAAGAAGAGACATTTACATAGACTTAAGAAGCATGAACCAATCTATTGGAAGTATTTCCCTATTCCTCTTCCCTTTCCCTTATTGAGATTTTTAGGGGCTGCTTTAGAGTGTACTTCAACGAGTATGGGGAATAAACACAATAATACTTGTTGGATTTGATCCTAGCGGGGTGCAGCATACATTTATCTTGAAAGTGGCGGTCCTCCCAGGGCCGCTACTACCATATTGCGGTCGGTTGCAAGACCGCAACCTGAAACTGACTTAAAAACCTTAAGAACCAAATAACGGTCCCCCTTGGAGCGTTTCTTGAAGATACTGGTCCTCCTTGGGCTGCCATCTCAAGTAGCGGTCTCTGGTACGACCGCTACTTCCCTCCGATACGAAAATTGTAGGAAAGCGCAAAAGTTAGTATCCCACACCCCAATCATCCCAGAACGATCGGGAAACATCCATAGACTCAAAATAAACCTTCCACAAGCTAGAAGGGATCAAACAAACTACAGAACGGCTAGAAACGAGTGATTTCATCAAATCAACCCAAAATGACTCACGTGGGCGTTCGGGCTTATCTCGGCCCCAAATCGCGAGCAAATGGAATCAAACTGATGGGAATCAAATCTTGACACGCCCGGGGTTCAAATTATACTATTTGAATCAAAAACCATCGCCTGGAACGGTGATTTTGCATCACACCCCTAAAACATGCATTTTCCCTTAAAATAGGAAAACTCGCTCATACTCACACCTACCGGCTTGAAATCGCGAGGGAAGGCAGGAAAAAGGTAGAGTATCCATCCCCCTATCTCCTCCGAAGATCTCACGTGCCGAAAACTCCAAAAATCAGCACACAAACCCTGCCAAGGCTTCAAATCCATGAAACGTTATCGTGCCTATGCCACACTCCATTCCTCGCTCCTTCACGCTCCACGACACCTCCACGGCATCCCCGCCTCGTCCACCTCCACAATGGTCGGCCGCCCGGGGGAGAGGGAAAGAGAGGAGAGAGAACGGAGGGGGAGAGAGTGAATGACGGTGAGATGAGAGAGGAGAGAGGTGAGGGTTAAAAGGAAAAGAAAATAAGAAATTATGAATATTTCTAAAATCTGATTTTTGTCCCAAAAGTCCATAAAATCAGAAAATATAGAAAAATAGCCTCTAGGATCCCTGGAAAGAGCAGAATGCACTTGTAGGATCCCGGAGTCTCAAAACTCAGCGGTTCACTCTCCACGGGGTTCTGCAAGCTATATAGGGGAAAAATTCGAGTGGATCATAAAACACGATTCGAAACCCACAAAAGTGCTCCGAAAGCTCTCAGATTCTGATCCAAAGGATCCACGATATTACATCTTTTAAGAAATTTTATCCTCAAAATTTAAGGAGCTAACAGGGAACAGGGAAGAACAACCCAAACAGCTGGCAACGCTTTCCAAGCTCCAGCCAAACCTCAAACATAAAAACAAGATAACACGATTCTTGAAAAACACAATTTAGAGGAACACTGCCAGACCCTGATCATAGGCAAGATCATCATGCTCCAGATCTCAAGGCACAACGATCCACAGAACGAGCATGGCACACAAGAGGGACACAAGTCTAGCACCTCCAAAATCATGGCATCATCACTATCATCTCACAAAGCAAGGAGACACGACCCATGCCACGAAATAGCCACCGATAAAATCTCATACTCGACAGACAATACAAGCATCAGCTCGCACAAGGAACATAATCATCTCAGCTGACTTCTCCAACACATCGGCTTCCGCGCCATAACAATAATCGAAATTGGCACGCAGAACGCCAATGACAGCACTGGACCGCAAGCACAATCGAGTCGATCCTCACTCAGACATTACATTTGATTCAATTTTCACGGTAACTCTACCCTCTCAGGAGAGTACAGCAAAACCAACTGACAAGATCTCGGTCCTCACAATTCCAAACTCAGACTCATAGGGAACTCCTCCCAAGCTGACCACAAGCAACAATCCAATAAACAACCTCAAACCTGCCAATCCCCGGCTCCGTTCTCAACATAGAACCATTGGACAACACCGCAAACTCGGTCACATCAAGGCACAATTACAGCTGACCACATGGCTAAAATGTACTAGCCGCTTGTAGCCTACCAACAAGGACCCACAACAACTCTCAGAAAATGCATCCCTAGGACCACGATCACGTCCCGAGAGCACAACTTCCAAAAAATACAGAAGGAAGGGTACTCAACCAGCATTTACGTCGACATAAGTCCCCAATTCTCAAACGTGCCAGTGCTAACAACCATAATGCCTCAAATAATGGCACGATAATCAATAGCATCAAGGCACACATACCCAAGATAATGTCACACCGAGGAAACAATCCTCTCGACTGGTCAAAATCTTCCAACCCTACGATCCTCGACCTCTGGGTTATGAGCCCACACGCTTCCATTGTGCACTCAACACAACGCACACAGGCATCACAAATAACTCGGCATCCGCATCTCAGCACAACTCTTGGCGCCATCGTAATTCATGAAACTGCAATATACCACGCCTCGAGCGCTGATCCTGCCAACAGCCGATCACAAGTTGCCATAGTGTAAAGCATCATGCCAAGAACCACACCACAAGCCACAACTTAATCTCAAGACAGTGCCACAAGGCAAGATGAGAAAGATCAAGCTCGGCTAATAACATCTCACCAGGAAGGGAATCCTAAGCTCGCCCGAGCACTCTCTCAAACCGACCATCCAAATAGCCACCTCAAACCACAACCTTAACACCTCAGGGGCTAACCAAACCTCAAGCTGGGATTGCCAAAATGACATTAATCTCCATCGAAGAACATGCACGGCCATTACAATTCCCATCAGCCACCTGACCACGCCATAGAAATTCTCGAACACTACATCACAGATTCATGCCTGCCGACACACTCTACCCAGCGCAGCTCAATCGAGACCAACACCATGACAAAAGGAATGACTCTCCATCATATCCCGGCGAGAGCCAAACCACCTCGCAGCGCCAACATAGTGCACGCAATCTCTCACGCGAGAAGCAAAGCGATAAAGAAACACAAAAGCTATGCCCACTGCCGACTATACTGGACCTTATGGACTCTTGTCACTGCAATATCTCGAATTCCCATGTACTTTCACACCACCAGCTCTGATACCAACTGTGATGACCTAGCATCCAGATACTGGGTAAACCCGATACCACTTGGATCCTGAGAGGCCTCCCAAGAGCTGTAAAGCTCCGAAGGGATAGAAAGGTGCGGGTGAAGTGTTGTGCCCCTTAGGCACAAGCATGTGCTATGTTGATTTGATGATAGCAATGCTATTTTGTTTTGATGATAGCAACACAATGAGTGCTTTATGACATTGTGTTTTGATGATAGCAACATGACTGTGACTGGTATATCATCTGGAGAATGCATGTGTATGACTAATATATTGTTTGTGTTAGACTTCTGTTATGTGCATAGTCTATACATTATGCATCTCGTTGACAAGTTTGCACATTCATGAAGTCTGCACACTGGTCTTGTTCATGCATCTAAAGTCATCTAAAGTATGTACAGTCCATTGTCTCAGCCACCGTCTCATTTAGCGTACGCTCTCAAAGTATATACATCGCTGTTGGGCATCAAAATCTACAAATTAGCATCAGGTACATCGCTGTTGGGCATCAAAGTCTACACATGAGCATCAGGCAGCAAGTGTGTACAACGCCCTATGTAGGCACCACAAGTCCATACACTGGTTGCACATTGCACAACATGCGAAGTCACCAAGTGTGTACATTGCATAGCATGCAGGCGTCAAAGTCCATACATCCACAGTGCATTGGCTAAGTCTATACACTGTCCGTCTCACTTAGAGTCTAAGGCTAAGTCTATACACTGTCCATCTCACTTAGAGTCTAAGGCGAAGTCTGTACAATGAGCGACTCATGTAAGTCCACACATTGGACTGTAGCATGCATTTGTCAATGGCATCTAAGTATGTACAATGACCGTCTCATTCAACGTCTCATTGCATGGGCTAAGTCTGTACAGCATTCAGTGTCTAGAGTTTCATGAAGTCTGTACATCATACTATTACAGCATAAGTCTGGACATTGGACCGTCTCTACTTGCGTCTTATGCCAAGTCCGTACAGTGTCCATCAGCATTTAGAAGTCTATACAGTCCACCGTCTTCATCAGCGTCTCATGCATATAGCAAGTCTAGACATTGCACTGTAGCATGCATTTCTTTAAAGTCTATACATTGGGTTTTTACCTACGGTGCTTGAAACGAAGTCCACACACTGGTTGCACTTCATAGTTTGTACAGTGTCTCTAGTTGGCTAAGTCTATACACCGAGGACATTGAAAGTCTTCAAGTGTATACATTGTCCATATTGCATTACATGCTTTATATCAAAGTCTGTACAACATGCCTTGTTGTTCACAGCCTTCAAAGTCACATTGTACTGCATCAACGCAGTGCATTGGCATGTAGTGAAGCGTCAACGCATTACATTGTGCATGCCCTGGCAAAGTCTATACATCGCTTGTCTTCATTTGAGTCTCACTGAAGTCTACACATTGGGGCAAAGTATGTACACTGCATTCGCCTTCACAAGTATATACATCGCTTTAGCTTCGCAGAGTCTATACAAAGTGTCGACACCAAATTGATGAGTTTCTATCTTACTGTCTGACAGGTGCCTCTGCTCGTGAAGCTTAAGGAGGGCACGTGATCCGAGGGGTGATCAGATGGTGACACGTGGAAGCACCCCATTACAGGATGCTGCAATGTGGATGAAGCTGCCTCGGATCTGGCGAATTCCTTGGGCGGGAAAACGTGGAAGCCACGCGCCCAGGGGCTACTACTGCTGCTGCTATATATACGAGCCTTCTTCCACCGAAGAAGACTGATCGAGTGTGGCAAGTCTATACAGTGAGACTAAGTCTGAAGCCGCAGCCACCGAGATGCAGAGAAGAAAAGGAGAGAAGAAGATACAGAGAGAAAAGAGAGATGTGTTGAGAGAGTTCGAGAAGAGAGAGATGAGTTGAAAGGAGTCTATTGAGAGGTTGTAAGTCAGTCTCTTGGTTCAGAAACCAGAGCTGACTCTGCTCATACTTGAGCTACATTTGTCTGGTTTTCTTCATTTCTTTTGTTTCTGAGTTTATTGCTTTCGATATCTTTGTTCAGCAAGCTGTGTATCAGCGGATGCAGTCGAGGTTTCCACTGGACAGGTAAAGCTGTAATCCTCAGCTAGCGAGACTTGGTCTCAGACGGGTTAAGCTGTATTTCCCCAGCAGTTTGTAGAGGTGTATCCTCTGGACAGCAAACTGTGTTGCTCAGCGGGCAGTGGAGGATTCCACTGGACAGCAAGCTGTGTTGCTCAGCGGTTTGTAGGCCAAGCTGTATTGCCCAGCGGATGCAAGCTATGTTGCGCAGCAGTAAGCCATACTCAGTTGAGTGTGGGGTGGACGTAGGTCATTGACCGAACCACCTAAAATCTTGTGTGCATTGTGTTTGTGAGTTTGCTCTTATTGAATCTCTTGATTATCTTCACAGATCACTTGTGTTTTTGCTAAGTTTAGACACTCGAGTTAGTGTTTTAGTAGATCTGCCTTTATTCCACATTTGAACTTACAACTGGTTTTAAATTAGGCTGTAGATCTATTCACCCCCCTCTAGATCCACACTTCGTGGAGATAGACTGCGTCCATCTAACTTCAACACTTGGTATCAGAGCCTAACTCTTCTACAGGGACTCATCGCCCGAAGAGGAAAGGCAAGATGGATGTTCGAGGGATGATTGCTGAAGGTCACTGTACTACAAAGCCCCCGTACTTCGATGGATCAAACTACGCATACTGGAAGAACCGTATGCAGGTCTTTTTAAGGGCTAAGGATTACGAGCTTTGGAAGGTAGTCAGCAAGGGACCTTATGAGCTGTCCCCGAATGAGGAAGTCTGGACCAAGGAGGAAATCAGAAGGTCCACGCTCAACTGGAGTGCAATCAACACAGTCCAATGTTCTCTGCATCCCACTGAATTTTCTCGAGTATCAGCCTACAATTCAGCTAAGGAGATGTGGGATGCACTGGAAGCAATTCATGAAGGGACTTCTCAGGTTAGAGAGACGAAGGCCAATTTACTTGTGTCTGAATATGAAGCCTTCAAGATGAAACCCAATGAGACCATCAAGGAGATGTATGCTAGATTGACAACTATTACTAATGGCCTCAGAGGATTCGGGAAGAAGTATTCTGAGTATGATATAGTCAGGAAGATCTTGCCATCCTTGACTTCAATTTGGCACACCAAGGCCACCGTCATGGAAGAGTCAAGAGATCTGCACAATACAAGGGCAGATGAGCTAATTGGATCTCTAATGGCATATGAGATGAATCTGCCGAAGGTAGATGAAGCTGAAGAGAAGAGGAAACCGATCACACTGAAGGCTGGTGCTAGCAAATCCAGCAAATCAAACCGATCCAGCTCTAGCAGATCATCATCCGAGGAGAGCTTGAATGAACAAGACATAACTCATACTGAGATGGCTATGATGACTAGAGAGTTCAGGCGGTTCCTCAGGAGAGAAGGAGGACAATTCAACCGAAGGAACCATAGTGGCGGTCGGCAGGACACAAGGTATAATTCTAAACCTGCAAATCAATATGGAACTTACGTGTGTTACCAATGTAGGAACTCTGGCCATCTGAAAGCTGACTGTCCGGAGAACCAGAAGCACAAGGACAAATCAAATAGAAAGAACACGAAAGGAAGAGCCATGATCAGCACATGGAGCGATGAGGATGAAGGTTGTCTCAACAATACTTCGGACAATGAAGTTGAAGCTGAAAAACCCATCTGTCTCATGGCAACTAGCTCTGAAGACAGAGAGGAAGATTCAGATGAGGTAATTTCTCCATTTGATAATTTTACTATTGTTGAGTGGGTAGATGCCTATCATAAACTAGCTGATCAAGCAGATGATATTAGAAGGGAAAATAGGCATCTAAAAAGAAAAATCAATTCCATGTAAAATGATACCTCATTGTCTGATAAAATTGCATGTCTTGAAGCTGAAAATAATAAACTCAAACTCACATGTTCTGAATCAGAAGAAATCAAGAATGAGTTAAAAACTTCTAGGGAAGAGAATGTGAGGTTAGAAAAGGAAATTGATGAATGGAAACTGAAAATTCAAAAATATGAGAGTGAGATGAAGCTGGTGAATGAGAAATATGAAGCTGTCCAAATTGTAAATACTGAACTTAAGAAATTTGTTGAAGATATTCAAAAGGACAATGAGGACAAGCTTAAGACCATTGAGAAAATGACCCAAGGTACAGAGAATCTAAATGCTTTGTTAGGGTCAAAGGTTAATTTCAGAAAAGAGGGCCTAGGATTTAATTCTAGTGCAACAAAAATATTTGGGATGAAAACAATTTCATTTGTTGCTCGAAAAGAAAAGGGACCTCTAATTAGCATGAACTCAACCATTTCAATGAACAAAACTGCTAATCTGAAAAAGTCCAGTGTTGAGGAGAAGGGCAAACAAAAGGTTAATGAGCCAAGTAGAGCCATCACATCCAAGCAAAATCCCAAGGCTCAATCACAGGTTAGGGGTCAACCTAAATAGTCATATAAACCCCATGTCAAGGCCACAAAGTCTCCACCATCACCATCACCTCTGAAGAAGACCCAATACACACCCATGAATAGGTCAGCAGGGTCCAAAGTACAGGGGAGACAGAATGCTGCCAGGAGTCAACCCAATTATTTCTATCAACATAGAGCTCAGACTTACTACAATGCACAGCCAACCTATTTCAATAGGTCAGGTTGGACTAGAACTCCGGGAAGGTTTGCAGGTCTTGCATATCAAGCTGCACAATATCATAGACCTTACACTAGAAATTGGGTTAGTGGGTATGGCAACTGGTCACCTAGAAATATGCATTATTTCAATCAGCCTAGGAACTACTATGGCCAAAACTTCGTGAACACACCCTGGCCAAGGCACTGGCAAAGAAACAACACTGTCAATAATTATGCTGGTGTAAATAAGAAGAAAAATAACAATAGAAAGAAATATGTAAGATCCATTGAACAAAATTCTTTTAAACAAATGTGGATACCAAAAAGTCTGTTGTGTTGCTTTACTTCTATTCCATATTCTCTGGAGCCCAATCAGACTTGGGTTCCAAACTCATCTACCTGATTGTGTGTGCAAGTATGTCTGGCAGCCAAGGACAAATCTGTGGTACTTGGATAGTGGCTGCTTCAGGCATATGACAAGAGATAAGGTCATAAATTCAAAAGCTAAAAGAGATTGGAGGCCTTGTCAACAATCTGATGGAACACTAAGGGTAAAAATAAATCAGTCAGGTAAAGCAGGTAAGTGACTTATCTTCAGAATTGAATTGAGAAAGTAATGTCGATTTGATTAGTTAATTCTTGACTTTCTCTTCTTGTCTAGCTGATCAGTCTGCATTCCGGACTCAACTACTGAATTTAAATTCTGCACAAAAGCTGATGATTCTCTTCTCTTTGCATACTATTGCATTGTGTACACTGAATGCTAGAAACTGAATTATCTTGAAGAATTGATTGCTCCCGAATGATGCTCTCTAATGAATAAACTCTCTGCTGGTTTTGTGAATGCTGGATGTTGCAAGAGACTCATGATCATGCATGACATTCATATCTTCGTAATCATCATTGCATATCATTTAGTCATGAATGTGTCTAAAATCACATGCATATAAAACTGCTTTGAACTGCATTTTTCTGCATAACCGTGGTATACTAAATAGTAAGCTACTAAAGGGCAGGGAAATATGTCTGGAGGTTATTACCATGTGTGAGATGGTCCTTGAGACCAGGTTCTCGACCTAGTACCATGGGTTATATTGTTTGATAGGGCAGTCTGAATGAGCATGAATTTCAAAATCCTTTGTTCAGTTTTCAGAGAAAACATTACATGTATTCAGGGGGAGTTTGCTGAGTCTTTGCATGCCTTTGCATATCATTCATTCATGACCCATGCATAAGCTCTCTCTCATTTAATTCTTACCATTCATTAGCAAAATTACATGCATATAGACATGGGGAGTATTGTTAGAAATTCAGAGTGGTCATCAATTCTATTAAATTATTTCATCCTTGACTCTAAATGATTGAGTCTGACATATGGCAATCAGTTAGTCAGTTCTGATTTCTAAGCAATAGAAAACAGACTTTTTCTCTTATAAGAATTTTAAATTGCTTAAAGACTGACTTAATGGTTTAAACTTTATAATCATTGAAGTTTAAAGATTGCAATCAGTAAATAAGAAAGCTGAAAATTGATAAAACTCTCAACCCCTTTCTTATTTCATGTCAGACAAAGCTAATCATATCTGAAATCTGAAAACTCATCTGAAATCATGTTAGAGAAGCTAAGTATGTGTATTGTCCTTAAACAAGTCATTCTGAAACAAATAAAGGGCAGCTAAGAAAGATATTGAAAAATATTAAAAATCATTGAAAATTAACATTGGCAGAGCAATGACTGGTAAATCACTGAGAAACTGAGTGATCCATCAAAGAATTGGACAACACTCATGTCATGAAGTGTATCAGCTATCTCTGTACAAAATGATCAAAATAGTAGGCTAGTTTCACTGAGTACCTGAGTGTAACTGGCGTTTGATAAACGTGTACCCTCACACAAAAAGGTGTAAATCAGTTCTGTTGAATTTGATCATAGGCAGAATTGTCCATCTTGTTAAGTATCTAGGGATTTTGGCGTCTGATAAACGTATACCCTTACATAGAAAGACTTATAGTACCTGAATGCCCTAAATGAACTAATATTGATAATGCTGTTCCTTCAAAAGAAAATTCATGGATGTCAATTTGTTTATTTTCAATTCATGACCTAACATCTCTTAACAACTTCTAATGAGTATACGAAAGTAGGATATTTTGAAACTGAATCTTTCATGCAAATGTGATTCTGGTTTATTGTTTTATCATGCACAGCCAACTTATCCATTGATTGTAGTGCATGAACTCAAAATTTATAACCTTTAAACCAGAATTCTATCTGAAAGTAGTTTCTAAATTCATATGACTGAAAACTCTGTGCTTTAGAATGCTTATTCCTGAACTACTTGTTCAGAATGCCAGTCAGATGAATTCTTGATCTTTCCCTTTGTATATCTGATTTCTTGAACACAATATCCCATTTCAAAAGGGGAGAATTCATTCAGGGGGAGTCCTATCTTCAGGGAGAGTTTCTTGTTCTAAGGGTATTTGCATTCATATTGCCAAAGGGGGAGAAAATTTTGTGTGTGACTCACTGTCACAGTCTGTTGCCATCATCAAAAAGGGAGAGAATGTTGTGCCCCTTAGGCACAAGCATGTGCTATGTTGATTTGATGATAGCAATGCTGTTTTGTTTTGATGATAGCAACATAATGAGTGCTTTATGACATTGTGTTTTGATGATAGCAACATGATTGTGACTGGTATATCATCTGGAGAATGCATGTGTATGACTGATATATTGTTTGTGTTAGACTTCTGTTATGTGCATAGTCTATACATTGTGCATCTCGTTGACAAGTTTGCACATTCATGAAGTCTACACACTGGTCTTGTTCATGCATCTAAAGTCATCCAAAGTCTGTACAGTCCATTGTCTCAGCCACCGTCTCATTTAGCGTACGCTCTCAAAGTCTATACATCGTTGTTGGGCATCAAAGTCTGCAAAGTAGCATCAGGTACATCGCTGTTGGGCATCAAAGTCTGCACATGAGCATCACACAGCAAGTGTGTACAATGCCCTGTGTAGGCACGACAAGACCATACACTGGTTGCACATTGCACAACATGCGATGTCACCAAGTGTGTACATTGCATAGCATGCAGGTGTCAAAGTCCATACATCCACAGTGCATTGGCTAAGTCTATACATTGTCCGTCTCACTTAGAGTCTAAGGCTAAGTCTATACACTATCCGTCTGACTTAGAGTCTAAGGCGAAGTCTGTACAATGAGCGTCTCATGTAAGTCCACACATTGGACTGTAGCATGCATTTGTCAATGGCATCTAAGTTTGTACAATGACCGTCTCATTCAGCGTCTCATTGCATGGGCTAAGTCTGTACAGCATTCAGTGTCTAGAGTTTCATGAAGTCTGTACATCAGACTGTTACAGCATAAGTCTAGAGATTGGACCGTCTCTACTTGCGTCTTATGCGAAGTCCGTACAGTGTCCATCAGCATTTCGAAGTCTATACAGTCCACCATCTTCATCAGCGTCTCATGCATATAGCAAGTCCAGACATTGCACTATAGCATGCATTTCTTTAAAGTCTATACATTGGGTTTTTACCTACGGTGCTTGAAACGAAGTCTACACACTGGTTGTACTTCATAGTTTGTACAGTGTCTCTAGTTGGCTAAGTCTATACACCGAGGACGTTGAAAGTCTTCAAGTGTATACATTGTCCATATTGCATTACATGCTTTATATCAAAGTCTGTACAGCATGACTTGTTGTTCACAGCCTTCAAAGTCACATTGTATTGCGTCAACGCAGTGCATTGGCATGTAGTGAAGCGTCAACGCATTGCATTGTGCATGCCCTGGCAAAGTCTATACATCGCTTGTCTTCATTTGAGTCTCACTGAAGTCTACACATTGGGGCAAAGTCTGTACACTGCATTCGCCTTCACAAGTATATACATCGCTTTAGCTTCGCAGAGTCTATACAAAGTGTCGACACCAAATTGATGAGTTTCTGTCTTACTGTCTGATAGGTGCCTCTGCTCGTGAAGCTTAAGGAGGGCACGTGATCTGAGGGGTGATCAGATGGTGACACGTGGAAGCACCCCATTACAGGATGCTGCCATGTGGATGAAGCTGCCTCGGATCTGGCAAATTCCTGGGGCGGGAAAACGTGGAAGCCACACGCCCTGGGGCTGCTGCTGCTACTGTTGCTGCTATATATACGAGCCTTCTTCCACAGAAGAAGACTGATCGAGTGTGGCAAGTCTATACAGTGAGACTAAGTCTGAAGCTGCAGCCACCGAGATCCAGAGAAGAAAAGGAGAGAAGAAGATACAGAGAGAAAAGAGAGATGTGTTGAGAGAGTTTGAGAAGAGAGAGATGAGTTGAAAGGAGTCTATTGAGAGGTTGTAAGTCAGTCTCTTGGTTCAGAAACCAGAGCTGACTCTGCTCATACTTGAGCTACATTTGTCTGGTTTTCTTCATTTCTTTTGTTTCTGATTTTATTGCTTTCGATATCTTTGTTCAGCAAGCTGTGTATCAGCGGATGCAGTAGAGGTTTCCACTAGACAGGTAAAGCTGTAATCCTCAGCTGGCGAGACTTGGTCTCGGATGGGTTAAGCTGTATTTCCCCAGCGGTTTGCAGAGGTGTATCCTCCGGATAGCAAGCTGTGTTGCTCAGCGGGTAGTGGAGGATTCCACTAGACAGCAAGCTGTGTTGCTCAGCGGTTTGTAGGCCAAGCTGTATTACGCAGTGGACGTAAGCTGTGTTGCGTAGCAGTAAGCCATACTCGGTTGAGTGTGGGGTGGACGTAGGTCATTGACCGAACCACCTAAAATCTTGTGTGCATTGTGTTTGTGAGTTTGCTCTTACTGAATCTCTTGATTATCTTCACAGATCACTTGTGTTTTTGCTAAGTTTAGACACTCGAGTTATTGTTTTAGTAGATCTGCCTTTATTCCGCATTTGAACCTACAACTGGTTTTAAATTAGGCTGTAGATCTATTCACCCCCCTCTAGATCCACACTTCGTGGAGATAGACTGCGTCCATCTAACTTCAACATGAAGTACATTGAACTTCTAGATAAAGCAATAAACAATTAATTACTATGATCAAGATTGATAAATTAGCAGAATTAAAATTACATTTTCATGTAAACAAATTAAAGCTAGAGAGCTAGTAGAGTCTAGTCCAACTAAAGTACAATATAACAGGAAGGGAAACGTACTCTCAAGTCGGGGGAAGCCCAACGCTAGTAAAGCGGCAACTAAGAACCACCGCACTGTACCTCCGAAGCACAAGGAAAAATAGCTACACCTAAAAAGTCAGGGGTGAGCCTCGTCTCACTGGCTAAGTAGGGGTACCGCAGATCCCTACCATGAAACAAAAGCGGTAGCAGTAGTGCAAAATAACAATAGCAAAGCAGTAACTGTAGGAGTAGGAACAATAGTAAAAGTAAAGAGTAAAGCAACTGCATAGAAACACAGCAGTCGATAGAACCTTGGCCCTCTAAACTACTCCTATCGGTAAAGCACCAATTCCCGTACTCACAGTCGAGAATCACCGGACCTATATAATGAAACTCTCGCTATACAGCCAGGACACATCACGACACCTCAGTCTTGCAGGCTCGTCTACAAAGACAAACCCCAACTCTAGAACACACAAGCCACGAATCATGTGTCGTGTGACAGAAGTACCTCGTCACGAGAAGAAAAGCCAGATGTGTCCACTGACGTCTTACACTGCATCTCAGGTATCTCCCAGTCGCCTCGAATGCGGTAACTGAGACACAGAACAAGTAACCAAGGAATAATAGTAACGAGTGACTAGTCAGGGCCACGCCCGTCGGCGCTAGTCCAACGTGTTAGGTCCCTTTGGGTGCAACTGGATCTAGAGGGGGGGTTGAATAGATCCTTTCAAAAACTTTGGCCCAATCGAAAACTATGCTTATTAAACCACGATCCGTATCTATGATGCACATGAGACACTTAGACACAATGCACAGCAGATTTGATGGCAATAGCTCAATTGAAAATGGCAAAGGCACAATACACAGGCTGCTGAGGTCGATGCACCAGTGTAGTGAGGTTGATGCAACTATACTATTAGTTTGGTCGTTGGACAAACTTACTGCTCATCAAACTGTGGTGTGTATGAACACTTGGGTAGAGTGTGTGGTGGAAAGGCAGTTAAGATTGCATCCGTTGAAGCTAACACTCGAACATGTGAATGAGGATAGAGAACATTGATCAAACGCACAAATCACAACCCAATACACAAGGATTTTTAAGGTGGTTCAGTCTGCAAACCCGCAGACCTACGTCCACCCCTCACCAAACCGGTGAGGCTTTTCCACACGAGGACGAAGTCCTCAACACACACACGCTGATACACAGCGTACGGGGATGAACCCCACACACACATGAGAACGAGGTTCTCACAAGGACAAAGTCCTCACGCTGCAAGACTGCAGCACACAGGGGTGACGCCCCCCCCCCCCCCCCACACACACACAAACAAAGTAACACAAGCTGCAAGTGCAGTAGAAACACTGGGACAGACTCCCAAGAACACACAAGGCTAAGCATAGCCAAGGACCCACTTCCGGCCTGTAATCATAGCACCGGACACACACTAAAATATAGATTAGAGATTGAAAACGAGGAGCATAAAGACTGCAAGAAAAAACACATGTAGCTTCAGATACAGATCTGGAAGCTAGTGGCTGCAACTTTAGATATAGATCTGAAGATCTTCTTCTTCAAGCTCAGGTTGGCTGTAAGGAGGGCTGCACTCCTTCCTTTCTCTTTGTTGCGTCCCCTTGTTGATTTTGGTGTTTGGTTTTACTAACAACAAAATGATTATGCTTGTGTGTGTGTTTCATAGAGCAACATGCTTTGCAACTTGACTAATGGACTTCTACAATGTGTTTTCAAAGTCTTGATTGGGTATTTTCATGCATTTTTCACATGAGGTTTTTGGGCTTGAAATATGCTCAATCTATTTTCTTGAAACTTGATGAATGTGGTATGGATGGAGTTCATACTTTGGTCAAATACTTGACTGGTTGTTCTTGATTCTTGGTTGAGGAAAACATAGATTTGTTTGTTTACATGAATATTCCTCATGAGTTTTTGAGCTTCAAATATTGTTGAGATGCATATGATTCTTCATACATGTTGCATGGAAGCATGATTGGTGTGGTTAAAGTTGCTGACTTGACAGAATTGCAATCATGCAAGTCTTTTATGCTTTGGACTCAAAATTCCTCTCTTGAGACTATGACTTTGAGTTATTTGTGTTCTATCCTGAACTACATGTTTAACTAGCAAAAGAAACCAAAAATAAACCATTGTCTTTCATTTGGACTGTTGATGGTTTATGTGCTTTGGATTGAATATATTAATCTTGATGAACTTTGTTTGTTAGTATTTCGGTTGCATGTATTGGGTTGAGTTGAACCTTGTCTTGGTTGTGGAGATTGTGAAGAAGGGTCATGTTGAAATGAAGGTTCAATAGGTCTATTGCATTGTTCAAGAATGCATTCTATGCATATTTCTCTTGAGGTATCAAAAGCCATGATAGTGCTACTCACTTCATATGTTCTTGCATGTTGTTCATAGAACTCTTGAGCTAGTGTTTTTAACCATTCATATAAATCTTGGTGAAATCGGTTCTTCGTGTTGGAAATGTGTTATCATATTGCTTGATAGGCTCCCAAGGCACCTAGACTTTGATCAAAGGTATAGTAGCATCAAAGCATATGAAAACTCATTGATTTATCTTTGATTTTCTATTTTGCAGGAAGTTCGGTCGACCAACATCATGCTTTCGGTCGACCAATATAAATAGCACTGAAGAAATCAGAATGCAGCAGATTTCGGTCGACCGACCTGGACATTTTAGTCGACCGAAATCCCCAGTGTGGGCTGGATCAGGGTCTAAAATATTTCGATTGACCGATCCCAATTTTAGGTCGACCGAATACGGTGAACGTTCTGACGAACTCAGTTCGAATCCCGTTAAACTCAATCTATTTGGCCTCCAAACTTTACCATTATGCCCCAGGGTTGTTGGTAGACCTATTGGGGGTCTTTTGGAGGTTTCTAGAAAGGGTTTATTGGTATTTTGCACTCTTCCATATATACACATGTGTGAACTCCGAATTTGATAAGAGAAAGAACCTAATGAGCTTATTTTCTTTCTTGTAGGATAAGACGGCCAAGGAGGAGAAAAGGAGGACTTGGAAAAAGGATTTCATCTACTTAAAGTGATTTCTAGAGCAAGTGGAAGAAGCAAAAAGGGAGCGCTTGAAGAGAGGAGCAAGAGGACATTCACATCGACTACATTCATCTTCCCTCCGACCCGAGCTTCAAGAAACATCATCCATTGGCCTTGGAAAACAAAGGGCGATTCTTTCTATACCTTCTATCTCTTGTTTGTGATGTATTTCACGGTTTATATTCTGGGTTGAACATGTTTGAATATTTATGTTAATTTTTTCTGATCTAAGAGAGAGAGTGTGTGGACCGTCTGTGTACAGTTGTGGGTTTATTATGCTACGGTGTTGCAGCTCATGTGTGTGTGTTGTGATCCGATCGTCGGATCGTGTTGGAGACTACATCTCCGTGTGTGTTTGGGGTTGTACCCCGTGTGTGCAGGGTTTACTCTACGTGTATGTGTTGGGGCGCGTCCCCGTGTGTGTGTAGGCGTCGTCCTGCGTGTTGTTAGAGTGTTGCCTCCGTGTTGGGGATTTATCCATGAGTGAAGCTTTGCCAGTTTGATCAGGGGTGGACGTAGGGAGCCCGTCGTGGTCCCAAACCACCTTAAAAATCATTATATCTTGTGGTGTGCTTTTGTGTGATTGTGTGTTCCTTTGCTTATCCGTATACATGAACGAGTGAGTCAGGAGAGATTGAGTAAACTTAAATTACTTTGTTTAGTTTATTTTGTTCAATTTCGTCAAACTTGTTAATTCCACTGCATAAGTTTTAAATTTGACATATTGCGTGGGGGGCAATTTAGCCCCCCTTCTTGTCTACTCGCCTACCGGGGGCCAACAATTGGTATCAGAGCCACGGCTCTATCTTCTTGAGGTCTCACGACCTATAGAGAGATCCCTCGGCGAGTTTCATTGAGCATCATGTCTGATAGTTACATGTCTTCTCTTCATCCTCATTTTGATGGTCATAATTTCATTTATTGGAAAAACAAAATGTGTTTCCATCTTGGTATGAATGAACGTGAAATCTGGAAAGTCACATGTGATGGTCCACATCAACTTCCATCAAATAAAAGAGAATGGAATGATAAGCATGTAAATGAAAATGATGTTAATGTTAAGGCTTTGAATTTTCTAAGGAATAACATAGAGTCTGATGTTTTTTCCGAAATTCCTATTTGCAGGTCAGCCAGAGATTTATGGGATAAATTAGCTATGTATCAAGCAAATGCAAAAATTTCACAAGATAATTCAAGCTTGATGACTCATGGTGAGGAAAGCTCGAGTTAGGTAAATTTTGATTCTGAAGAACCTTCTATTAAAGAATGGCAATTGGCAAATGCTGAAACGCATGAAAGATATAAAGAATTTAAATCTGAAAATAAGAAATTGAGAAAGAAACTTAAAGAAATCTTGAGTACATTTGTTCCATGTGTAAAGTGTAAATTACTTGAATCAAAAATTGAAGACATTATGCATGCAAATCATTCTTGTGAAAATTAAAAAATATTGAAAAAGAAAAGTGATGGAAATGTGCATGCTAATTCCTCTTGTGAAAATTTAAAGACTTTGGAGTCAAAAATTGAAAATCTAGAAGAACAAAATGAATATCTTGAATCCAAAGTTGAATTACTTTCAGATGACATGTCTTGTCTGAATGAAGACCTTGAAATGGCTAGAAAATCCAATACATCTCTTGAAATTGAAAATTATTGTCATGATTTGCATGAGCAAAATAAAATTTTATTGTCTAAAATCTCTTTGCTTGTGAAAAATGAAGAATGCCTTAAAAACAAGTTATCTTCTTTATCTGATGATGATAAATTATTTGAAAAACTTCTTGACACTGAAATTGATAGTAAAAACATCATGAGTGAAAATAAAGAGCTTAAAAAGAACAACAATGCCATGTTAATTCAGATTTCTCTTCTTGAATGTAACTTGAAAAGTTTTAATAAACTTGAAAAGGAGATTTCATTGCTGAAATATGAGAATGAACAATTGCTTTCACAGAGTTTAAAACTTATTGAAATCGAAAAAGTTTTTGAAAAACTAACTAGAAAATTGCAATCCATAAATGCTGAAAACAAGGAAGTCATGGAGGAAAATGTAAACTTCAAATCTGTGAATTGCTTGCTAAGTGATAAAGTGTCTACATGCGAAGAAGAAATGACAAGTGCCGAATTACATATTGCTACTTTAGAAAATGAGGTGCAAAAACTAAAAGATGAGTTGTCTAGATTTGTGAAAGGAAAGGAAATTTTGGATAAAGTGTTGGGTGTAAAAGTGAATTTTCGAAAGGAAGGTCTTGGATACACCCCCGTCAACAAAAAGTCTTTTGAATCCAAATTAAATACTTCTTTTATTCATGTTTTTGACATTCCTAGCACTTCTAAAGCACCTCCTCCAATTGTTCAAAAGAAAACTTCTGTAAATGATTTTGAGCAAATGAAAAATGTCAACACAAAATCCTCCATGCCAAATAAATCTAAGAAATTGAAATCTAATGTTGAATGCTTCTATTGTGATATGTTTGGACATGTCATGGATAAATGTGTTGTCATGAAGATTGTTGGGTCCCAAACGGTGGCAATCAAGAGGGGAGGGGTGAATTGATTGGGAAATAAAAATTATTTTCTGAAGAACTTATGAGATAAAGTTAAAACAATCAAGCGCTCGGCATTACTCGTGCATGATCACACATGAATGCAAGTGAAAGATGGTGAGTTTGTGAGGAAGAAGATGGTGAACACTCAACTCACCGTGAAGCCCACTCGACAAAGGATGCAAACGAACAAACCACGAGAGACACACAAAGTTTTTAGGTGGTTCGGGTACATCGCAATGTCCCCTACGTCCACCCTCACACATGAGGATAACGACTTCACTATGATGTGAGCCAAGCACACATACACGCTGTTATGAACAGCATACACACACACACGGTACCCAATCTAGGCACCCAACCACACACACACACACAAGCTTGTGTCCTTACATGAACACACACACACAACTCTGAAATAAAGTTCAACAGATGCTCAAGTTTAGCACAACAAATCTGAGAATGGAAGATGAGGAGTAATTTATCCTGGTTGATGCTCCCACTATCGATATTCTGAGTGTACTTCTGTGCTTCAGCAGGAGTAAGATCGATCTAGGAAGACCATTGGCTGAGAAGTGGCTGATTTGAAGTTGTTGCTCAAAAACCCTTGCAGCTTCTTAATGTAGATGATTTGTGGCGTGATTTCTCCTTCTTCTCTTTCAGTTCCAGCTTCAGATCGATTGGGAAGAAGGTGTGGGAGCTGCAACTTTGACCCTGCACGATAGATTGGGGATTTCACAATAACAAAAAGCTTCCTTATTGATTTCGCACACACCCTCTATATCTAGGGTCCCATGGGCTAAAATAATTGTTTAGGACGGTCAAGAAGGCTTGGGAACCAGATCCACAATTTGTGGAATGGTTTGTGGAATGTTTTGTGGTTATTAGACAAGGATTGGAGGACTTTCGGTTCAAGAAAATGGCGGTCAAGAATGTCGGCTGGGCGTCCGACCGAAAAGGGTCGACCTTGGGGTCGACCCTCGAAGAGGGTAAAACCCAGCTGGAGCAATGGGTCGACCCCTGGGGTCGACCCTCGAGCGGATAGAATCTGGAACAAAAGGGGTCGACCCCAGGGTCGACCCTCGCGGGTAGGACAGACCGATTTTCAATTCTGTTTGGGTGAAAGTTTCAGGGGTCGACATTGGGGTCGACCCTTGGGGTCGACCCAGGTCCAGCCAGTGTCTGTTTTGCAATAAACTTACAGGGGTCGACCCATGCACCAGGGAACAGAAAGAGTGGTAAAAACCACTCCAAAGCATTACCAACTAAGTGGGTTCAAAGAAAGGAAGGTACACTGATGAAAAGCATGAATTCTAAGACTTTGAAAATTGAAAACTAAGGCCAATAGCATGAAACCCCAATAGAATGATTACCTTAGTTTCTGAGATTTGCTTTCATCCCCACTTACCAAACAAAGCATGAATTCAGCCATGGTATTTAAACATTTTGATCTTACCAAATATCCTTGCTTTATTCCAATCTTGAAATGCCCACTTTTGACCCTGTCAGGACATACATTTTGAGTTAGTGTTGGCATTTACTAATTTCAGAGTAACCTTCTTACCAACAGAATGATTCCTCCACTTTGAAAGTTCCTTATCTCCACTTACAAGCTGATCATGGCATACACGTTAGATCATGATAATATGCAAGTATGGAGTGTTTGGTCATCATCAAAATTCACTAAATACACTTACAAAGAAGGGGTTCAAAAATCTCCCCCTTTTTGATGATGACTAAATACTATAATGCATAAATCAAATTAGTCTCTTTATGCCAAGAATGCCGAAGCAATTGCAATATAACAATGTGCCGGAACAACGTGAGAAGCAATAGTCCGATCAACACACAGCCATGAACCAACTTAGAACCGTTGTGAGATTGATCAAAAAGGCTTACCGACAAGCATCTTGAAATAACAACAACAGCCATAATCGGATTACATTTAACAAGAGAGACAAGTACAGTGCATCAAGATGCCATGCTATGAATACAAAGATAATGCAACATTTCTAACCAATAGATATGCAAGTACAATATGAGATAATGCAACACACAGTCATGCAAACATACAGCACGCATAAACTATAATAGCCAGGATAAACTGGTAGACTTCTCCCCCTTTGGCATCATCAAAAAGAAGGGGTGAAAGTGATAGGGAATAAGCCATGTGGAGGAGAGACCAGGGCCTAGTCATCAGCCGGAGGCGGTGGACGGGGAGCACGACGGACATATTCCATAATCTCGTGGCACATTAGGTGTTGTTGGGCCAAGATAGCTTAAGATCATGAAGTTCATTTTGAAGAACATCCAAGGTCTCGCCATACCGATCCAACCATTCATCAATGCGTTCCAAACGATCAATGAATAGCCTGGCCGTCTCGGAGGGAATATCAATCGCAGGAGCACCATGATTTTCATCACTGGATTCAGTGTCGGCATCTGCATCATTATCTTCAGCACGTGCACCGGGAATAACTGTTTTCAACTGCCGAACTAATTGACCATCACGAAGAACATTGCCCATGTTGTGACAAATAGAGTGAATAGTATATATGTCAGCAGCTCGCATTGTTTGTGAAGATTCGGCTGACAGATCTATCTTCTTATATTGAAAAATAGCAGTGAGGGCGGCAGCATAAGGTAAAGTTCTGTTTCGGTGCTGCATGCTTGACCTCATATGGTCCAAAAAGAGAGTCGGGAAATTAATACGAATCCCATCCAAAAGATAGTAAATTAAGAACATGTGAATTTCAGTGACTTTGTCATGTCCTCCTCCTCTTGGAAGTAAAATAGTAGTGATCATCCTGTGAAGAATGTGTTTTACCGGAGGAAAGTGATTGGCATTTAACCCAGCAACAGAACGACCAGCGCGGTCTTCGGAAGTTACGTAGAGATATAGATTATCTTCAGGAACCAAAACGTCACCAAAAGCATATCCCTCAGAAGGAAGCTGAAATGCCGCGCCTAGAAGCTCTGGGGAGAGAATTAGCTGCACTCCATTAACCTTAGTAACCGGAATTTCATTTGCCAAGGACATGTTGCTGTAGAACTGATGTACTAATGTGGGATACACCCGGCGGTGGGCAGACATGAATACATCCAGGTTGGGCTGACTGCTTATAACATCAACGAGACTCGGGATGTGGTTGCCCAGATTTCCAAAGTCGACTGCCCTCGGACGGAGAACCTTCCGGTCTAATACGCTGCTAGAATGGCCGCGAAGAGATGCAACTTGTTCAGCTCGTTTGGATCTAAGTTCTTGAGACCTGCTAGATTCAGCGCCACTGCGAGATGGACGTCTCTTTGGGGCCATCTAGAAAAGGATCGAAAGAAAACCACATGATGGGGGAAGGATTAATAGGGTTTAACCAGAGATGAGATGTGTGATACATGAATCCATGATCCTCCACAAACACCAGAAGCTTACCTCAAGGGAAAAGGAGAAGCAAGAGATGATCCTTGGAGCCGATTGAAGAAAACGTGCGCAGGTAGCCACCCGGAGAACCGCGGCTAGGTTTGGAATATTTGGGAGCCAAGAAGATGGTTTTAGGGCTTGCAAGGGATGGTGGCTGGCCTTGGAGGAGGTTATGAGATGTTTTATAGGCATAGGAGGGGCAACCTTAGGGTTAAAAACCCCGTTCTTGGATGGCCGATCGCGGAGATCTGCGACCTGCCGTAATGGGTCGACCCCTGAACTCATAACCCCAAGACAGCGGACGGATCCGCGAGGGTCGACCCACGGGTCGACCCCTTTAAGGCAAGGTGTAGGAAATGAAGTGAAAATGTCCGAAGGGCCAAGGAGGCTAATAGGCTCGAGTCCCCAATGTAGAAATATGATTGAAACAATGAAAGAAAGATTATTATTGAGGTTGTAAACAATTGGGGATATGTCACATCAAATTTAGGATCACATCCAGGCGTGCTTTTATCAATTGCTCCGAATTTCAGATTTTGGCCAGATTTGCTCCTTTTATGGCAAGAGAGTGTATTCAAGGTCATAAAAGGCCATAGAAGTGACAATGAACAAGTGTATATAATCTTTATAAATAGAAGAAATACACAAGCACATGAAGGCAAATGACCACGTAAGTTGTTTTTGTTATTTTTGTTTCACACATCAAAATGTGCATGTATGACAAGGAAAAATGCAAACTAGCATGCGACGAATGCCAATACTTATAATGCAATGATCTATACACACAATAACACAAATGGTCATGATGAAGACTCATCTATTCTGCATACCCCTAATTCTCTTCTGAAGGTTGTGAACTTCTCCTCACAAAGGGGTTTTGTGAAAATATCAGCAATTTGACGATCTGTCTCAATGAAGTTGATTACTACATCACCCTTGCTAACATGATCTCTAATGAAGTGATGTCCTATTTCAATATGCTTGGTGCGAGAATGATGGACAGGGTTTTTGGATAGATTAATGGCTGAAGTGTTATCACAAAGAATTTCAGTGTTTTTGAAGGATTCTCCATAATCAATCATTTGTTGTTGAATCCACAGCACCTGGGCAACACAACTGCCTACAGCCACATACTCGGCTTCGGCGGTTGATAATGCCACTGAATTTTATTTCTTGGAGGCCCATGAAACCATGCAACCTTCGAGGAACTGGCAATACCCACTGGTGCTTTTCTGATCCACTTTGCAACCCGCATAATCGACATCGGAATAAGCAATTAAATCAAGGCTCGAATTATGCGGAAACCATAAACCCAACTTCAAAGATCCAGCAATATATCTAAAGATCCTTTTCACAGCCGACAAATGTGACTCCTTAGGATTGGACTGAAAACGAGCACACAAACATACAACAAATTGAATATCGGGCCGACTAGCAGTTAAGTACAACAAGGAACCTATCATGCTCCTGAAAAGTTTTTGGTCCACAGATTTACCTATTTCATCTTGATCAATTTTTATTGATGTGGACATAGGTGTCGGTTGTGGTGTGGTAGATGCCAAGTTGAACTTTTTCAGTAGCTCCATTGCAAATTTTTTCTGATGTATGAACATCCCACCAGCCGTCTGTGTGACCTGCAATCCCAAAAAGAATGTCAGCTCTCCCATAAGGCTCATTTCAAATTCACTTTGCATCAATTCTGCAAAGTCCTTGCTGAGTGTATCCTTGGTGGAGCCAAATATGCTGTCATCAACATAGACTTGAACAATTAAGATTTCCTTACCGTTCAACCTTGTGAAAAGAGTTTGATCCACATTACCTCATTTGAATCCATTGTGTATAAGGAAATCATTCAACCGTTCATACCATGCTCGGGGTGCTTGTTTAAGACCGTAGAGTGCGTTGTCCAACTTGTACACCTGATCTGGATACTTTGTGTCCTCAAACCCCGGTGGTTGCTCCACGTATATGTCCTCCTGAATAAAACCATTTAAGAATGCACTTTTCACATCCATCTGAAATAATTTAATGTTATTGCAACATGTAAATGCCAAAAGAATTCTCACTGCCTCGAGTCTTGCTACAGGAGCAAAAGACTCATCGAAATCAATTCCGAGCTCCTGGCTATAACCTTTGGCTACCAGCCTTGCCTTGTTCCTAGTTACCACCCCTTGATCGTTTGTTTTGTTTCGAAAGATCCATTTGGTTCCGATCACAGAGTGGTTTCTGGGGCGAGGCACAAGGAACCACACTTTGTTCCTTTTGAATTGGTGTAGTTCTTCTTGCATAGCCAAGATCCAGGAATCATCTTTTAAGGCATCTTCTATTGAGTGAGGTTCAGATTGTGAAGGTAATGCAATATAATCCAGATTCTCAACTTCCCTGAATGAGGAACACGTTCTTATTCCTTCTTCTACATTGCCAATGACGACTTCCGGTGGGTGATCTTTTGCAAAAGTCCATTGTCGAGGCAGCTGTAGTTCACTCAGAGTTTGCTGATTTTCATCATCCTTTTGTTGTTCTTCATCTCCTGATTTGTTTGCTTCCTTTGAGAGCTTTTCGGTGGCATCCTCTTCTGATTCTTCTTCCTGCAAGACATGCTTTTCATTAGTATCCTTGAATGATGATTCATCAACAATAACATGGGGACTTTCCTCCACTACAAGAGTTCTCAAGTTATACACTCGATAGGCTCTTGAGTTAAGTGAGTATCCGAGAAATATCCCCTTGTCACTCTTGGGGTCAAACTTTGCCAAATCCACCTTACCGTTATTATGGATATAACAGATGGAGCCAAATAGTTTAAAGTAAGAAATATTTGGCTTCTTACCTCGATATAGCTCATAAGGTGTTTTCTTTAACACTGGCCTTACCATGGCTCGGTTTATTATGTAGCATGCTGTGTTGACGGCTTCAGCCCAGAAATACCTTGGAAGGTTGTTTTCATTTAGCATGGTTCTTGCCATTTCAACAAGTGTCATGTTCTTCTTCTCAACGACCCCATTTTGTTCGGGGGTCCTTGGTGCGGAGAAGTTGTGTATATAACCTTGATCCCTGCAAAAATTGCTGAAATCATGGTTATCAAATTCCCTGCCATGATCACTTCTCACGGTCTTGATGCACCATCCTTTTTCATTCTGAACCATCCTGCAAAACGTCTCAAACTCCATTAAAGCATCACTTTTGTTTGAAAGAAAATACACCCAGCTATGTCTAGAAAAATCATCCACAATCACAAATCCATAAAGCTTACCACCAAAGCTATGTGTTCGGCTTGGTCCAAACAGATCTATATGGATCAATTCAAGGGGCTTAGAGGTGGTTACATCACTTTTACATTTAAAGGATGTTCTTGTCTGTTTGCCCTTGCTGCATGCCTCACAGATTCCTTCATTAACCAGCTTCAACTTGGGTAAGCCAACAACCAGATTTTTCCTGAACAACTTCATCATCACATTGAAACTAGCATGCCCAAGACGGCGATGCCACAACCATGCATCATCAGAATTTTTAGCAACTAAGCAAATATTTTTATGTGAAACATCATCAAGATCAATCATATAAACATTGTTATGTCTAAGCCCTATGAACTTAATTTCATTGGTGTTTCTATCTACCACAGTGCAGTGAGTAGAATCAAAAGACACATTGCAACCCTTGTCACAGAGTTGACTTATGCTTAGAAGATTGTAATGCAGGCCTTTGACAAGCAAAATATTTTTAATGACTTGAGTTTGGTTCTTACCTATCTTACCTTCTCCAACAATTTTTCCTTTGTCTTTACCTCCAAAAGCTACCACCCCACCATCCTTGTCTTGCAGGTCTGCAAACATTTCCTTGTTTCCTGTCATATGCCTTGAACATCCACTATCCAAGTACCATTTATTCTTTTGAGCTCCAAGGCAGACCTGCAAATACAAAGAGATTACTTATGGGGTTTTTGGTACCCAAGCAAGCTTGGGTCCTCGGTGGTTAGACATAAGAGGCCTGTATGATCTAGTCATCATTCTAATAAAATTTTCATCATCAAACCTCATGGTTCTACATTCATACATATCATGGCCTAATCTTCCACAATAAAAGCAAGTAGTGATTCTTTTATCATGGTTTCTTCTCCTGTTCATATTCATATATGAATTATGCATCTGTGTGTTAGAAGATGAGGCACATGTACTTCCTGAAGCCCATGGAGTTATGTATGTTTTGGACTGAAAATTATTTCTTTTCTCAGAAGTGGGTGGAGAACATCCTTCATCAGGACCCACACATGTGTTCAACACTTGTTTTCCTTTTTCTAATATGGCAGCAACATTTTTCAACTCATCTATTTCAATCATCAAGGTTTCCATTTTCCTTTCAGCTGTTTCCTTGGTTTGAATGCAAGCAATTTTTTCAAGCTTTTCTTGTTCTAATTCCCTTTGCAAGTCTTCATGCTTTTTAATAAAAGTGAATTGATCCTCTCGCATGCATGAACTCTCTTCTTCAAATAATTCTATTTTAGACAAGAGACTTTCATTTTCCTGTTTAAGATTCTCATTTTCAGATTTCATGAAATTGCAATTCTCACAAGGATTTTTAGCACTAACAGCTTGTTCCAATTTCTTTTTCAGAAGTTTATTGTCAGATTTCAATTTTTTGCATTTTCCATACAATGATTCATATGCAATCTGCCATTGTTCACAAGTGAGTGATTCAGTTTCAGATTGTACCTCATTGGTGTCATCATTTGCCATGAAGCATAGATTTTGGACCAGTTCATCTAGTCCATGTTCATTCCCGGAGTCTTCCTCATCTTCATCGCTCCAAGTGGCCACCATGGCCTTAGGCTTTTTGAATTTTCCCTTTTTGAATCTCTTAGCTAAGTCCGGGCATTCTCCCCACATATGATCGGGTTTCTTGCCTTCATAGCAAATTATTTCTTCCTTCTTGCTGCTTTCATTCTTCTTAGGACCTTGCCTTCGTGATCCTTTTCTGAACTGACCACCGAATTTCCTTGTATTCTTGACGAATCTTCTAGCTCTACTTGTGATCATAGCAACAAGCTCCTCATCTTCAGTGTTGGCCGAGGAACCTCCCTCGCTTTCTTCTGACTCTTGAGGGTTTACCTTCAATGCCAAAGTTGTGGCAACTTTCTTCTTCTTGTTGTCGTCCTCGCTCCTTTTGATGTTGATCTCATATGTCATCAGGGAGCCGACTAACTCGTCCAAAGTCAGAGTGCTGAGATCTTTTGAGTCTTCGATCACTATGGCCTTTGTGTGCCACTGTGGTGATAGAGATCTTAGTACCTTCCTCACAAGCTCACGGTTTGTATATTCCTTGCCAAGAGCCTTCAAACCATTTGTGATTTCCATCAGTCTCGTGAACATTTCAGAAATGGTTTCTTCAGGCTTCATCATAAACAATTCATAATCCCGGACCAATAGATTTGCTTTGGTCTCCTTGACTTCAGAAGTTCCTTCATAGATCAAGCTTAGTTTGTCCCACGTTTCCTGTGCAGAGGAACACATAGATATGCGTGAGTATTCATTCAGATGGATAGCACACTGAATTATATTCATGGCCTTAAAGTTAGCTGAGCACTTATTTATATGGTCATCATCCCAATCATCTTCATTGTCAGGCAACTTATAAGGACCTTTGTTGATAACATTCCACACTTCAAAATCTTGTGCACGCAAGAAAACATAGATTCTATTTTTCCAATATGTATAGTTTGTTCCATCAAAAAGCGAAGGCCTGTGTACTAAATGCCCTTCGGGCATCATCCCTCTGTTTGCCATAGAAAAGGATCTACTCTTCGACCGTGAGGTCGGGCTAAACAGAGACCAAAGCTCTGATACCAATTGTTGGGTCCCAAACGGTGGCAATCAAGAGGGGAGGGGTGAATTGATTGAAAATTAAAATTATTTTCTGAAGAACTTGTGAGATAAAGTTAAAACAATCAAGCGCTCAGCCTTACTCGTCCATGATCACACATGAATGCAAGTGAAAGATGGTGAGTGTGTGAGGAAGAAGATGGTGAACACTCAACTCACCATGAAGCCCACTCTACAAAGGATGCAAACGAACAAACCACGAGAGACACACAAAGTTTTTAGGTGGTTCGGGTACACCGCAATGTCCCCTACGTCCACCCCTCACACATGAGGATAACGACTTCACTATGATGTGAGCCAAGCACACATACACGCTGTTATGAACAGCACACACACACACACGGTACCCAATCTAGGCACCCAACCACACACACACACACAAGCTCGTGTCCTTACACGAACACACACACACAACTCTGAAATAAAGTTCAGCAGATGCTCAAGTTTAGCACAGCAAATCTGAGAATGGAAGATGAGGAGTAATTTATCCTGGTTGATGCTCCCCCTATCGATATTCCGAGTGTACTTCTGTGCTTCAGTAGGAGTAAGATCGATCTAGGAAGACCATTGGCTGAGAAGTTGCTGATTTGAAGTTGTTGCTCAAAAACCCTTGCAGCTTCTTGATGTAGATGATTTGTGGCGTGATTTCTCCTTCTTCTCTTTCAGTTCCTGCTTCAGATCGATTGGGAAGAAGGTGTGGGAGCTACAACTTTGACCCTGCACGATAGATTGGGGATTTCACAATAACAAAAAGCTTCCTTATTGATTTCGCACACACCCTCTATATCTAGGGTCCCATGGGCTAACATAATTGTTTAGGACGGTCAAGAAGGCTTGGGAACCAGATCCACAATTTGTGGAATGGTTTGTGCAATGTTTTGTGGTGATTAGACAAGGATTGGAGGACTTTCGGTTCAAGAAAACGGCGGTCAAGAATGTCGGCTGGGCGTCCGACCGGAAAGGGTCGACCCTCGAAGAGGGTAAAACCCAGCTGGAGCAATGGGTCAACCCCTAGGGTCGACCCTCGAGTGGACAGAATCTAGAACAAAAGGGGTCGACCCCAGGGTCGACCCTCGCGGGCAGGACAGACAGATTTTCAATTCTGTTTGGGTGAAAGTTTCAGGGATCGACCCTAGGGTCGACCCTTGGGGTCGACCCAGGTCCAGCCAGCGTCTGTTTTGCAATAAACTTACAGGGGTCGACCCTTGGGGTCGACCCATGCACCAGGGAACATAAAGAGTGGTAAAAACCACTCCAAAGCATTACCAACTAAGTGGGTTCAAAGAAAGGAAGGTACACTGATGAAAAGCATGAATTCTAAGACTTGAAAAATGAAAACTAAGGCCAATAACATGAAACCCCAATAGAATGATTACCTTAGTTTCTGAGATTTGCTTTCATCCCCACTTACCAAACAAAGCATGAATTCAGCCATGGTATTTAAACATTTTGATCTTACCAAATATCCTTGTTTTATTCCAATCTTGAAATGCCCACTTTTGACCCTGTCAGGACATACATTCTGAGTTAGTGTTGGCGTTTACTAATTTCAGAGTAACCTTCTTACCAACAGAATGATTCCTCCACTTTGAAAGTTCCTTATCTCTACTTACAAGCTGATCATGGCATACACGTTAGATCATGATAATATGCAAGTATGTAGTGTTTGGTCATCATCAAAATTCACTAAATACGCTTACAAAGAAGGGGTTCAACAAAGAAAGATGACTAATATGTTTTCAAGAGAAAAAGGAATGTTTCTTGCTTCTATTGTCACAAACTTGGCCATGTAATGGATAATTACTTTGTGAAGTAAAATGATGATTCTCATGCCATGAACACTAAATCAAATTTTTAAAGAAAATTCAGTGACAAACATACTTTTCATGCTCAAAGATTTTTATCTAACAAGGGAAAGTTCTATGGAAAAACTCAAGCATAGAATGAAAATTCATTCGGTAAAACTACCAATCCTTCTTGTTTTCATTGTGGAAAGTATGGGCATGTAATGAAAAACTGTTGATTTTTGAAAAATGATAATCTCCATGCTTCTAGGATGAATGCTAGTTTACTTTTATTAAATCTAGAACCTTTGCAAATAGGAGATGGAATGCTTTTGAAAACTCCTATGATCATAAAAGAAATCCTTTTGCTAAAGCTACTCCTCATTATTTTTATTGTGAAAAATATGATCATGTGCTTGAGGATTGTAGGATCATGGAAACTGATGACATGGAGGCAAAGAGAAAGAAGAAGAATTTATTTGCCAAAAATGATTCTAACATCCAGGGACCCAAGAAAGCTCAGGTACCTAAATTTGTTGAATGAGTTGACTTTGATACAGGTGTGCCTTGAGGAAATAAAAATTGAAAGGGATTCCAATAAAATCGACCAAGGCACACTCGTTTGAACCCCGACCTTTCCTTTATTGTCAAACTTGATAGTTTTGATATTTTTACTTATGCGATTCTTTTATGCTTCTAATTTCATATTCTGAATTCTTCACAAGCCATAAAAGGTCTCATTGAATGAATATTTGGTATATCAAATAGTGTTATGTGAAATGACAGATTAAGTCTGTCAGGAAGCTATCACTAAGCGTGAGGTGATCTTCGAATCCAAGTTCTCCGCCGTGTATCAAAATTTAGAAATTGAAATGTTTGACTTATGAGGAATCAAGCATTTTGAATGAAATCGATTTACCTTTGATTAGCATTGCTTTCAAATTGAATCCGAAAATTTTTCTTATTTCAAAAGGCAAAAATTTCTGAATTGTGAATTGCTTGATCACTAATGCAACAATTGGTATTGAATGATGACCATGACTCAGTTTAAAGCTCAACGACTTTGTGTGGTTACTTTGCAAAAATGATAAGTTGCTTGCAAAAATTACTTCTTGTTAATAGATGTCCAAACACTTGTCTTGCTTAATTATCAAATTCTATTTGAAAGTTGTTGGACACTTGATCATGCGCATCAAAATGCATTTTGCATATTCACACATATAGGTCATATCATGTTCAAACTAAAGCTCATATCTCACGCAATACTATTTTTGAATGATAATGATTGAACTATTGGGTTCTAAACAAAATGGTTCTTCATGATGAAATCTGAAATAAAATGCCCTTGGTTCAGTTCTAGATTTAATGAAAATTCATCTTCTGAATTCATTAGTTTCATGCTTAGTTGGATGTTTTAGAATGCACATAAATTGAAAATCTGCATAAAAAGATTGCATTGGCATTTATGCATATCATTCACATACTCTGCATATCATTGTGAATTCGAGTCACATGCATATCTTGATTCATGAGTGTTTGCATGATTGTTTTCTAAATCCTTGCATGTTTGCTTGTATCTAGTTTATAAAACCTTTTCTTTATGGTTCTAAGGCCTCACCTCCTTCATAAATAACAATGCAGTGATTTTGTTAATATGTGATACATGTCATACACTAAGGGGGAGGATTTGTTTCCAACCGTGCATACAATTAGGGGGAGTCATAACTGTGCCTTGACAAATTCATTTTATACATGCAAAGCATTACCCCCATACTTTTGCCTTAATGAAATTAATGGCTTTAATCGATAAGGATTTGAGAAATTCTTTCCAACACTCTAAAGGGAACTTGAATCTCTACATGGACATAAAAGAGTAATCGTGAGGAAAAAGCTGCCTACCCCACAATGATCAAAAGGGGAATGTCGAACCGAGTAGTTGGGAATCCCCATTGAGACACATGAGGAAACTCACGTCCAAAGGTAAAGCAAAAAATCCACATGCGTGACGAATCCAAGTAGCCGAGAATCCCCATTGAGACATATGAGGAAACTCGCGTTGAATGGTGATGTCGTTTAAAAGAAATAAAATCGGGTTGTGCGAAGCTACCGGAAGTTGAGAATCTAAAGTGAAAGTGTAGCGAGGAGATAACCTTTTAGTGTTCTTTATAAAATCTGAAAATCCATATATTTCAAAGCTCATTATTCATTGCATCACATTTCATATATGGGTATCTTTGTGATGAATGTGTACTATGAATTTGCCTACATTCATGACTTATAAAGTACTTATAGTTGTGTATACAAAACTCTTTTAGATATGCATCATGTCTTACATTTTAAAATTGAATCACTTGCTCTTTTCTTAACTCGTCTCTCATTTAGGGGGAGTTACTATAAGTAATATTTGTGTGCATGATGGTTGTCCTTGTGTGCTTGCATGTTCATGCATTCCCCTTTGGTCTAATTCTGAGCATAAATCTTGCATTTGAAGATTAGAAGTCATAATGTGCATAGTTACATATCTTGCATTCTTAGCATTCACATAGTGCATATTCTTTGCATTTAAAACATGAAGCTCATGGTATGCATATTTGCATATTCGACATTTTCAGCATGCATATAGTGCATCCTTTGAACCACATCACTTTGATCACTTCACTTTGCACACATCTTCCAACAATTTGGATAACATTTAGTATCATATCCTCGGGCCAACAATTAGTAACATTTGGTATAAGAATTGGTATCATATTTTCGGGGAAAACTTATTCATATCATTTTTTATAACCCCAGTGTCAGTTATCTTTTGGTAGATGACAAAAAGACGGTGAATGGTTTGTGTGCTCAATGATCAATGCATTATGATTCTGTGCTTAATGAAATAGTAGTTTTGGTGGAGAATGTGTTTGAATGCCTTATCTTTCATTCTCATAACATTCATTGGAATGCTTCTATTCTATCTCTTGGAACTATCGCACACATCGTTTTGTCATCATTACAAAGGGAGAGATTGTTGCGTCCCCTAGTTGATTTTGGTGTTTGATTTTAATGACAACAAAATGATTGTGCTTGTGTGTGTGTTTCATTGAGCAACATATATTACAACTTGACTAATGGACTTCATCAATGTGTTTTCAAAGTCTTGATTGGGTATTTTCATGCATTTTTCACATAAGGTTTTTGGACTTGAAATATGCTCAATCTATTTTCTTGAAACTTGATGAATGTGATATGGATGGAGTTCACACTTTGGTCAAATACTTGACTGGTTGTTCTTGATTCTTGGTTGAGGAAAACAGAGATTTGTTTGTTTACATAGATATTCCTCATGAGTTTTTGAGCTTCAAATATTTTTGAGATTCATATGATTCCTCATACATGTTGCATGGAAGCATGATTGGTGTGGTTAAAGTTGCTCACTTGATAGAATTGCAATCATGCAAGTCTTTTCTGCTTTGGACTCAAAATTCCTCTCTTGAGACTATGACTTTGAGTTATTTATGTTCTATCCTGAACTACATGTTTAACTAGCAAAAGAAACTAACAATATACCATTGTCTTTCATTTGGACTGTTGATGGTTTATGTGCTTTGGATTGAATATATTAATCTTGATGAACTTGGTTTGTTAGGATTTAGGTTGCATGTATTGGGTTGAGTTGAACCTTGGCTTGGTTGTGAAGAAGGGTCATGTTGAAATGAAGGTTCAATAGGTCTTTTGCATTGTTCATGAATGCATTCCATGCATATTTCTCTTGAGGTATCAAAAGTCATGATAGTGCTACTAACTTCATACGTTCATGCATGTTCTTCTTAGAACTCTTGAGCTAGTGTTTTAAACCTTTTATATAAATCTTGGTGAAATCGGTTCTTCGTGTTGGAAATGTGTTTTCATATTGCTTGATAGGCTCCCAAGGCACCTAGACTTTGATCAAAGGCATAGTAGCATCAAAGCATATGAAAGCACATTGATTTATCTTTGATTTTCTATTTTGCAGGAAGTTCGGTCGACCAACATCATGCTTTTGGTCGACCAATATAAACAGCACTGAAGAAATCAGAATGCAGCAGATTTCGGTCGACCGACCAAGGCATTTCGGTCGACCGAAATCCCCAGTGTGGGCTACATCAGAGTCTGAAATATTTCGGTCGACCGACCCCAATTTTAGGTCGATCAAATACGGCGAACGTTCTTATGAACTCAGTCTGAAACCCGTTAAACTCAATCCATTTGGCCTCTAAACTTTACCATTATGCCCTTATGTTCTTGGTAGACCTATTGGGGATCTTTTGGAGGTTTCTAGAAAGGGTATTTTGGTCTTTTGCACTCTTTCATATACACACATGTGTGAGCTTTGAATTTGATAAGAGAAAGAACCCTAATGAGCTTATTTTCTATCTTGTAGGAGAAGAAGGCCAAGGAGGAGAAAAGGAGGACTTAGATGGAGGATTTCATCTACTTCAAGTGATTTCTGGAGCAAGTGGAAGAAGGAAAAAGGGAGCGGCTTGAAGATAGAAGCTAGAGGACGTTTACATCGACTACATACGTCTTCCCTCCGACCCGAGCTTCAAGAAACATCATCCATCGACCTTGGAAAACAAAAGTGGATTATTTCTATATCTTCTATCTCTTGTCTGTGATGTATTTCACAGTTTATATTCTGGGTTGAGCATGTTTGAATATTTGTGTTGATTTTTTCTGATTTAAGAGAGAGTGTGTGTAGACCGTCCGCGTACGGTTGTAGGTTTATTGTGCTGCGGTGTTGCAGCTCGTGTGTGTGTGTTGTGATCCGGTCGTCGGATCGTGTTGGAGACTTCATCTCCGTGTGTGTTTGAGGTTGTACCCCGTGTGTGTAGGGTTTACTCTGCGTGCGTGTGTTAGGGTACGTCCCCGTGTGTGTGTAGGCGTCATCTTGAATGTTGTTGGAGCGTCGCCTCCGTGTTGGGGATTTATCCTCGAGTGAAGCCTTATCGGTTTTGTAAGGGGTGGACGTAGGGAGCCCATCGTGGTCTCGAACCACCTTAAAAATCATTGTGTCTTGTCGTGTGCTTTTGTGTGATTGTGTGGTCCTTTGAATATCTGTCTATAAGAACGAGTGATTCGGGAGGGATTGAGTGAACTTAAATTACTTTGTTTAGTTTATTTCGTTCAATTTCATCAAATTTGTTAATTCCGCTGCGTATGTTTTAAATTTGTCATATTGCATGGGGGACAATTCAACCCCCCCTTCTTGTCTTCTAGCCTACCGGGGGCCAACACTCTTTATCTTTGAACAACACTGGTTTGGGTCAAACCGGAGCTGGGCAACTAAGGCTATATGGAGCCAGTGGAATTTTTCCCTCCAAGAAATCTACCATAAGACCAATTCAAATTAAAGTATTTTCTTTGACCTCTGACTATCCAATAGTGCTTGACTTGATCCACTAGAAATAAAGAAGCAGATGGAAAGACAAATTTCCCTCTAAAATCTTTTTTTGGCTTTGAGGAAAATATGCTGCAGAATGTTGACTTGAGCATTCATGGCTTTTCAAATCAGTCCTAGGTTATAACGATGACTGGCAGAAGATAGAGTATATTTGAAAACTTGTGGCAGAGAGAGTGGCTTTGTCCAGTGTGCTCTTGAGGACAGACAACCTGAACAGTCCTTTCTTAGGACAGAATAGACAGTCTTCTGGATTTGGTGGCTGACCAAGTCTTCTCCAAGAAGTTGTTCTGACCCCTCATTATGTAATGGCAGAAGCTCTGTAGCAACCCTGATAAAATATTAATAATAATAAAGATTTTAAAACTAAATCAAATAATTAGATAAATAAAACAATATAAAATAACGCCTTGGATAAAGGCACTATTTAAATTATAAACGCCTCTAGTTAAGGCGTGACTCACGAAGTGACGCCCTCACCACACGGCGTCATATTCCAACGTCAAAAAAGGGTAAGGCCAAGAAACGCCCCAATCTTGCGCGTGTTTTAAAGAAAAGAACGCCCTTACACAAGGCGCTTATTAAGAAACGACCTGAAGTAGGTCGTCAATTCAAGAATCGACGACCTGACCAAAGTCGTTAATTCCATTCGTGAACCGTTCAAACCCAGAGCTTATCCAGGGAAGGATTATGTTAATCTAGTAAGTATTTAATAGGGCAAGGACTCTATATTGGAAGCATTACTTCCACTAGAACTCTCACCCTAATAGGACCCCCAAAATCCTATAAATACCTTTGATAACCCAAGCCCTAAAAACTATCTGATCGATCGTCTGTTACGGTATGTATTCCTGTAGCCTTTCCTATGATTCTTTAGAGTTCGTGAAGAATAATTATTCTTCTTCTTGTTCCGGAAACTCTGCTGCTGCCATCGAAGAATAGGTAATATTCTTCTATCTTTTTCCTTAAACGTAGATTATAACTATGAAGATTATTAACATCTTCATCTTCCTTTTTTTTCTCTTCCTCTACAGGTTCTGTAGCGTGAAGATCTCTGAAGAACATTTGTTCTACCTCCTGCTGCTGCTGCTGTTGTGGATATTTCGTTGCTGTTGAAGCAACAGAGCTCATCTTCTATCTAATCCTTCACGTTCCATCTTCCCAAATCTTCTTAAGGTAGGTTTTCTCAAAGCAGTGTAGCCCAAACGAAGTAATTCAAGATATATACTAGCATGGCATGCATATACATGGTTTATTATGGTTTTGAAGCATTTTCTGTAATATTTTTGAAAGAGACGCCCGTGTCTAGGGCGCTACTTTTAGAAACGACCTGCACTAGGTCGTCAATTTAAGATTTGACGCCCTGCCCTATAGGCGTTAATTTCATGAAAATCGCATGTAATTAATAATTGATCCTGTTTAAAATTCAATAAATATGAAATATCGATTCTAATATCTTGCATGACTCTACCTGTGAATTCCTGCTAATTTTCCTGTCATGACCATGTATCCTGTCCCTTGAAATTTTATTTCCTGAAATATTGTAAATTCCTTGAATTCACGACCTGGAGTAGGCCGTCTCTCACGGCGATAACGCCCCTGTGTAGGGCGTGATTTTAAAAAATTTACGACCCTTCCTAGGGCGCGTTCATGTTAAACTACAGAAATTGATATCTTGCAAAAAATGAAAATTAAGAAATAGACGACCACTGCATATGTCGTCAAATTTATATAAAACGCCCCTGTCCAGGGCATGTTTTTGATAAAACACAGAATTATGGAAATTTCTGCAAAATTGGAAATGCATGTAAATGCCCTTATTTAAGGCGTTATTTACTTAAGTAGTGACTTAATCAAAGTCGTTATTTTCTGTAAAAATGTTTTTACCTGTTACTGCTAACCGATGGTTCCAATTATTTATATAATATAGATATCGGCACTATTCTCCACTCCGTGAGTATAGTCCCATGTTTCATGTTGTTTCATCGATCACACTCAACTCTCATTGACATACAAGCTCTCCATTGGACATTCTGTTCCTTTGGACTAGCGAGTTAGTCATAGAGACCTCCGTAAGACTCCTCGTATCTTGGATTCCCTCAAGGTCGACTGAGCTGGTTGTACCCTAAAACCTATTACACAATTAATGCCATGTCAATCTAAAGAAACATGGTATACCAGCCCTTATGATTATACAAAGAGTATATCATGAGAATTTCTTAATGGAATGATGATATCATGCCATATCATGTTGTCCTTGTAAAAAACCTCAATTCTATGATAAGAATGAGGGTATCTTGCTTTGATATAGTGTTCATATGGACTAAATTCTATATATAGAATGTCCATATCGATTTATCATGGTACCTAAGTTAAGGGAACCTAATTCCACCTAGTTTCATCAATAATCGTGATTACACCGTTATTATCGCCAATCTATGTCTTTTGTCATATTTTGGACTCTCTTCTGTCAAAGTTGTCATACGTGTCTGCAAGCTTGATGATTGAAATTCTATATTGGCTATATAAACAAGAGTGGATGTCAAAACATATGATAAATGCCTGCGCATATAGGGCCCGATCTGGTCCTGGGAGGAGCACCCGAAAGTACTTGTGCCCATGGGAGTTAAAATGATAAGGTATCTGGCATTATACCGAGTACTTGACTTGCTTAATTGGACATTCCACACACATCTTGTACTTGAATCGTACTTGACTTGACATGAAATGCGTGGCCCGAAAAAGGGTAATTTACTTGCTTGATACATGATAGCCAAAGTTCTTGACATGACTTGTTAAACGTACTTGCTTGAATATCTTGAATAAACTTGTTATCTTGTTGAAAGTTCATGATTAAGTTCATCTTATTTTCTTGATATTACATTCTCTCTATCTTGTCGTTTTATACGAGCATGCATAGCTTTATTGCATTCATGAAAATGTAATTACTTAAACTCTTGCTAGTACTTGAGATATAATTTCCTACTGAGCGTTCGCTCATTCCGTTTGTCCCTTTGTACCTTTCAGGTAAGTCCGACGACGATGGAAGTCAATCGGATGGGAATGGTTAAGAGTGAAAGTGATAGAGCTGCTCAAGTGTCATCTAGTCTTTTCTATAGTTTCTTGAGTCGACTATGTACTTTTCTTTTTATTAAACAGAGTATTGGATTTGTAATAGTCTATTATAAAGGAATAAAGGATTGGGTTATCTTTACTTTTGTGCATCTCTATCTTTGTGTCGAATACACGACCACTCTGATTGACATGATTGATATAAACTCGTCACGCGTCTCCGGGTATCTTCCGCGCTCGGGGCGTGACAGTTTTTGTGGTATCAGAGCCTAGGGTATTCAATTCCTAGGAAAAACCCAAGTCCAAGGATAAGTATAAACCTTTTACCAGTGAGATTGGGTAGAACCAAGGGTTAAAGTTAAAAATAGAGTACTAGTTTCTAAATGTAGTCACGTACTAATAGAGTTATTGTAATTGTAGGATAATGGCTGCCGAACGTGCTCAATGGCGCAACATGCAGCGTACCCTTCAAGGAATGACTCAAGTGCTACAACAGGTAGCACAGGGTGGTGCTCCACGAGCTGGAAGCTTACACCAAGCCTTTAAGAACATGAATCCCCCGAAGTTCATAGGATCGACCGATCCGGACGATGCCGAGCATTGGGTTCGGGAAACCGAACGCATATTCCGTGTCATGCAATGCACGGATCAGGACAAAGTTCTATTAGCTACATTCCAGTTAGAGAAAGATGCTAGATGCTGGTGGGAGTCTATTGAAGCAACCATCGATCCTACTCAAGTAACATGGGAAGAATTTGTGGAATACTTCAATGCTAAATATTTCTCGGACCGAGTCCAAGAAAAGAAGGCTGCAGAATTCGCTGCATTAAAGCAACGATCTTTATCATTAGCAGATTATGAAGCTCAGTTCTCCAGGTTGTCTAGATATGCTAAGCATCTTATTAGCACGGAGAAGATGAAAGCCCGTAGATTTCTTAATGGGCTTAGGCCCCACTATATTACTCAACTGGCGCCTATGGACATCCAAGTTTATTCTGAAATAGTGCGCCGAGCTCAATTACTTGAAGATGCCACGGAACTATCTGATAGGATCCGTGAAAAAGATAAAAAGGAGCAAGTCACAGGTTCGGGTTCTTTCAAACCCAACTTTAAGAAGAGGCCCAATAATGGTGGTTCATCCTCTCAAGATTCCAAGTTCAAGAAATCCAAGCCCTTCTCTATCACCACTACACCTTCAAACGTAGTATGCAAGCATTGTGACAAGGCTGGTCACAAGACAGAAGAATGCTGGAGGAAGTTAGGAGCATGTCTCCGTTGTGGGAGCCGCGAACATCGGATTCCCGACTGTCCGTTACTTAATGACCAAGCCGGAGACGGTAAGCGCCCGGTGACAAAGAACGCTCGACTTCATGCAATAAAGGAGACCGAGCAAGAAGAAGGTGGACTGGTAGAAGGTACATTAACAGTTTGTTCCAAAAGTGCTTATGTCTTATTTGATACGGGTGCATCGCATTCCATTATTTCTAAGAAGTTTGCCGACCCATTACCATTAGAACCAGAATGGATAAAAATAGTTCTAACTACTCCTCTTGGAAGTGAAAATGATATTACTCATCACTACCAAAACTGTGAGGTAATGGTTCAAGGTAGGAATTTACCTATAGATCTCATATGCCTCGATCTAAAGGAGTATGATGTTATACTGGGAGCAGACTGGTTATCCAAATACCAGGCAACGGTTGATTGCCGCAATAGCCAAATTGCTTTCAAAGATTTTCCAGAATTAGTCTTTACTCGCCCCAAGAGTCGGAGCAATTCCCCTCTTATTTCGGCTCTCCGAGCTAGCAAGCTCGTCAGGAAAGGATGTGTATCCTTCCTTGCATTTGTCACAGTTAAGGAAACAAAGGACACTAAGATAGAAGACATTCAGGTAGTGCAAGAATTTCCAGACGTATTTCTGGAAGATTTACCGGGATTACCCCCTCAAAGAGAAGTGGCCTTCACCATTGACTTAGTCCCTGGTGCTGGTCCAGTTTCAAAGGCACCCTATAGAATGTCCCCTGCGGAACTCAAAGAGTTGAAGGAGCAGTTGATGGAACTAATTCGAAAAGGGTTTATTAGACCAAGTACTTCCCCGTGGGGAGCACCAGTCTTATTTGTGAAGAAGAAGGACGGATCCATGAGATTGTGCATCGACTATCGACAGTTGAATCATCTCACTATCAAGAATAAGTATCCACTGCCGAGAATCGATGAGTTATTTGATCAGATTTCAGGATCCAAATATTTTTCCAAGATTGATCTCAGGTCGGGATATCATCAGTTAAGAATCAAGGATGATGACATTCATAAGACTGCATTCAGAAGCAGGTATGGCCATTACGAATTTGTTGTTATGCCTTTTGGACTAACAAATGCCCCTGCTGCCTTTATGCAGTTAATGAATAGCATATTTAGGCTTTACTTGGATCAATTCATAGTAGTCTTCATTGATGATATATTGATATATTCCAAGACTAAGGAAGAACATGAAAAGCATTTGAGGATTGCATTGCAAGTCTTGAGGATAAATCAATTATATGCAAAACTCAGCAAGTGTGAATTCTGGCTTGAAGAAGTGGCTTTTCTAGGACATGTGGTTTCAAAGGATGGATTATCAGTAGATCCGTCAAAGGTCGAAGCTGTTAGAAACTGGGAAAAACCAACTAATGCTAGCGAGATCAGAAGTTTCTTAGGCCTTGCAGGATATTATCAGCGATTCATCAAAGACTTCTCCAAGATCGCCGTGCCCCTTACAAGGTTAACTCGCAAGGAGATCCGATGTGAATGGAGTGAGGAATGTGCAAGAAGTTTCCAAACTCTCAAAGATCATCTCACTACAGCTCCAGTGTTAGCTCTACCAATAGAAGGAGAGAAATTCGAGGTCTACACAGATGCTTCTGGAATTGGCCTCGGATGTGTCCTAATGCAACAAGGAAAGGTCATAGCATACTCTTCACGTCAACTGAAGAAGCATGAGGAGAATTACCCCGTCCATGACTTAGAACTGGCCGCGGTGGTATTTGCACTGAAGATATGGAGACACTATCTCTATGGAGTACAGTTCACGGTATACTCCGATCACAAGAGTCTCAAATATCTATTTTCACAGAAAGAGCTAAACATGAGAGAAAGACGCTGGCTAGAATACCTCAAGGACTTCGACTTCAATATACAATATCATCCTGGAAAGGGTAATTATGTTACTGATGCCATTAGTCGAAAGCCGAGAGCAATGATAGCCAATTGTATGATACAAGAATGGAGGTTGCTAGAACAATTCTCCGAGCTCAATATAAGCTTGGACAAGGAAGCCAAATTTGTCACATTATCTCATGTAAGCATACAGTCAGATTTATTATCTGAGATACAAGCACTTCAGGATGATGATCCTATATTAATGGAAATCAAAGGCAGATTAGAAGGACAATCTGATTTTCAACTAACTTCTGATGGAAGATTATTGTTCAAAGATAGAACTGGTATACCAGATTGCCCAGAATTAAAGAAGAAGATCTTAGATGAAGCTCATAGATCAAGGTACACTATTCATCCAGGATCAACCAAAATGTACCAAGATGTAAAGAGGAACTTTTGGTGGCCCAACATGAAAAGAGAAATAGCGGACTATGTATCACGCTGTCTCACATGCCAACAGGTCAAGGCGGAACACCAAAAGCCTGCTGGAAAACTACATCCTCTATATATTCCTAAGTGGAAGTGGGAGGATATTGGTATGGACTTCATCATGGGATTATCTAAATCAAAAGGAGGACATGATGGAATCTGGGTTATCATTGACCGATTAACTAAATCGGCGCATTTCTTGCCAATAAAAAGTTGATGGTCAATTGATGTACTAGCTGCACTATACTTCAAGGAAATAGTCAGGTTACATGGAATTCCTGTCTCAATCGTGTCTGATAGAGATCCCCGTTTCACTTCTCATTTTTGGAAGGGATTACAACATTCGTTGGGAACAAGGCTCAACTTTAGTACTGCTTTTCACCCACAAACGGATGGTCAGACCGAGAGAGCTAATCAAGTTGTTGAGGATATGCTAAGAGCTTGCATCATTGACTTTGGTGGAAGCTGGCATGAACATTTGCCACTAGTGGAATTTGCATATAATAATAGCTACCAAGCTAGTATCCAAATGGCACCTTTCGAAGCTTTATATGGAAGGAGTTGCCGATCACCCTTATGCTGGAACGAAGTTGGAGAGAAACAACTGTTAGGTCCAGACATGGTAAGGGATACAACAGAGAAGATAAAAGTAATCAGAGAAAAATTGCAAGTTACTCAGACCAGACAAAAGACTTATGCTGATACAAGGAGAAGAGATCTTGAATTCCAGGTTGTAGATCATGTATTTCTTAAAATATCGCCTGGACGTGGCATACGAAGATTTGGTGTTAAGGGCAAGCTTACGCCAAGATTCATCGGACCATTTGAGATACTCGAAAGAGTTGGCGAGGTTGCTTATCGCATCGCATTGCCTCCTCAATTGTCCGAGGTATATAATGTATTTCATATATCTATGTTGAAGAAGTATGTGCACGATCCATCGCATATTATTGAACATGGAGATCTTGTGATCAAGAAAGATCTCACATATGAACAGAAGCCTATGAAGATCTTAGATCGTGAAATACGAGCACTAAGGAATAAGGTTATTCCCATGCTTAAAGTACAATGGAATAAGAATACTGAACACGAAGAGACATGGGAGACCGAGGAATCTATGAAGAAACAATTTCCCGAGTTGTTCTAAGAGGTTTCTACTCTACACTCTCCGCGTGTATACATAATATGCAATTGAATTTGGAGACCAAATTCTTTTTAAGTGGGGGAGGGTGTAGCAACCCTGATAAAATATTAATAATAATAAAGATTTTAAAAATAAATCAAATAATTAGATAAATAAAACAATATAAAATAACGCCTCGGATAAAGGCGCTATTTAAATTATAAACGCCTCTAGTTAAGGCGTGACTCACGAAGTGACGCCCTCACCACACGGCGTCATATTCCAACGTCAAAAAAGGGTAAGGCCAAGAAACGCCCCAATCTTGGGCGTGTTTTAAAGAAAAGAACGCCCTTACACAAGGCGCTTATTAAGAAACGACCTGACCAAAGTCGTTAATTCCATTCGTGAACCGTTCGAACCCAGAGCTTATCCAGGGAAGGATTATGTTAATCTAGTAAGTATTTAATAGGGCAAGGACTCTATATTGGAAGCATTACTTCCACTAGAACTCTCACCCTAATAGGACCCCCAAAATCCTATAAATACCTTTGATCACCCAAGCCCTAAAAACTATTTGATCGATCGTCTGTTACGGTATGTATTCCTGTAGCCTTTCCTATGATTCTTTAGAGTTCGTGAAGAATAATTATTCTTCTTCTTGTTCAGGAAACTCTGCTGCTGCCGTCGAAGAATAGGTAATATTCTTCTATCTTTTTCCTTAAACGTAGATTATAACTATGAAGATTATTAACATCTTCATCTTCCTTTTTTTTCTCTTCCTCTACAGGTTCTGTAGCGTGAAGATCTCTGAAGAACATTTGTTCTACCTCCTGCTGCTGCTGCTGTTGTGGATATTTCTTTGCTGTTGAAGCAACAGAGCTCATCTTCTATCTAATCCTTCACGTTCCATCTTCCCAAATCTTCTTAAGGTAGGTTTTCTCAAAGCAGTGTAGCCCAAACGAAGTAATTCTAGATATATACTAGCATGGCATGCATATACATGGTTTATTATGGTTTTGAAGCATTTTCTGTAATATTTTTGAAAGAGACGCCCGTGTCTAGGGCGCTACTTTTAGAAACGACCTGCACTAGGTCGTCAATTTAAGATTTGACGCCCTGCCCTATAGGCGTTAATTTCATGAAAATCGCATGTAATTAATAATTGATCCTGTTTAAAATTTAATAAATATGAAATATCGATTCTAATATCTTGCATGACTCTACCTATGAATTCCTACTAATTTTTCTGTCATGACCATGTATCCTGTCCCTTGAAATTTTATTTCCTGAAATATTGTAAATTCCTTGAATTCACGACCTGGACTAGGCCGTCTCTCACGGTGATAACGCCCCTGTGTAGGGCGTGATTTTAAAAAATTTACGACCCTTCCTACGGCGCGTTCATGTTAAACTACAGAAATTGATATCTTGCAAAAAATGAAAATTAAGAAATAAAGGACCACTGCATATGTTGTCAAATTTATATAAAACGCCCCTATCCAGGGCGTGTTTTTGATAAAATACAGAATTATGGAAATTTCTGCAAAATTGGAAATGCATGTAAACGCCCTTATTTAAGGCGTTATTTACTTAAGTAGTGACTTAATCAAAGTCGTTATTTTCTGTAAAAATGTTTTTACCTGTTACTGCTAACCAATGGTTCCAATTATTTATATAATATAGATATCGGCACTATTCTCCACTCCGTGAGTATAGTCCCATGTTTCATGTTGTTTCATCGATCACACTCAACTCTCATTGACATACAAGCTCTCCATTGGACATTCCGTTCTTTTGGACTGGCGAGTTAGTCATAGAGACCTCCGTAAGACTCCTCGTACCTTGGATTCCCTCAAGGTCGACTGAGCTGGTTGTACCCTAAAACCTATTACACAATTAATGCCATGTCAATCTAAAGAAACATGGTATACCGGCCCTTATGATTATACAAAGAGTATATCATGAGAATTTCTTAATGGAATGATGATATCATGCCATATCATGTTGTCCTTGTAAAAAACCTCAATTCTATGATAAGAATGAGGGTATCTTGCTTTGATATAGTGTTCATATGGACTAAATTCTATATATAGAATGTCCATATTGATTTGTCATGGTACCTAAGTTAAGGGAACCTAATTCCACCTAGTTTCATCAATAATCGTGATTACACCGTTATTATCGCCAATCTATGTCCTTTGTCATATTTTGGACTCTCTTCTGTCAAAGTTGTCATACGTGTCTACAAGCTTGATGATTGAAATTCTATATTGGCTATATAAACAAGAGTGGATGTCAAAACACATGATAAATGCCTGCGCATATAGGGCCCGATCTGGCCCTGGGAGGAGCACCAGAAAGTACTTGTGCCCATGGGAGTTAAAATGATAAGGTATCTGGAATTATACCGAGTACTTGACTTGCTTGATTGGACATTCCACACACATCTTGTACTTGAATCGTACTTGACTTGACATGAAATGCGTGGCCCGAAAAAGGGTAATTTACTTGCTTGATACATGATAGCCAAAGTTCTTGACATGACTTGTTAAACGTACTTGTTTGAATATCTTGAATAAACTTGTTATCTTGTTGAAAGTTCATGATTAAGTTCATCTTATTTCCTTGATATTACATTCTCTCTATCTTGTCGTTTTATGCGAGCATGCATAGCTTTATTACATTCATGAAAATGTAATTACTTAAACTCTTGCTAGTACTTGAGATATAATTTCCTACTGAGCGTTCGCTCATTCCGTTTGTCCCTTTGAACCTTTCAGGTAAGTCCGACGATGATGGAAGTCAATCGGATGGGAATGGTCAAGAGTGAAAGTGATAGAGCTGCTCAAGTGTCATCTAGTCTTTTCTATAGTTTCTTGAGTCGACTATGTACTTTTCTTTTTATTAAACAGAGTATTGAATTTGTAATAGTCTATTATAAAGGAATAAAGGATTGGGTTATCTTTACTTTTGTGCATCTCTGTCTTTGTGTCGAATACACGACCACTCTGATTGACATGATTGATATAAACTCGTCACGCGTCTCCGGGTATCTTCCGCGCTCGGGGCGTGACAAGCTCTGACCAGGGATCCTCTTCCAGACCTCAAAAGAGGTGATCTTGGAGGTTTGCATCTGTTATTAATGCTCTCGGTACAATTTTTGAAAAGCACAGATTTGATAGAGTACTTTGAGTTTTCCTTCAGTGAGGTCGACCTGCTGTGAAAGTGAGGTCGACGTGACTTTTTACAAACACGTTTCCAACAGCTTCTGGAAGCACCATGAGGTCGACCTTCTGATGGGATGAGGTCGACCTGTCTGTTCAAGGCACATTTTCAGTAGCTTTTGGGAGGTAGCCTGAGGTCGACCTCCTGTTGACAAGAGTTCGAATGAGGTCAACCTGTCTTGAAGAAACTGCTCGTATAAGGGGTTCGGGAAGACACTGAGGTCGACCTCCTGATGGAGTGAGGCCGACACAGCTATTGGCCTTTCTTCTTTTTGTAAAAGGCTTTAGGTCGGAGCAATGAGGCTGAGGTTGGAGCATCAACATGGTGAGCTCGATGCAGCCTTCAAGGGATCTGCAGTTGTTGGCGAGCTTGAGATTCATGGCGTTGACGTAGGACTGAAGGTGCGTCGACGCATCCTTTGCTGAAACTACCGTACATGCCATTTGTCAGGGGTAACACCTCTTTGTCACCCTTATCTATCTATTTGTCACCCATAACAACTATTTTTCACCCTTGTGCACCTATTTGTCACCCTTACTCAATTGATTTGTCTGCCTTCATTTTTTATTTGTTTGAGCAAGAGGGTGAACTCCATTTGACTTTCTCTTCTTAATTTCTTTCTTTTTGCATCACCTGCCTTGATTTTCGTGCATCCAGTTGCCTCAATTTCTATGCAGCCAGCAATCTTAGCTTCTAGGAGCATGTTTCAGGGTACTTATTCTGCCAAGGTCCTTACTTAATTCTCACTTTGCCTTTCTTGATTTCTATGCATCAAGGAATCTTTGCACTTGAGAGATTAAGGAGCTTGATCTGCCAATATTATTGACTCAACCTGCCTTGCTACTTTTAGTTATTCTTTGCTGCCAAAACGATCTTCCTCTATGTCATTTGACATGCTTCGCATTCGTAAGATTCTGAACTTAAAAAGGGTTAGGCAGTTGATGCTTTTTGATGATTTGTGGTGATCCAAGAAATGAAGTTTGTTATCATCAAGGCATGTTTGTTATCATCAAAACACAAGCATGGCTCACCAATCTCCCCCTTTTTGATGATGCCATAACATGCTGCCAATCTCCCATTTCATCACCCATTTCTTATCCCCCTTTGGCATAATCAAAAAGTAGTCAAATGGAAGAGCAATTATAGTGTTATATCATAAGGATTTGAATGCAAAACTCAACCAAGCGAGCAGATAGCCAGATATGCATTCAATTAGTGTTGTAGAAGGAAGAGCCAAAGGTTAAATGCCATAAGTGCTAGAGTAGACACATGCAAGAGCAGATTGTTGGGTCCCTTGGGATTGTAGGGTCCCTTGGCTTGGCATAAACAGACCAGACAAGAGCATCGAATGCCATAACGTCACAGAAAGGTAGCATTATGAAAGAAAAAAAGGAGTAGCAAGGACATTGGGGATGCCAATTGTAATTGTAGATGCCAATTTGGTGTATGTAATGGACATTGAAGAAGGCTGTACAGTATAGACATGCAGCGGATCTACAAAGGCAACATAGTCCAAGGCATGAGGGTCAAGTTCAGAAACTTTCATGATCAGATCAGGAAGGTATAGCCAAGAGATAAAAAGTAAATGCAGTCTTGAGATCATTTAGGCTGCCAATGAGCGGACTCAGTTTTTAGGTTTTTCAGATTTTCACATTTTTAGTGTTTTATATGCAATGCATGGAGGCAAGGAATGTAAACAAATCAAATACATGAAGAGACCTGAAAACCAATTGTTAAGAGAGACGATGCTTTCAAGCAGCCACGAGAGCCTCTCACAGATGGTCCAGAGCTAACAATCAACATGGAAGCATATATCGCCAAGAAGCCAATATGTCTTAAGGACACATGCCAGGACAACCAGACAGAAATCTGGACATAAGGGGTCGACCCTTTGGGTCGACACTTGGAATTAGAGAGGAGCCAAATTCAAGAAAACTTAGGATGGGAGTACTTCAACCTGAAGCCAAGTTCATAAATGCAGAGTTAGAGATATTTCAGAATCATCAGTTATAGAATTTCAATGATAAAGCCCTTATCTTTAGTATGGTTTAAATCTGATAAAATATGAGTTTTTCAATTATGAGCATTTTAAAATCTCTGCATTCAAAATTAATAGAAATGAACTAGAATTACATATGAAGACCAAGTTAACCTTCATTCATCCTACTCATTCGATTCCATTAGCCCATTTGAAAGAAACTACAATAAGTATTTAGCTTAAACACTTGAGGTTTCTGATTTTATCCAGTTAACCTCCATTCATTCTATTCATTCGATTCCATTAGCCCATTTGAAGGAAACTACAATAAGTATTTAGCTTAAACACTTGATGTTTATAATTTTATCCATGGGATGCTACCATTTTCAGATTTTTCTCTTGATACCGAAAGTAATTTCTTCTCATTTTTTCAAGAGCATTCAGGTGTGGCATGCAGCTTTTGACGTGAGGATGCACGTTGATTAGACGCCAACATCGCCAATTACTCAGTGTAGCTCACCAGTCTGCTTCAATTAGAATAGACGTAGCAAGGCACTTCATGACCTTGTCCACTCCACTGCATTAATGAAGGGACTCGGTTTCTTAGTGAAACACTTGCCATTGCTCTTCCTTAAAGCACTGAACTCAGTACACACCTTTTTACGTAAGGATATACATTTATCAGATGCCAATATCCCCAATTACTCAGCATGACTGAAGTTCATTGCATTCATTGTAGCCCCTTCTTTTTAAAAAACTTCAGATTTGACACATGTTTAAAAACAATACACAAATGAAATTCCTGAATCAAAGATGGCTTTGTACTCAAAATAAACTTTCAGATTCAGGAAGGCATAAACATGTCAAAACATGAAACAATGGTTTAAGTCCATTAAGTCTGAGTGCAGCCTCTTTCAAGATCAATTAACTTTAAAACTTCAGAAGTCATTAAATCTAAACCAATAGCTTTCATGTCTAGGACAATCACAGAACTTCATAGAGAAGACTCCTCTTTTAGAATTTACTCTGATAAATGAGCTTTAGCAATCAAACAGAAATGCTCCCAAGAGTTCAAGGCAATCAAGGAGTTCGGAGTATCAAGGAAATTCAGATTTCAAGACATCTCAGACCCAAGATGGAACACAACAGATCATGAACATGATGCAAGGTCTGATGAACACATTGAATGCACTTGGGTGGATGAATGGAAGTAGGCAGTGAGCAAGTGAACATCATGAATGGAAGCAGGCATTGAACATCACCCCCTAGGATGTGCAGTGAGCTCAGATGCTAAAAAACATGAGTAAGCACAGATTAATTCGAAGATGAGGATTGAAGGAAGTGAACATGAGCATTAGGCTGACAGGCGCGTCGACACAAGTACATCAGGAGAGTCGACACAGTGACCACAGACATCAGCCAATTTCCTAAGGAAATGAAATAGAAGGTCGCCTCTACATGATTTGAGGGTCGACGTGGTTGGCTGACACCATGCAAACAAAAGCAAGTCTGTTAGGACCCCTTTTTCAAGCAGCACACACAAGAGTTATACAAATGCACATGTGAGCAATTTATCAATGCAAGGCAAGCTCCCCCTACGAATATGCAATCAGTCTATAAATCAACAAGGTATGGAGGGATGCAACCTAGGCTTTTATGATGACTCCCCCTCAAGATGTGCACTCATTTTCTTTAAGTGACCTAGTAAAAAACTTGACGATGGATCATGCATCAACTCATGTGAATAGTCAACCCATGGTACCAGCCGGAGAACTTGATATGAGGATCCTCTCTCGCATAGTGATAGTTTTCAGTTGGACTTAACCCAACTTTCCACAAGTCACAATTCTATATACCAATGGGTCATGCCATGATGGTACAACACATTTTAGCAGCAGAGCAAGGAGCCAATGTTGGGTCCCTTATCATGATATGCAATGGAGTGCAAGAGACCACAAGATGATGCTCAAAGTTGACAAGACATGCAGACTCAAGATATTTGCAATGCATTCTAGACTAAAGTGCAAACCCATAAACTCCCCCTTTTGTCCAATGCTTATAGAGCCTAGGACAATCAAACAAGAGGTTAAAAGATGAGATGAATTGTATGCAGCCATGACAGTCATCATCAAATTTCATCAAGTGGAATTTCCAACAGTTCATGAGAGGGTTTTTAGATTTGTGGAATTTATTGAAAGCAGGAAAGACTTTAATTGCAACAAGTGGAAAAATAACCTAGCATGCAGAATTAATATGAAGTGAAATTTTTATTTACAAACCTGTGCCGTGAGCTTTTATTTCCAATTGATCCTTGTTCAGCTCTAAGGCACCCTGCACCAAAAATTCTTATTTGGGATCTTTAGGTACCCAAGTTTTGTTGGGTCTTTGATGGTTAGCATCATTTCTGGCATGTACGTTTCTCTTCTTTGTTGCATTCAGTTCATCACTTTTCATCCAATGACAATTATCAAACATATGTCCATACTTACCATAGTAAAGGCAGCACGCATTATAATTCCCATTTTTCTTGTGTGCATGGGCATTGAGCTTTTGGGGATGAGCATGGAAATTACCCCTTTTGGCTTGAACGTGGGTTCTACCCTTCAAATGCCAACAATCTATGATTATATGGCCAATTTTCCATAGTAAGAGCAGTGAAGAGGAAGGGTTCTTCTGCTGGCTTTAGGGTGCATTGACTTGTCCTGAGTACGACGTCGACGCATCCGGCCACTTCTGGGCTTCTGAACGAAAGTGTGCTGAGCATGCTTCCTCCCAGTGTCAAGCTGACCCTTTCCCTTGCCTTCTCCATTGTTCTTACTATTCTTACATATGCTCAATTCATCATTCTTCAGTATAAAATAGTTATGCATAATATGTCCATGCTTACCACAATAGAAACAGTAAACATCCATTTTATGGGAGGCTTGGTGTTTATCATTGTATTTTCTAGCATGCATATCAGCACAAGCAAACTTGTTTTTCTGTTTTGGTTTTTGTGTTTTCCTTTTCCAATTTCTATCTTGTGTTTGATTTTTCTAGGCACTAGACTATTTTGGGGGACCATTAGAGATACTGGCATCATGTGAGCTAAAGACAAAAGATGCATGCATTTTTTTCTCAAAGCCCTTTTTATTCACAGGGTTGTAGCCTAAACCCTCTTTCTGAAAGTTTACTCTAGTCCCCACAATTCTATCTAGATTGTCTTGGCCTTGCACAAATTTTGACAGAGAGCTGTTTAGATCTTTGATTTCATCCTCCAAAGTGGAGATGTGCAGTTTAGATTCAGCGAGGTCCTCCTCGCACGTAGCTAATTGCTCATTGAGCATGGCATTCACACTTTTATAATTCTCAATCACCAGTTGAAGTTCATTTAAGTTCTCAGAGCTATCATTAACAACAAATTTTCATTTTTCAAAAGCAGCTAATTTTTCAAGCAACATATCATTTTATTCTTTCAAATTTTTATTCTCTTCAATCAACCTCTCATCATGGATTAACCTATCAAGCATTATTTGATCATTAGACATAGACTTAAGTTGGTTTTGAAGTCGTCTTTCACACTCTTCCAACCAAGTAATTTCAGCTTGTAGGGTTCCATTTTCATTTCTTAAGCAGCCTGTGTTTTCTTTATGCAAGTCTAAGTCAATCATAAGAGTATCATTTAACTCCTCAAATGTATAACAGTTATTGCAGAAGGAGTTCTCATCATGAGAGTTTTTCTTGAGTTCTTTTCTAAGTTTTTTGGTTTCAAATTTTATTTTCTTATATTGCTTGGCCAACTCATCATATGCATCCACAAGCTCTTCAAATGTAAAGTTCTCTGAATTAGAGCTTACCTGAGATGAGTATGGATTGCTTGACTGATCTGGATTGTTGGCCATGAGGCAGTCATGTCTTTTTCATTCTTTATGAATCTTGGCCAGTCCATTTAGGATCACCTTAGTAGTGATGCAGCTGGAAACAAAGGGAAACTTGGTGACATCTACTACAATTCTTACCGGACTAAATGCAACAAGATTATCAACAGTTTTGGTCCTATGTTCAGCAGACCATTCAGATGTGTCTGATGGCAACTTGTGAGGATCATGATATATGAGATTCCAAATCTTTGGATCAATGGAGATAACAAACCCACACATTCTCCCCAGCCACAAGGTAAAATCAGAACCATCGAATACGAGCGAGGAATTCATAGAAACTTTTTTAACTGATGAAGCTATTAAATCAAAAGCCCCGGGATCTTTCTCTGCAGATCGTTGGATCTGAGTATGACAGAGCTTAGCTCTGATACCAATTGTTGGGTTCCTTTGGGTGCAACCAGATCTAGAAGGGGGGGTTGAATAGATCATTTCTAAAACTTTGGCCTAATTAAAAACTAAGCTTATTAAACCATGACCAGCATCTATGATGCACATGAGACACTTAGACACAATGCACAACAGATTTGATAGGAATAGCTCAAATGAAAATGGCAAAGGCACAATGCACAGGCTGTTGAGGTCGACGCACTGGTTTGATGTGGTTGATGCACCAGTGTAGTGAGGTTGATGCAACCTTACTATTAGTTTGGCCGTTGGACAGACTTACTGCTCATCAAACTGTGATGTGTGTGAACACTTGGATAGAGTGTGTGGTGGAAAGGCAGTTAAGATTGCATCCGTTGAAGCTAACACCCGAACCTGTGAATGGGGATAGAAAACATGGATCAAATGCACAAATCACAACCCAATACACAAGAATTTTTAAGGTGATTCAGTATGCAAACCCGCAGACCTACGTCCACCCCTCACCGAACCGGTGAGACTTTTCCATACGAGGACGAAGTCCTCAACACACACACGCTGATACACAGCTTTCGGGGATGAACCCTACACACACACACGAGAACGAGGTTCTCATGAGGACAAAGTCCTCACGCTGCAAGACTGTAGCACACGGGGGCGATGCCCCCCCCCCCACACACACATACACAAACAAACAAAGAAACACAAGCTACAAGTGTAGCAGAAACACTAGGACAGACTCCCGAGAACACACAAGGTTGAGCACAGTCAATGACCCACTTCTGGTCTCTAAGCAGAGCACCGGACACACACTGAAATATAGATTAGAGTTTGCAAACGAAGATCATAAAGACTGCAAGAAAAAACCACATGTAGCTTCAGATACAGATCTGGAAGCCAGTGGCTGCAACTTCAGATATAGATCTGAAGATCTTCTTCTTCAAGCTTAGGTTGGCTGCAAAGAGGGATGCACTCCTTCCTTCCTCTTTGTCTTTGAACAACACTATTTTGGGTCGACCCAGAGCTCGGCTGCTAAGGCTATTTGGTTGCTCACTCTTCTTCTCTACTCCCTTTCTCTTTTCTCTTACAGCACTGGACTGGGTCAGCCTTAGTGCTGGGTTGCTCACACAGTCCCTTTTTCTTTTCACAGATTTTTTCTTGGATGCTCAAGGGACGTGGCTATCTTCCAGGGCAGCAAAAGCTCCTTCAATAGAAGCTTCAAGTATATATAGAAGATCCAGTGGAAAATTTCCCTCCAAGAAATCTGCCATGAGACCAATTCAAATTAAAGTATTTTCTTTGACCTCTGACCATCTAGTAGTGCTTGACTTGATCCACTAGAAATAAAGAAGCAGATGGAAAGACAAATTTCCCTCCAAAATCTTTTCTTGGTTTTGATGAAAATATTCTGCAGGATGTTGACTTGAGCTTTCATGGCTTTTCAACCCAGTCCTAGGATAGGACGGTGGCTGGTAGAAGGTAGAGTATATTTGAAAACTTGTTAAAGAGGGAGTGGCTTTGTCTAGTGTGCTCTTGACGATAGACAACCTGAACAGTCCTTTCTTAGGACAGAAGAGACAGTCTTCTAGATTTGGTGGCTGACCAAGTCTTCTCCAAGAACTTGTTCTGACCACTCATTATGTAATGGCAGAAGCTCTGACCAGGGATCCTCTTCCAGACCTCAAAAGAGGTGATCTTGGAGGTTTGCGTCTGCTATTAATGCTCTCAGTACGGTTTTCGAAAAGCACAGATTTGATAGAGTACTTTGAGTTTTTCTTCAGTGAGGTCGACCTGCTGTAAAAGTGAGCTCAACACCGCTTTTTAAAAACGCGTTTCAAACGGCTTCTGGAAGCATCATCAGGTCGACCTTCTGATGGGATGAGGTCGACCTGTCTGTTCAAGGCACATTTTTAGCAGCCTCTGGGAGGCAGCCTGAGGTCGACCTCCTGTTGACAAGAGTTGGAATGAGGTCGACCTATCTTGAAGAAACTGGCCGTATAATGGGCCGGGTTCTGAAAGACACTGCAGTTGACCTACTGATGGAGTGAGGTCGACGGAGCTATTGGCCTTTCTTCTTTTTGTGAAAGACTTGAGGTCAGAGTAGTGAGGATGACGTCGGAGAATAAACATGGTGACGTCGATGAAGCCTTCAAGGGATCTGCAGTTGTTGGCGAGATTGAGCTTCATGGCGTTGACGCAGGACTGAAGGTGCTTCGATGCATCCTTTGCTGAAACTACCTTACAGGCCTTTTGTCATGGGTAACACCTATTTGTCACCCTTATCTATCTATTTTTCACCCTTAACAACTATTTTTCACCCTTGTGCACCTATTTGTCACCCTTACTCAATTGATTTGTCTGCCTTCATTTTTCATTTGTTTGAGCAAGAGGGTGAACTCCATTTGACTTTCTCTACTTAATTTCTTTCTTTTTGCATCACCGGCCCTGATTTTCATACAGCCAATAGTTTTTAGCTTTTCAACATTTGCCTTGAGTTCCGTACAGCCAGTTGCCTCGATTTCTATGCAACCAGCAATCTTAGCTTTTTGGAGCATGTCTCATGGTACTTGTTCTGCCAAGGTCCTTACTTAATTCTCACTTTGCCTTTCTTGATTTCTATGCATCAAGGAATCTTTGCATCTGGGAGATTAAGGAGCTTGATCTGCTAATATTATTGACTCAACCTGCCTTGCTGGTTTCACTTATTCTTTGCTGCCAAAACTATCTTCCTCTATGTCATTTGACATGCTTCGTATTCGCAAGATTCTGAACTTAAAAAGGGTTAGGCAGTTGATGCTTTTTGACGATTTGTGGTGATCCATAAAATAAAGTTTATCATCATCAAGGCATGTTAGTTATCATCAAAACACACGCACGGCTCAACACAACGTCCCTGACCACGTGTGCACACACAAGCTTAATGTCTTGAGCCAGGCTTGTAGCTGGTTTTCCCCTCTCACCGGACTCTGACAGCTAGACAAAGGGGCCCACGGCAACTAGCCTACAAACCATCTCTATCGGGAACTCGCCCCGCCACCACTCCTAGGTGGGCCGAAACATGAAAGTGTCGTCAGGCTACGACTAGTGAAGGCTCACTAGACACAGAGACTCAAAACAGATATACCAAAGTACAGACACGCTAACGCGTACCTGTCACAAGTACCACGGAACACAAAGTAGCACAGAGTTATCATACTAAGGACAGTCAACTAGACCTGCTAACACAATGATCCTTGAGTCATAAAACTCGAGTCAAGATTGTCGCACATTACGGTAACACGCCATTAATAAACCTAGTCCCTAAGCCAAAAACTATTGAAAAATTATAGGGAAACAACATAGAACAGCCAGATCCATGACATAAATGAAAGTCCATGGCCCTTGGGCTGCTCATCGGACTCACAATTCGACATAATGAGAAACATGGACCATGAGGGATTATTCGAGCCCTCGAACCATATAGGCACACAAACAGAGGTACGGCGATACCTCCAAATGTCCAAAACATAGTCTCGATCCTCACGGGATAGCCGAGACATGCACGAGGTCATGCGTCAACCACTCGGTCACAACCGGGTTGACTAGAAATCATAATGACTCTCAAAAATATACGGCACACTACTTGGTATTACGACAATTCTGAACACCCTATGGCACGGTCATAGCCCTCACGGGACATCCAAGACATCCACGAGACTAAAAATGCACGATAAGCCAAGCAAGTGGGGGTCTCCCTCTGACTGCTACCTCAGCTGGCAGTCTATCACAAGACCGCTACTTGCGAACTGACATATGAACCTAACTGACTTAAAAAGCCAAATAGCGGTATCCCAAGGACCGTCACTTGAAAGTGGCGGTCCACCCAGGACCGCTACTACCAAATTGTGGTCAATTGCAAGATCGCAACCTAAAACCAACTTAAAAACCTTAACAACCAAATAATAGTCCCCCTTGGACTGTTTCTTGAAGATAGCGGTCCTCCTTGGGCGGGCATCTCAAGTAGCGGTCTCTAGTACGACCGCTACTTCCGTCCGATATGAAAACCATAGGAAAGCACAAAACTCGGCATTCCATGCCCCAATCATCCAAGAATGACGGGGAAACATGCATAGACTCAAAATAAACCTTCCACAAGCCGGAAGGGATCAAACAAACTACAGAACGGCTAGAAACAGGCGATTTCATCAAATCAACCCAAAATGACTCACGTGGGCATCAGGGCTCATACCGGCCCCAAATCGTGAGCAAATGGAATCAAATTGGCAGGAATCAAATCTTGACAAGCCAGGGGTTCAAATTGTACTATTTGAATTGAAAACCACCGCCTGAAACGGCGATTTTACATCACACCCCCAAAACATGCATTTTCCCTTAAAATAGGAAAACCTGCTCATACCCACGCCTATCGGCTTGAAATCAGGAGGGAATGTAGGAAATATGTAGAGTATCCATCCCCATACCTCCTCTGAAGATTTCGCGTGCTGAAAATGCCGAAAACCATCACCCGAATCTCGCCAAGGCTTCGAGTCCATGGACCAGGATCGTGCCTACGCCACGCTCCATTCCTCGTGCCTTCACGCTCCACGACACCTCCACAGCATCCCCGCCTCGTCCACCTCCGCCACGGTCGGCCGCCCGGGGGAGAGGGAAAGAGAGGAGAGAGAACAGAGGGGGAGAGACTGAACGGCAGTGAGAGGAGAGAGGAGAGAGGTGAGGATTAAAGGGAAAAGAAAATAAGAAATTATGAATATTTCTAAAATCTGATTATTGGCCCAAAATTCCATAAAATCAGAAAAAAATGAAAAAATAGCCTCTATGATTCTCGGAAAGGGCACAACGCACCTGTAGCATCTTGGAGTCTCAAAACTCAACGGTTCACTCTCCACGGGATTTCGCAAGCCATATTGAGAGAAAATCCAAGTGGATCGTAAAACACAATTCGGGACCCACAAAAGCACTCCGAATGCTCTCAGATTTCGATCCAAAGGATCCGGGGTATTATAGATAGGATAGCAGATGTTCACAGATGGGTAACAAATGATCAGACTTATCAGAGTAGATGGGTCATCAAGCCGACTGAAAGTTGGAGATTTGTAGGGATAGCAAGAAAAATAAGTCAACTTAGTACAAAGTCAATTGACTTAGAACTACTTCTCTAGAAGACAAAAAGTCTAATGATTTCTGACCAAATGAAGAGGACATTCAGAGAAAAATACACTGTGAAACAAACTCAGCTGACTCCCCCTCAATTACTCATTCTATGGACTCTAGACAGTAGGATATAGAGACCCTTGGTACCTGGCGGAGTATTACATAGTGAAAGTTTTTAGAAAAAAATTATATGTCCTTCCACAAATCACCATTTTATATACCAGTGGGTTAACAATACACAATCACTTTATAGAGCATGACTTCTAGGACTTACCAGAACTGACCATGACAGATTCAAGACATGGGAGGTCTTTAGTGACCCAATTCTCTCCTCAGAGTTGAAAATCTTTCATTACTTAGAGGTTTTGTGAAGATATCAGTCATTTGCCTCTTAGTTTCAATAAAGTGCAGTTCAAATTTTTTCTTGTTTACCTCATCTCTAAGGAAGTGATGCCTTATTGCAATGTGTTTGGTTCTGGAATGCTGGATAGGGTTCTTTTTTTAATTAGTGGCACTAATATTTTCTATCACACATGATACGTGTACATCCAAGATTTACATAGAAGACATGGAGTTGGTCCTTTATCCATGGCACCTGGGTCCCACAACTCCCTACAGCAACGTATTCTGCTTCAGTAGTGGAGAGTTCAACCGAGTGTTGCTTCTTGGAAGCCTAAGAAACCAAACACCCACCCAAAAATTGGCAATGGCCACTAGTACTTTTTCTATCAAGCTTACATCTAGCATAATCAGCATCTGAATATGAAACTAAATCAAAATGACATGGTGCAAGATACCACTGCCCTAAATCATGTGTGCCAGCAAGATATCTCAAAATTCTTTTTACTGCAATCAAATGAGATTACTTGGGATTTTCTTGAAACCAAGCACACAAGCATACACTAAACTGTATATCTGGCCTAGAAGCAGTGAGATACAAAAGGGATCCGATCATACCTCAGTATGTTTTTGGATCTACAAGTTTACCTCTCCCATCTGCATCTAGGGATGCACTCCTTCCCATGGGCATGGATATATGCTTGGCATCCTTCATTTCAAACCTCTTCAAGATCTCTAAAGTGTACTTGGACTAGTTAAGGAAAAATCCATCTTCGGAATGTATTACCTGCAGTCCAAGAAAGAACTGAAGTTCACCCATCAAACTCATTTCAAATTCTTTAGTCATGAGTTCAGCAAACTACTCACACAATTCAGGATTAGCCGAACCAAACACTATATCATCAACATACACCTGAACTATAATGATATCATCATTTGAAGCCTTGGTGAAGAGAGTTTGGTCAACCTTACCTCTGATGTCCCCCTTGCATATCATGAAGGTGCTCAGTCTATCATACCAAGCTTTGGAGCTTGCTTCAGTCCGTACAGAGTCTTATTCAATTTGAAAACATGATTAGGAAAATCATTATGCTCAAAATCGAGGGATTGTTCGACATAAACCTCTTCCTTAATTAAACCATTCAAAAAGGCACTCTTTACATCAATTTGTTGCAACTTTATTCTATGGGAGCATGCAAAGGCTAAGAGAATTCTGATGGCTTCTATCCTAGCCACAAGAGCATAAGATTCTTCAAAATCCAAACCAAATTCTTGATTATAGCCTTTTGCAACTAGCCTAGCTTTATTTCTAGTGATGACACCATCTTCATTTAATTTATTTCTCAAAACCCATCGGGTTCCTATGACTGATTGATTTTTTGGTCTTGGAGACTCCAGACCTTGTTTCTCTCAAATTGATGAAGTTCTTCATGCATGGCATTTATCCAATTTTTTTCTTTTAATGCTTCTTTAATATTTTTTGGCTCAATTTGAGATACCATTGCAATCAAATCTTGGTTATTAATATCCTTATAAAAAGACATAGTCCTAGGTGGGTCATTCATATTACCAATTATGTTTTGAACTGGATGGTCTTTTATAATGCGTATGTTGTTGGAGAGATTAATCAGATAAGAGTTTTTTCCTGTAGTTTGACCTAGGGCTCTTCTTCTTCTTCGATGGTTGACCCAGGGGGGGCCCCCGTGGCCCCCTTGGCACCCGCGCGTCCCCTGGCAGCTCCTCTGCTGGGCCCTCCTTCCAGCAACTGTGGTGATCCTGCCTTGAGTTTTCCTTCTGTTTATGGCGGACGAACATTTGCGGAAGTATTATCTTCCTCCATGGCCCCGCCGGTCGTCCCGGGCTCCGTTCATCCTCCGTCGCTCACTGATAATGGAGAACCCGCTGTCTTCTTCTCTCAGGAGGAGATCGTGGCGTCCTTGGGCCCCTTCTCCTTCTCCTTGGTCGCTCGTACTCTTCATGGAAGATCGTCTTTCTCTGATATTCGTACCCATCTGAACAGCAGGTGTAGATTCTCGGATGATTACATGATTAGTGCTTTGGACAACAGACACCTTCTTTTGAGATTCCGCACCTATGAAGATTATCTCTCTCTGTTGTTAAAGAAGACTCTCTATGTTCATGGTCGGCTCTTCCGGTTCTTCAAATGGACTATGGATTTCTCTCCTTCGGCTGATTCGCCAATTTTACCGGTATGGATATCTTTCCCTGGTCTGCCTGTTAATTTCTATATAGAGCACCTGATTCGCTCTATTGCTGGTAATGTTGGCCGTGTGCTTAAAGTGGATCAATCCACTTTGAACCTGTCTCAAACGAATGCAGCCAGGGTATGTATTGAGCTTGACATATCCAAGCCCCGCCCTAATAGAATTTGGATTGGATTCCCTGGAGGGGGTGCCTGGCAGGAAGTTATTTACCCGGAGCTTCCATGCTTTTGTTCAGCTTGTTCTCGCATTGGTCATAGTGTGGCTAATTGTAAAGGCTCCAGGAATCCTGTTACTTCTGTGAAGCCAAGACCAACTAATGCTGAAAGCAAAGGTAAGGCCATTTGGCAGCCGGTTTTAAACCAGATGGATAAATCAGTTGTTGTTCTGCCTGCAACTCAAGCTACAGATAATCCCATTTATGTAAGGCCCTCAACTCTGGGTGAAGGCCCCAGTCAACCATCGAAGCTGCCCCAATCTGTCCGAATTAATTCTTCGTCTGCTGTCCGAGATTCAGAGGACCTTGATCCTTCTTCTTCTATCAGTATGCAAGGAGCTATATCTGTGAATCCTCCACCCATCTCGAATGTGGTTCAGTCTGATAGTCCGGATTCAGCAATTCCTCCTTCTGTTCCTCCTGCTTTAGATCTCTCAGCCATGGACATTGCCCACCAGGAAATAGCTCAAGTTGATCAGTCGGTAGCCTTAGTCAGCTCTCAACTGGAGCTCCCTTCAAACCAAATTGCTCACACTGTTATTTTTTCAGCCTCACAGGAGATTGCAGATTCAGATATGCCAGAGGCCACTAACAGAAGACTGGAAATTGCAAACCTTGCTGAAGCTCAAAATGTTTTGGCCATACAAAATGAGCGCTCAGGGGTTATAACTAGATCCATGGTAAGGACAGGGTCCGCGGGCAATCTTAATGATTCTAAACAGTTACTATGAGTTTCATTATTTGGAATATTAGAGGCATCGGGAATGATATTTCGATTGGCAGAGTCAAACTCCTTATTAGAAACCATCACTTAGACTGCATTGTGCTGTTGGAGCCAAAAATAAATTCTAACAGAATGGAAAATACTTGCAGAAGACTAGGAATGGACAAGGCAGCTGCAAATTCTGATGGGTTAGCTCATATCTGGGTTCTTTGGAAAGACCATATGCAGTTTTCAGTTGTCCATAGGGATGAGCACCAGATTACACTTTGCCATTCTAATGCAACATTACCTGATCATTATTTAACTTTTGTTTATGCCAAATGCAATGCTGTGGAGAGACAATATCTATGGGCTTCTTTAGTGCATACTCATTCTTTGGTAAATGGCCCTTGGTTGGGAGCAGGTGACTTTAATTGCATCACAAATGAGGATGAAAAGCTTGGTGGAAATCCTCCAAATCTTTCTGCCATGACAGACTTCAACAATTGTATATCAGATTGTGCTTTAATTGATGGTGGGTTCACTGGTTCTAAGTATACCTGGCATAACAATCAATCTGGAGGTAGAGGAATTTGGGCCCGGCTGGATAGGGTGCTTCTGAATGCAGACTGGATTAATATTCTACCCATTTATATTGAACATCTATCCAGGGAAGCATCTGATCATGCTCCTCTTCTTGTCAAATTCATCTCTCAAGACAGAAGATACAGTAGATTTTGCTTTCAGAAAATGTGGATCTTGCATGGCAAATTTTTGGAAGATGTCCGGACCTGCTGGCATTCCAGTCCACTAGCTTCATCGCCAATGCATTGCTTATATCTCAAGCTAAAGTCTTTAAAGAAGATGCTTCGGAATTGGAACAAGGAAACTTTTGGGAATGTTCATATTAATCTATCTGCTGCTGAGGATGCAGTTCTACAAGCTGAACACCGCTATGACACTCTACCAAATGATGATACCCTGGCTGCTTTAGAAGAGGCAAAGAATTACCAGTCCGAAAGGCTTTTGCAAGAAGAGTATTTTTGGAGACAAAAGTCTGGGATCAGGTGGCTTCTTGAGGGGGATAGAAATACCAAATTCTTTCATATGTCTACTCTTGCTAATAGGCGAAAACACAAGATTTCCCAATTGAAAACTCCTGCTGGCACTCTTACCTCAGAGCATGAGGCCATGAAAAGAATTGCAGTCCTTCATTTTCAGAATGCTTTCACTTCTCAGGATCATCAGATTGATAATAGCTTCTTGGGCAGTATTCCTCATTTAGTTACTCAGGTTGAAAATGAGAGGCTTTGTGCTATTCCCACTGATATTGAAATCCATGATGCTGTTTTCAATTTGTCACCTGATAGTGCTCCTGGGCCTGATGGCTTCTCTGGAGTTTTTTTCCAAAAAACTTGGAATCTCATATCACCCATTGTCTGCAGTGCAGTGCAAGAGGCTTTTTCCTCCAGGGCTTCCCTACCTAGATGTGTTACTTCCACCCTCATTGCTCTCATACCAAAAAAGCCCAATGCAGTGGATATAACTGATTATAGGCCGATAAGCTTATGCAATTTTTTCTACAAGATAATCTCTACTATCGTTAACAGAAGGCTGGCCAACATTCTTCCAAAACTCATATCACCTGAGCAGTCAGCCTTTGTCAAGGGGAGACAGATTATTGAAAGCATTGCCCTTGCTCAAGAGCTCTCAAATGATTTGGGCAGGAAAACCAGAGGTTCTAATGTCATGTTTAAGCTTGATATGGCTAAAGCTTACGACAGACTTGAATGGGATTTCCTATTCTCAGTATTACTCAGATTTGGATTCAGTGAAAACTTCATCAATCTTATTGAGAGATTGCTCAACAACTGCTGGTTTTCTATTCTATTAAATGGAGACACTGCTGGCTATTTCAAGTCCTCAAGAGGTATCCGTCAAGGTGACCCCCTAGCACCCTCTTTATTTGTTTTAGCAGAAGAAGCATTAAGTAGATCGATTAGTGCAGCATTCAGCAATGGTCAAATAGAATGGTTCTCTAGTTTGCAGAGATGTCCCTCCATCTCTCATCTGTTGTTTGCAGATGATACCTTGATTTTCAGTAAAGCCACAGCTGCTTCTATAAGATCACTACAAAAACTCCTTCACACATATGAGCACTCTTCAGGGCAATTGATTAATGTCAGCAAGAGTGGATTTCTTATTCATCCAAAGATGCCACCCTCTGTTGCTCAGCGGGTTCAGAACATTACAGGGTTCACCAGACTTTCTTTCCCTCATAAATATCTTGGAACTCCTCTGGTGATTGGCAGAACAAAGAAGATTTACTTTGTAGGTATCATTAACTCTATCCAGAAGAGGATTGCCGGGTGGAAGGCAAGTTTGCTGTCTCAAGGTGCAAGACTGATTCTGGTTAGACATGTTCTTACCTCCTTGCCAATCTATTCACTGTCTTCGTCTCCCTTGCACATTGGTGTTCACAATCAACTTGAGCGGGCTTTTGCTAACTTCTTTTGGGGGTCTTCTCCCCTTGGAAAAAGAAGACATTGGAAATCCTGGAAGTTTTTATGTAGGCCACAAGCCAAAGGGGGTCTTGTTATCTTGTCTCTTAGAACCATGGAGATTGCTCTTCGGATTAAAATGCTGTGGAATGCTGTCCATTCTGATTCTCTTTGGGCTGTTTACTTTAGAGCCAAATACTTGCACCAAGGCCATCTCTATAATGCAAACTTTAGAACTATGAAGGGCTTTGTTAGAAGCAGCTGGCTGAAGGCAAAAGACTATATCCTTCAGTTCAAGAAAGTTATTATTGGAAATGGATCACACACTAATTTCTGGTATGATAACTGGCTGGGCCAGCATTGCCTTAAGTCATTTGTCCCTGAAGATTCTATTCCTAATCCAGAAGCTACTGTTAGAGATATTATTTTTAACCCCACTGCTGAGGACTCTGCTCTGCTAAATGCTTCAATCCCCTCTGAAATTCAGCAAGCTATCAGGTCAGTTACATTGAACCAGGATTTGGATTTGGGTATATGGAGTCTTTCTCCTTCTGGACAGTGCACAGTTTCTTCATCCTACAATTCTATAGCCAACAGTCACTTACAGTCTAGCTTGCCTTGGAGTCGGCTGTGGTCTAAATGGCTTCCTACTAAATTATCAGTGCACCTATGGAAGATATTACACAACTGTATTCCGACAGATGATAATATACAAAGAGTGGGAATTATGCTTTGCTCCAAATGTTTCTGCTGCAGGAATCCGACAGTGGAAGACCTTAATCACCTTTTTTTGCACAGTGATTTAGCTGTTTCAATCTGGACTGAATTAGCTGCTGCAGGCTTACAATTTGAAGGAAGAACAGCCAAGGAATTCATCTTGAATTCCATCAGTCATGGTCAGCCAGGATCGGCACAGGCACTTCTTAATCTAGCCTCCATTGGATATGGCATGTGGGAAATATGGAAAGCTAGGAACACCATTAAATATGATCAGAAACGTGTCAACAACACAAGCTTCATTTATTACATCATGTCTCAAATCAGGGTGACTTGTTCGGCTGCTGCCTTAAAGGAAACTAAAATTTGCAACCAGAAATGTTTGGATCATTTGGGAATCATTTACAAAGCAACCAGTAAACATCAAATTAGAATTGTCAGATGGGTTTGCCCTCCGTGGCCTTCTTTCAAATTGAATACTGATGGGGCCAATAAGCAATCTGGAGATACTGGGGGAGGTGGAATAATCAGGGATTCTAAAGGCAAGACTATCCTTGCCTTTTCTCATTACTATGGTCATTCGGATAGTTTAATTGCAGAAGCCAGAGCTCTTCTTGATGGTATCAAGTATTTAAAGACAGTGTCTTCTACTCCAGCCTTCATTGAATGTGATTCTCTTACTCTTGTCAGGATAATCAAAAAGGAAGCAAACTGTCCTTGGTCCATTCTTAGCTATGTCAGAGAACTATGGAGTATCCTTTCTCAGCATGACTCTATATCGCATATTTTCAGAGAAGCCAACTCTGCTGCAGATCTTCTTGCTTCTTTAGCTTGCACTACCAAATGTAATTCTTTTTATTCTTATAGTGAGCTCCCTTGCATTATAAAAGGTGCTGCTCGACTGGACTCACTAGGCTTGCCTAGTATTCGATTGATGTAACTCTTTATTTACCTATATTGGAATATAATCGCCTCCTAGTGGTTGGATGGTGGAGTGGCTTTCTCCATACCCTGGTAAGGGGTGCACTCTCCCATCTACCCCTAGGTTAGGTTTTCAATTAAAAAAAGTATGTTGTTGGAGGACTCACCTATCTTTATTGACTGATACTTGCTTTTGGGTGACTGGTCAGCCCTTGGTTCTTCGGCCTCCTACTGATTATTTTGTTCTAGATCCTCTTTGGATTCCAGAAACTCTCCATCTGCTCCGCCATTCCTGTCATCATCAGACCCATTAGATTTTTCAGTTAATTCATCAAATATTACATGAGGAGATTTTTCTACAGTCTACTTTTTGACATTGAACACCCTATATGCTCTAGATGTGACAGAGTAACCCAAAAGTATTCCTAAATCACCCTTAGCCACAATTTTATCAAGATTAGCTTTATCATTGTTATGGATGTAACATTTTAAAGCAAAAGCTCTAAAGTATGCTAAGTTGGGTTTCTTACCTTTGAGCATCTCATAGGGGGTTTTCTTACTCTTTGGCCTTACCATGGCCCTGTTTATGATATAGCATGCAATGTTTGCTGCTTCTGCCCAGAACTTCCTTGGTAGTTGACATTCGACCAGCATTGTACGGGCAATCTCAACAATTGTATGTTCTTCCTTTCTACCATGATGTTTTATTCTGGGGTTCTGGGAGGGAAAAATTTGTGGATCAATCCTTCTTGATTGCAGAATTCAGAAAATGAATAGTTTTCAAACTCTCCTCCATGGTCAGATAAGATAGTGGTGATTCAGAACTTACCTCCCTGCTTTATTTTTCTGAAGAACTTCTGAAATTTAAAAAATGCATCATTTTTATGAGCTAAGAAAAAGATCCAAGTGAAGCGAGTAAAGTCATCAACAATGACAAAGCCATACCTCTTTCCACTTAGACTGGCTATTCTGGTTGACCCAAACAGATCCATGTGTAGGAATTCAAGTGGCATGGATGACATAGACTCATTTCTAGATTTGAAGGATTTTCTGGTTTGCTTTCCCAGGGAGTATGCTTCGCAAGTTTTAGTGTTATTTTTGAAAGACAAGTTTGGCAACCCTCTTACCATACCATGCTTTGCCAATTTATGCAGAACACTATAGCTAACATATCCTAACCTTTTATGCTAGATCCATGCATCATTGGATTGATTGGCTGACAGACAGAGATTTTTAGAGAAGGAGCAATCAAGGTCTACCATGTAGACATTGTTTATTCTATGACCAACAAACTTTATAGAATCAGAATTTTATTCAAAGATTTTGCATTCATTGGCATCAAATAGCACCTTATGGCCGTTGTCGCATAGTTGACCTATGCTTAGCAGATTATGCTCAAGGCCTTCTACTAGCATTACATTTTCAATAAGATTGGAAGAGTTCTTACCAACGGATCCTATGCCAATGATCTTGCCTTTATCTTTACCTCTGAACCTTACATGTCCTCCCTCTTTTTTGGTCAATTGGCTGAACTTTTTCTTGTCTCCTATCATATGCCTAGAGCAGCCGCTATCTAGGTACCACCGGTTGTGCTCAGCTGCTAGGCATTCCTATAGAGGACAAATCAAGCAAAGGGTTTTGGAACCCAAGCGACTCTGGGTTCAAATACATTGTTGAAAGCATGCAACAGAGACTTGGGAATCCATATTTGCTTAACAAGTTGTTTCTTTTGATTCAAGGGGCAATGAGTGCTGGTGTGTCTAAATCTATTGCATGTGAGGCAGACATTTTTTGTAGAATTCATAAAGTATGGATCAGATTGTGGTCTTGCACTTTTGTTTCAGAGTTCATTAAATTAGGTATGGTGGATATCCATATTTGATTGAGACTTGACTTTTCTTTTATTGTTCCACCCATTGTTGAACCAGTTGCTCTTTTTCTGATTGTTGTCCAACTTAAGCCTAATCTGGTTTTTGTTTGGCCTGCGGTGGGCAGGGGTAGACTTAGCATACTTCCCAAAGTTTGGCAACTGCCTTTGATTTTTTCTTGTCTTGTTTTGTCTTGTCTAGACAGTGTTGGGCATGTATGTAACATGCTTTAATTCTATTGTTTTGATGATGTCTGACTATGACTCATTAATATGTTTGACCTGCATTTGATAAATGTCAACATTCGTGCATTTCAGGACAAGCCAGCTTTGGCAACAAAAAAAGAAAGAAATTAAGTAAGGCACAGTAAATGAGCCATGTGGCTACACATGAATCAAGGCGGAATTCAAGATTCATGGTTGCACAAAAACCAAGGCACAGGCAACACAAGGCAAATGGTTTCTCAAGAATCCATGCAGATAAGGTTAGTGCACAACACTGCTCACATGCATGCAAGGTTGGTGCATCTTCTGGAAACATCAGGTCGGTGCACATTTCTCTCATACCTTACAAGTTCTACACTCATGCAACAAGCCAAGTCCGTACACATCTGCAAGTAAGGTCGGTGCAATCCTTTTCTAAAGTATAGTAAGGTCAGTGAACATCTGCTACAAGGTCAGTGCATGCTTTGTCAGCGTAACATACAAGTTCGGTGCACAACCTAGACTCGCACGAATCAAGGTTGGTGCATCTCCTACCTCAGTGCAAGACCAGGTCGGTGCAAGTCCTGTCGTCAACAAAAGACCAGGTCGGTGTAGGTTTTCTCAGCAAGGTCAGTGCTAGTATGTGCATTAGGTCGGTGCTAGCTCAATCAACGTCGGTGCAACCTCTGGCTAGCTCAAGACAAGGTCGGTGTAGGTTTCTGTTCCTATGAACCAAGGTCTAAGCACTTATGAAGATCAAGGTCGGTGCAGGTTCTATTCCTATGAACTAAGGTCTGAGCACTTATGAAGACTAAGGTCCATGCAACCTCTGGCCAGCAGATATCTAGGTCTGTGCATATTCTCTATGTGATAAATCAAGGTCTTTAACACTAGAAGGTCCGTGCACACATGAAGACAAGGTCTAAGCATGATGATGAAGGTCTTTGCAATGCTTCCTTCGAACAAATACAGAAGAAACTCTCTTGTGGTGTCTCGACACATCTAACCCATGTCTCGACACATCTAGAAGAATTCAAGCAGAAGCCATTCTGACTAAGCATCTGGATTCATCATTGTCTCGACACACTGAGTGAATAGTGTCGACACATTTGTGTGATAATCCCTGGACAGGGCGCTTCTGTCTCGACACCTTCTTGCAACAACTCTGCACATGACTCACATGTCTCGACACCTCTTAGTGTTGTCTCGACACATCAGCCATGGATCTTCAAGACATTCACTGGATGTCCCGAGACATGCACGATCAACCAGAATGATTCTTGAAGGCTCTCAATGGGATGTCTCGACACACTGCTAGGAAAGTGTCGACACACCCTTTTTCTTCCAGAAATCCTCAAGCCAATAAACTATCAGATCAGTGGGCCATCCAGAAAGAGAAAAAGGAACCACAAATCATTAAAATTAAGGATTTTGGGGTCTGAACCACGTTCTGAGGTCTGAGCCTTGCGCTACCATCTTATCACTCATTTGTCTACCTTTTGGAGATGGTTTTGTCAGAAATCTAGCAGGAAGAGCCACTTCTATCTGCCATGATGTAAGTCTTATCTGACTGCCTGTCCAAACTGTCTACTGCTAGAAATAGGACACTCTACAGTCTGCCATCATCCTGCTGTCGACCAATGGGATGTCCAACCAGCCATTATTCGCAGAAAAATATACTTCAGGCATAATGAGAAGACTACTTGTCTGAAAGGGATTTAATGTGAAGATCTAGAATTGACCAAAAGGAAATCTGCTCTACCTCTTTACACAGTCTGCCACCGTCCCATCCTTGTACCTAAACAAAGTCATCTCAAGCCAAATCTTCCAGAGCATCTTCTTCTAAGTAAAGAAAGCACTTGTCGGGAAAACTTGGAGGGAAAAGGTTCCTCACCAAGTGACCGTGTGGCACGCTGTATATATGTAGAATATCTAGCTTCCCAGGCTATTGCTGCCATCGTCCACAAGTGCCACGCTCTAGACTATCTACCAAGAAGATCCCGTAGAAGCGTGAGAGCAGCCTTAGTACTTCTCTGACTTAGTCCAGCATTACTAGAGAAGAAAAAAAGACGAGAAGCCCTGAGAGATAGAGAGAGCAGCCATGCAGTCTACCAGTATTTTGAAGAAAGAGATCCCTTGATGTAATTTTGTAGCTGCAACCACCAACTCTCATGTCTTGATCTATTCCTTCAGCTGGTGTCTACATTGTCACTATTGCTTCTCCACTGCACTTGTAGTATTTCATTTCTTTTGTTTCAGTTCATCTATCAACTTTTCATCTTGATCGTCTGATCCTCTGTTTAGGGATCGGGTTCCCTCTGCGATTTCAGAGGAAGAGAGGATTTGTTCATCTAGGTGATTGGCAAGCAATTAGTCAGCGGATAGCAAGCTGTGTTGCTCAGCCGTCCAAGCAAGTTGTGTTGCTCAGCGGAGCAAACTGTGTTGCTCAGCGGAGCAAGCTGTGTGTCAGCCGAAAAGTCTTACCAGGTTTGGTGAGGGGTGGATGTAGGTTGTGGGCTTACAATCGAACCACCTTAAATATCCTGTGTATTAGGCTGTATGTTTGTGTGATTGATCCATCTCCTCTACCTCCCATTCATAGGTCCGTGTGCTTCCTTTAACATATGCAATATTGGCTTTTCCATCACACACTCTTGCCTTCAGATCCGTACTATCTATTTTATCCTAATACTAATAGGTTTTCTAGCCTCTTGCACTTCTCTTGCTACCTGCTGCATTCTTGCACTCAGGTATTAGGAAGTATACTCAGGCCAAGGGTGTTCAACTTCGTTCACACTCACTCACACCCTTGGTTGATCTCTAATGTATTCACACTAAAGCTGGTATATCTATATTCCGTTAAATGTGCTTTTGGTCTTGCTGCCTTCTAGATTGCCCTTTTCTGAGTAGAGTCGTTGGCATCACTACTTGATGCATCGACGCCTCGCATAGCCTCGTCTACCTGCTCACTTAGATGTATTGACTTGGTAACTTAAGTACATCGATGGTTCTTTGCAGCATGTGCCTTGTGCCTTCCTCTCTTCATCTAAACCATACCTATTTTATTCCATTGTGCATTGTGTCTAAATATGCTATTTGTATTATAGGAGTGGTTTGTGCTGTTTGTTTCTAAGAGTTTTTAATTGGGCAAAGTTTGTCATAGGATCTATTCAACCCCCCCCTTCTAGATCCGATTGCACTCCGTGGGACCCAACAATTGGTATCAGAGCCTAGCTTTGCTATTCCTAGATCCTACGATCTACAGGGAAAGATCCCAGTGCATTTTTAGAAAATGGCTTCATCTGTTACACATGCTTCGAAGGGTTCTCCACCTATTTTTGATGGTTCAGATTTTTCTATATGGCTGAGAGGAATGTACGTCTATGTCAAACTCACAGATCCACAATTGTGGAATCTTATATACATTGGTCCAAATGAGCTGCCATCAAACTCAAATGAATGGTCAGCTGAACATAAGACCAAACATGACAATAACCTTGCTGCACTCAATTTAATCAAAGCAGCGGTTGATGACAGATTACTTGATCTTGTGTCTACCTGCAGCACAGCTAAGCAAGTTTTGGAGGTGTTGATGAACATCCATGAGAAAGAATATCAAGAGCATCAATGCCTTATGGTTGACCGATCAGAGGAATCAAGCAATCCATCCTCATCTTAGGTAAGCTTTGATTCTGAAGACTTTACTTTTGAAGAGCTCATGGGTGCATATGATCAGTTGATTGAGCAGTACAAAAAGATGAAATCTGAAAACAAAAGATTGAAAAAGGATTTGAAGAAAAATAGTCAAAGTAAGAGTCGTGCTTGGGAAAATTGTTCCAACTTTGAAGAGCTCAACAATACTCTTGCCTTTGACTTGGATCTAAACAAACAAACCATCGTGTGTCTAAACGATGAAATGAGAATCCTTCAAGAAGAAATCATAAGGTTGGAAGAGACTGTTCGAAACCTTAAAATCCAACCCATCCGTCAGAATGAAAGTCCTTTCTGTAACAATTGTTCAGCTTTTGAAGAGCTAAATGACACTCTTACATCTGACTTGGATGTAAATAAGCAAACCATTACATGCCTAACAGATAAAAATGGAATCCTTCAAGCTGAAATCACTAGGTTCGAAGAAATCATAAGACAACTTCAAAACCAACCTATATCAATATCTAATGAACAAACCATGTCAGACAAGCTAATCCATGATACAAGGTTGATTGAAGAAATAAAAATGGTAAAAGATCAAAATGACATGTTGCTTGAAAAATAGTCCATTTATGAGAAGGGCAAGGGTATTGCCCATGATAGTTCTAAAAAACTGAATGAACTTCAAATGGAGATTGAAAATTACAAGGGGGTTAATGCTATGCTCAATGAGCGATTGGCTGCGTGTGAGGAGGACCTCGCTGAAACCGAGTTGCATGTCTCCTCATTGGAGAATGAAATCAAAGATATAAATGACTATCTATCTAAGTGTATACAGGATAAGGAAAGCATGAAGATACTCATGGAAAGAAGAGTAAGTCATCATGAGGGAGATTTGGGTTACAAACCCAAAAACCAACGATTCTTCGGAAGCAAGGCCTACATCACTTCTGTCAAGGGTAAGAATGAAGCCATCACTTCTTACCACCTCCCAACACCGCATGCTGCTCAGAAAAACCAAAAACGCATTGGTAAGCAGAAAGAGAAGGCTCTCATGCAAAAACAGAAGCCCCAGTCTGCTAGTCTTGACATGCACAACAGGAAAAGCCATGATGACTACCATGCCTCTCATAAAATGAATGTTTATTACTTTCATTGTGGCATGCTTGGTCACACTATACATGACTGTCTCACCTTGAATAATGATGAACTAAGAGCAGGAAAGGATTCAAGAATTGCTGCTGAAATCAAGGGCAAAAGATAGGTCAACTCTGGCAGAGGACGTGTGCAGCAGAACTTTGCACAAAACCGCATGGGGAATCAGAAGAGTCAACACCTCAATTCGGACAGGTCGACACTCCCCATGGCTTTCAACAAAAATCACCCTCCTTGCTGCTACCACTGTGGAAAGATTAGCCACACAATCCAGGAATGCTGACAACTGAGAGGTAGGAGCTACTCTCATAATCAACATGACAGTATACATGCTCACTCGCAATGGAACCATGCATATGTGCATAGAAGAAATGGTAAATACCTTGTGCGTTGCTTCTATTGTGGTGAATATGGACATACATCCAATTATTGTCCCTGGATGAGAGTGGGTGACCAGAAGGTAGCAAAGAAAAGAAGATCAATTGCTGGAACTGCTACTAACCAACAAGGACCCAAGCAAGCTTGGGTACCTAAAAATTTCAAATGAGAATTTTGAATGTAGGGTGCCTTGGAGCTGAACAATGGATGGTCAAAAGAATAAATGCTCAAGTCATAGGTATGTAAATAATGTTTTTGTGTTCAATCCTTGCATGATAAGCTTGCATCGTAGTCATTACATATGGATGTGTTGTGGTCCTTGAGCATCAACTTGAAATTTCATGCCACATCATGCATTTCATGATCAAGGGACCCAACAATGCTTGACCTCTGGTATATCAAATAATGAAGAGTAGAAAGGCAAGTCAAGCTTACCTGGAGCTCTCACTATGCGTGAGCAGGGTCTCAGATCCAAACCTTCACCTTGTACCAGAGATTAATTATCTCAGCTGCTCAATCCATAAAACATTTGTCATGCTGATGGAATCGCTATATTGATGAGTTGTTGGTTGATATGTTCTGCCACCTCATAACAGCCATGAGAACTTCTTCCTTATCATTGTTGATTATTGTTTTGATGATTTATACCATGGCTGAAGTCCCGATATTAAATGGCACCCAAGAGGGGGGTGAATTGGGTTTAAAAAATTTCTGCCGAGATAGACTCAAATATGTGATGACGTGGGGACACAGAAGAAAACAAGAGCAAGACAAATTATGCTTTTGATAAACCACGGGATTTAAGTGAAGAAGATCAAACAATCTAGATCTAAAGGATACAAAATATCTAGATTCACAAGTATGCATAGAAGAGGGATAGGAGATATGGAGCACACCACAAGGAGACAGCGATTTTAAGGTGGTTCGGATGCCACAACGGCAACCTACGTCCACCCCTCACCGATAGTGAGGAACCACACACTATCTTGTAAGGAGTTACAAGATCAAACACACACAACACATACACACTGGGAAGGAGAGTTCTCGCGAGGTGTAAGAACACCTTAATACACACACAGCTACAACGGAGAACACACAACCACACACACACACGGATCTAGGAAGATCCACACACACTGAAATGTTTAACGATTACAAGAACCATACATGAAGCTTAAGGGAACAAAATGAATTTAGAACACAAGAGAAGAATCTTGATTTGCTCCCCCTTAATGGATGATTGGATGCTTTGGATGCAGCTTGAATCCTTGGGCTGATCTTCACTTGACTGGATGAATAACTCTTCTCGGAGCACTGTTCACGTCTACAGTGCTGGATCCCTTCTCTTCCTCTTGGTAGCCCCCTTGATCCACCTTGAGCATTAGGGTTTTCTTCACCCTCTTGTATAAGTTATATAGGCTTTGAATGGTCTATGGACTCCCCCAGACCAGATCCACAATTTCTAGAGGGTTTGAGTGCTAAGGGATTAAAGAATACCAAGTGGAAAGGCTTCTTTCGAAGTGTCAAAAAGTCAACAATATTGGGCAGCTCGGGGCTGGCGGTCGACCGCCACTGAGAGACCTGTAGGAGGCCGGTCCCTAGGTGATCCGGTCGACCGGGATTGAGGGGCGGTCGACCGCCACTGAGACAGCCTGTAGAAGTTTCCATTCTGTTATTCCAGGTCGACCGGGGTGATGCTGGAGGTCGACCGGACTGTCAAAAACCTGAAAAACGAAGAGTTTAGCCCAGAAAAATGTGTCCATATGATCGAGGCATGATTTGAATGATTGGTTAAAATGTTATTACAAGTTCATTCAATGTACTTAGAAAACCATTTGGAATGCTAAAACCTTAAGTAACAGCTTGAAGAGTTCCGACCTTGAAGGCTTATGAAAAACACTTATGTTATTAGATCCAAGCAAGTGAGCAATCCTATGTCCTTGGTTTTGTTATCATCAAAACACCAAGATATATATAAAACAATCTCCCCCTTTTTGATGATGACAAAACTTTAGGGCATTCAAACCAAAGATCATGTTAAGAAAAAAAATAACCACTTGTATGCCAACAAGAATATGAAATGAGACACAAATGCCAACCGTCTGAGTTCAAAACACCAGTACTTTCAATTCATCATAGTTTCATTACAAAGTACATTAGTGCGAGAGTGAATGCACGACTCTAAAACCAAAGTCTAAGCAAAAGACTAACACTACTGACAGCCCTCACATGTGACATGCAAGCAAGCAACACAACCACACAACGACATACATAAGTAGATAATAAACATGCCCTACTACTTCTCCCCCTTTGTCAACAGCAAAAAGGGATAGGATAGATGAAGGAGGGGCTCAAGCAACACTGGACCAAAAGAGAACATGCTAAAGGTGAAAACAAAACAAATCCTCATGGAGCATCTTCAGGAGGTGGCTGATCGGCTGGAGATGTAGGTGGAAGGCCAAGGTGCCGACGAATGTCACCAAGATGGTAGGCATGACTGTGAAGAAGATCAAGAATATGACCAATGGATTCATCACGAGCCGCATCCTGTCGCCGCATGCCAAGAAGGGAGAGGTGCATGAAGCTAAAGGATTGGCCAGACTCAGCTAAATCCTCTCGGAAGGAAGTCATGTGGGGGGTGAGAGTGGCCATCTGAGTAGAGAGAGTCTCGAAGGCAGTAGAGAAGGTGTCCATGTGCCCTGATATGGTGTCAAACGCAGTGCCCATAGTGTCCCCAAGGGTAGAGATACGATCCCCAAGGATATCCACACGAGTTTCCAATCCGGTAAGCCGCCTGTCAAGAGCCTCGTAGTCCACCGAAGGGCGCTGTCCGGCCCCCTGAGTGGAAGATTCCCCATGTTGAAACTGGGGTGGAGGAGGCATCTAAAAAGCCGGATGAGAAGGAGATGGTGGGGGAGGCTGCTTCTCAGCTGGAACTGAAGGGGGGATATCCCCCTCGCCTTGCTGCTGTGCTGGTTCTTCTTCTTCCTCACTAATTTCATCTTCCCCATAAACTGGAATGTCCCGCACAAGCTCGCCGTCGGGACCAAAGTAGTAGCCAAAATCTATGAAAATTTTATGCTTGTTGTATACATCATCCTGCCTAACATATATGAACTGCTCATTTGCCACATCTATCCCGGCATAAATGAAGATACCGGTCAACTGCGAAGCATATGGAAGAGAGCGCCGGAGGTAGGTACGACAGGTGCTGATCAGATCTGTCATGATCCAACCCATATTGATTTGAATGCCATTCATGACATGATCGAATAGGAATCTCTGAACTTCTGTAACCTCATCCCGATCGCCCACTTTGGGATAAATTAATGAAGTAAACATGTGGTGCAGGACCCGTTGTATTGGAGGAAAATGATTGGCATTCAGCTTGATCAAATTGCTCACACCGTGCACATACTCACAGTTGGTCATAGCAGTAAATGTTGCTGGAACTTCACCAAAACCATATGCCCTATCTGCACCCATGGCGGATACTCCTAGGGCCTGCTGAAATAACTCCGGAGTGATATGAAGCTCCACACCTTCAACCGTGGTGTATAACTGGTCATTCCTCACAACTAAAAACCCGTAGAACTGCTGCACCAACTGAGGATAATATCTATTGTACCGGGTAACAAAATCCATCCAACCATCCTGAACCTCAAAAAGAGCGTACAAATTCAGGAAGAGCTCATTCACCTCATTGAAGTCGACCAAGCAAGGGTCGATAATAGGACGTGGAGGTAAAGGTGCTCGAGGCAGAGGAGGAGCTTGCTGAGGTAGAGGAGCCGGGGCCTCTGTCCGTTGACGGCTAACTTGCCCTTGGGCAGAACGCTGAGAGCTCCGTCTGAGTGGCATCCGGACCTAGAAAAACCCATCGGGAAACTCTTAGAACAATCGATCACAACCCGGGAAACGTGGATGGAGCACAGGAGCACTGCTAGGGCTTGGATCGACCTTTCCACAGTGTGGAAGCTGAGAGGGATCTCCACAGACGCACGAGTGACCGTATGGAGGATGTCCCAGGAAGATGACGGGACGACCGAATCGTGTGCGGGTGGAGGGAGAGAGAGTTGTGGGGGCTTGGTTGGTGGAGAGATGGAGTGTTAGGGTTAGGGCAAGGTGGTAGAGAGTGAAAAGGAGTGAAGGAGAGAAGGAAAGAGGGAGAGAGAGCCCTTTAAAAGGGGGTCGGTTGACCCTTAAGTCGGGCCGGTTCACTGCTGGCGGTCGACCGGCGCGGGCCTAGCGGTCGACCGCCAGGACCAAAATCCCCATTTTTTAAAAAAAATCTTTTTCTTTTTTCTTTTTTTTGTGTTTCTCCTTTTTTTATTTTCCTTTTTTTGTTTCTCCCTTTTTTTGTTTATGGGGGATAAGCAACCGACTACTTGAACCAACAAGACAGTGGAAGTATGTAGAGGCGAAGATGTGGAGACGAGAAGAAGTTTTGATTTCCCCTAGGTAGAACCGTTAGTTCCAGCAACACTGAGTCCACAGATGTATTCAATCAAGGAATATTTATCCATATAATTATTTTTCAAGGGGGGCTAAATATAAGTATGTACATGGAGGCATTCAACGGTGAATGAAGACACACAATGCATTCAACGGTAAATTCAATATGCATGTTTTTCTACCCGTGATGCACATGAGTTTCTAAAAATGCAACCCTATACCTTAGATGCACATCTATGTATGTATGCTCTCACCCTTGCACATCCCAAGTTCTCTTCTTATCTTATAGAATTGATCCTGGTTTAGGGGTTTGGTGAAGATGTCAGCTAGCTGATTGTGTGTGTCAATGAAGTTCAATTCAAAGACCCCTTTCCCTACATGATCTCTCAGAAAGTGATGACGAATATCTATATGTTTGGTCCTTGAGTGCTGAACATGATTTTTTGACAAATTAATTGCACTAGTATTATCACACAGTATTGGAACAGTTTTCATTTCAATATCTAAATCAAGCAGTTGGTTTTTGATCCAAAGTACTTGGGCTCCACAACTTCCGGCGGCTACATATTCAGCCTCGGCCGTTGAGAGAGCTACTGAATGTTGTTTCTTGGAGGCCCATGAGACTAGGCAACCACCAAGAAACTGACAATATCCACTTGTACTTTTACGATCTACAATGCACCCAGTATAATCCGCATCGGTATAGGCAATTAAATCAAAGGAACCACCGATAGGAAACCACAAGCCAAAATCTATTGAGCCAATGAGATATCTAAAGATGCGTTTCACAGCAGATAAATGAGATTCCTTGGGGCATCACTGAAAATGGGCACAAAGACATACACTGAATTGAATGTCAGGGCGACATGCTGTAAGGTACAGTAGTGATCCGATCATACCTCGAAACAGTGTAGGATCTACTATTTTACCATTTTCATCTCTATCCAGTATGGTGGCCATGGGAGTTGATATGGGTTTTGCTTCCGCCATCCCGTATTTCTTCAGCAATTCCATAGTATATTTGGCTTGATTGATAAAAATTCCTTCTGAAGTTTGTTTCACCTGCAATCCAAGAAAAAAGTTCAGCTCCCCCATTAAGCTCATCTCGAATTCTCCTTGCATAGTCTTTGCAAATTCCTCGCATAAAGCATTGTTAGTAGCTCCAAAAATAATGTCATCCACATACACTTGAACTACTAAAATGTCCTTACATGATTTCCTTGTGAAAAGTGTTTGATCAACCTTACCTCTCTTGAAGCTATTTTCAGCCAGAAAAGAGGTAAGCCGTTCATATCATGCCCTTGGTGCTTGTTTTAGTTCGTACAAGGCCTTTTGGAGCTTGTACACATGTTGTGGATGTTTGGAATCTTCAAAACCTGGCGGCTGCTCTACAAAGACATCCTCCTTGATATAATTGTTAAGAAATATAGATTTAACATCTATTTGAAATAGTTTAAAATTCAAGGAGCAAGCGTAGGACAGTAAGATCCGGACTGCTTCAAGTCTAGCAACCGATGCAAAGGCCTCATCAAAATCAATGCCCATCTCCTGGATGTACCACCTTGGCCACAAGCCGGGCCTTATTCCTCACAATTAAACCCGCATCATTTAGCTTGTTTCTAAAAACCCAACGAGTTCCAATAGTAGGATGATTTGTAGGACGCGGCACGAGAGTCCACACCTTCTCTCTTTCAAACTGATGCAGCTCTTCATGCATAGCCTGAATCCAGGATTCATTTTGGAGAGCTTCATGAATGTCCTTGGGCTCTTCTTGTGAAAGAAGGGCCATCAAGTCCTCCTCTTCAACCTGCCTTAGAGAGGACCTAATTTTTACCCCATCCTCCAAATTACCTATGATGTTCACAGTTGGATGATCCTTTAGAAGAGTGGAGGAACTGGGCAAATCAGGATGCTGCACTTGTGGTTCTTACAGTGTCTCAATTGTAGGATCCTCATCTTCCTCATTTTTGCTCGAGGTTGCCTTCAATGGTTCATCCTTAGCTTTGACATATGATGAGTTCTTGGGATCTTCATCTGCATCCAGAGTGGAAGAAATTTGGTTTGTGAGTTTTGAATCGGATTCATCAAAAATAACATGAGGGCTTTCTTCAACGACCAAAGTCCTTTTATTGAATACTCGGTAAGCTCTAGAATTGAGTGTATAACCTAGAAAAATACCTTTATCACTCTTTTCATCAAACTTACCCAGGTTGGACTTACCATTGTTCAAGACATAGCAAGGGCATCCAAAGGGTTTAAGATAGGAGATGTTTGGCTTCTTACCCTTGTAGAGCTCATATGGAGTTTTCTTTAGAATGGGCCTTACCATTGCCCTGTTTATGATGTAGCATGCTGTACTCACGGCTTCAGCCCAAAAATACTTAGGTAGGGAATTTTCACTGAGCATGGTCTGTGCCATGTCTATCAACGTTCTATTCTTCCTCTCTACTACTCCATTTTGCTGGGGCATCCTTGGTGATGAAAAATTGTGTGTGTACCCCTGTTCCTCACAGAACATGCTGAATGCATGATTTTTAAATTCACCACCATGATCACTCTGGATTGTGGTGATGAGGTAACCCTTTTCATTCTGGATTTTTCTGCAAAACACTTGAAACTCTGTCAGGGCATGACTTTTATTAGCTAAAAATAGCACCCATGTGAATCTGGAAAAATCATCAACAATCACAAAGCCATAGGATTTTCCTCCTAGGCTAGATGTTCTAGTAGGACCAAAAAGATCAAGATGCAACAGTTCCAAAGGCCTAGCGGATGAAACAATGTTTTTATTTTTGAAGGAAATTCATGTTTGCTTGCCTTTCGTGCAAGCTTCACAGATTCTATCACTTTCAAATTTTAATTTAGGCAGTCCAATCACCAGGTCATGTCTAGACAACTTAGAGATAACTCCAAAACAAGCATGACCTAACCTTCGGTGCCATGACCAAGCATTTTCATGATTGTTCGCAACCAAGCAGAGATCATCACACGAAACGTTATCAATATCAATAGTATAAACATTGTTATTCCTTTCTCCAAGAAATTTGATCTCATTTGAGTTTTTGTTTAAGACAATGCAGTGGGTTTCATCAAAAACAACTTTAAAACCCTTATCGCACAATTGGCTTATGTTAAGCAGATTATGATTCAGGCCTTTCACCAAAAGCACATCTTCAATAAGAATTTCAGAATTCTTACCAATATTGTCAATCCCAACGATTTTACCTTTGTCTTGACCTCCAAAGACAACTGAACCTCCATCCTTATCTTGCAGTGTGGAGAACACTTTCTTGTCCCTTGTCATATGCCTTGAACACCTGCTATCCAAGTACCATTTGCTCCCCCTGGCTTCAAGACATATATGCAAGAAGAAAAATTCTTATGCAATTGTTTTTGGTACCCAAGCTAGTTTGGGTCCGTAGGAGTTAGTCCAGTTCTTGGTATATCTTTTCTTGGTCCAAGAGACATGATTTCTAGATGGGCTTTGTCTAAACTGATGTGTCCCCTGTGGTTCTATAGTTTTGATGATGACAGATATTATGCCTCATTATGTTTACATCCTTGATGATATAATCCTGTTGCATTATGAGAAACTGTCAGAACAGGTTTAAGAATGACTCACAAGTCATAAAGTTAACCCAAGTCAAAGTCAAATCATGACATGTAAGGTTAATGCTCAGATCAGGTAATGCTCTGTTAGTTCTCCTGCATACATTTAGTTCATATCTTCTATATGCATTCACTTCATCGGTCCATGTTCATTGTGCTTGAAAGTCTGTACGTTCTCCGGTGTTTCATTGCATCAGTCATACAGTCTGCACTCTTCATTCATGCCATAGTCTATACATTGCCTTGCCTCTCCATGCATATGCAAGTCTATACATCAGTCAGCATAGTCTAGACAGAAGTGGGTCGACCCCCCTTCCAGATGGGTCGACCCCCCAGATTCGCAAGTCTGTACATTGCCCTCATGCATACACAAGCATCATGTTTGCATTTAAGTCTGTACAACACACACACACCCAAGTCTACACATCATTGTTGTATGCATGCTTAGTCCATACACTTGCTGACAGCAAGTATATACATTATCACCTGCATGCATTACTTCAAGTCTATACAGCCTGCCTTCATGGTATTGCAAGTCTATACATTGTGCGTGGTTCAAAACAAGTCTGCACAATGTCTGTCGCATGTCACTCATTCAGAGTCTATACATCAGTCAGCATTGCCTGTTGCATTGTTCATCAAGTCTAGACATTGTGCATTCCTTCATATCAAGTCTAGACATTGCATGCCACAAGTCTGCACATCCTGTTTGCACTAAGTATGTACACTGTCTGTGCTTTCACGTGTCTGGTTGCATGAGTCATTGAAGTCTATACATCGCTTGTCGCTCACCAAGTCTGTACATTACCCAGTCGTGTGAACATTGCACTGCAAGTCTATACATCGGCCTGGGGCTTGGCAAGTCTGTACATCGCATTTGATGAAGGCATTGGAAGTCTATACATTGATTAACTGTTCATGCATTCATCGAACATGTCAATACATTCATGGCATATGTGCAACGTTTGTTCTACAAGTCGATACATTGATTCACTGTTCATGCCTTCACTCAAAGTCTGTACAGCCATTCCTTGAGATCAAGTCCATACATTGCACTGTAGCTTGCTTAGGTGAAGTCTGTACATCCACCGCTGAACCTTCCAAGTCTATACACTATCCTGTTGCTTTCAAGCCATTCATCAAGTCTATACATTCCCAGTCTTTACCTACGTTCAGAACCCCAAGTCTATACATTGGTAAAGTCTGCACATTGTGCTTTGAAGCTTTATCAGGTCTAGACATTGTCCTGTAGCTAGCACGAAGGCAAGTCTATACATTGTCTCGTTCACATGCTTCAAAGTCTATACACCGTGGCCTTCGAATCTTCAAAGTCTGTACATCCTTCATTGGCCAAGTCTACACATCGCCGTGTTCACTTGTTTCAAGTCTGCACATTGTTTCAAGTCTGTACATCGCCTTCAAGCTTTCCAAAGTCTTTACATCGCTTGTGTCATCAAGTCTATACACTCGTGAGTGTGTCATCAAGTCTATACACTTGTGAGTGTTTCATCAAGTCTATACACTCGCTCGTCTCTCCAAGTCTATACATCGGCGCACTGTTCATGCATCAGTTCTCCAAGTCTATACATCGGCGTACAGTTTATGCATCAGTTCTCCAAGTCTATACATCGGTGCACTATTCATGCATCGGTTAAGTCTATACACTGGCTATGGCTTGTTCATGCATCTTACCCACGCAAGTCTATACACTGAGGTCGCACGAAGGCACTCAAGTCTACACATTCTCACATTGTACACACTTGCTTATATGTTGCATCTAAAGTCTGTACACTAAGGTCGCATGAAGGCACTCAAGTCTACACATTCTCACACTGTACATACTTGCCTATATGCAGCATTCATGTCTATACACGCTTTGTTAAAAGCCTTAACCAAGTCTATACATCCATCTGATACTCTCTTATGACTGTGTCAAGGGTATACACTTCGAGAAGAAAGATGGCTGGGCACGTGATCCGAGGTTGGCACCTAGCACGTGATTCGAGGACAAGAGGGCACAAGCCCTACACACGCCCTAGCTGCGGCTAGTATAAATATAGAGCTTCGTCCACATGAAGAAGACTGATCAAGATCAAGGAAGAGTGATCGAAGTAGAGGCAGAGAGCAGAAAAAGGCAGAAGAAGAAAAAGGAGAGAGCAGCAACAGAGAGGCTGAAAGCAGAAGAAGAAAAAGAAAATGAGATTGAGATCGAGAGTGAAGAAGAAGAAGAATAGTGTGAGCCTGATACTGAGAAGAAGAAGAGAGAGAGAGAGAGAGTTCGTGGAGAAGAAGAAAGAAGCCTTCATTGAAGATTCATTTGTCTGGCATTGGATCAAATCCAAACCAGTTTTCCTCCTGCGAGAGCTACTTAGTGTGTCTCATTTCCAGCTTTACGTTTGCTGTGTTTTTTCCTTTGTGTTTGCTTTTTATTTTGTTCTTTCCATCTATTCACCTTGTTCTTCCGATTCCCTTGTTTGGGATCGGGGTTCCTCCTGTGGTCTCAGGAGAAGGGAGACTTCTTCTCTGGTTTTGCTAGTGACTGGGTAGTCTCTAGTGGTTCCCTCTGGTGTGGAGGAAGAGAGGTCCGTGACCTCTGGTTTGCAAGTGGCTGGGAGTCACTTGTAGGTTTCCCTCCGGGTTGGAGGAAGGGATATTCATCTTCGGTTCTGGTCTTGTGGGTTGCAAGTCCAGGTGGGTTCCCTCCTGGGTGGAGGAAGAGAGACCTTGGTCTCTGGTTGCTAGTGACGGGTAGTCACTAGCGGTTGCCCTCCGGTTGGGAGGAAGAGGGGAGGTTGTTCCCCTGGTCAAGCTGTTTGGCAGCATCTGTTGCAGACTGAGTCTGCGGTTCTAGCGTTAGCTAGTGGAAGCCTCACTCTGGTTTGGAGTGAGGGGTGGACGTAGGTCTGTGGACCGAACCACCTAAAAAATTATCTGTGATATGGTTTGCAGTGTGCGTTTGCTCCTTGCCTTCTACCTCTTTCACAGGTTGTATGAACATTCTTGTGTCTACCTGCAGTGACCTTGAGCATTACATATTTTGCTAAGTGAATCTGGTGTGCATAGTTCTGTCTTCGACATTAGTCTTGATCAGGTTCCACTAGTTTAGTTAGCAGTTCATCTGGTCAATCAAATGTTTAATTGAGCTCTATAGTTCTTATTTCACAATTGTTTCTAGCAGCAGGCTTATTATTTTTAAGTGGGGCAATATTTTTGAAGGGGATACATTCACCCCCCCTATGTATCCTTCGCACCGTCCCAACAATTGGTATCAGAGCAGGTTGTCTGCATAGAAGGTCCAGCGACCTGTAGATTCGATCATGCTGTCTTGGTGTTTTGGTGCTTCATTATTCCTGTTGCATTTATCTGATCAGTTTTCATGGGTGATCCACCGATTTTCAACAGTTCTAATTTTAATGTGTGGTTTGTTAGTCTACGCAATTATGTTGATGCAGTTAATCCTGATCTGTGGAAGTTAATTTCACAAGGTCCTCACACATTACCAAAGAAAGTGTCCAAATGGACCAACAGCCACAGATCAAAGGATGGAGAAAATCAGAAAGCCTTCAATCTGATGAAAGCAGCCACTGACAGAGCCTTACACTCCTGTCTTTATGATTGCCGGTCTGCTAAGGACATTCTGGATGTGCTGAAGCGAGTTCACAGGCTAAATGAAGACAGTTGCATGATGGCTAACAGAAGTAATCAAAGTGGTAGCCAAAATGAAGAAGAGGATGATGATGAGGTAAACATCTTCGAGAATTTTTCTTTAGATGATTGGCAGGGTGCATATGGTGAGTTACTTGAGTCACATGAGATGCTAAGAAAAAAATATAAAAAATTGAAAAAGAAAATTGATCTGAATAGCTCAGAGTCCTCATGTGAAAATTGCTTAAAACAGAAACAGTCCTATGATGCATGCTTGTCTGAAGTCCAACTGCTTAAGAAACAAATTGGCTTAGTTAAAGAAGAAAATCAAGAACTTGTATGTGAAATTTCTGAACTAAAAGGAAAACTTAGCTCGATTGAGGATGATCAGGTTCATGTTAATAATTTAGTTCAGAATGAAAAACTGTTGAAAGAATTTGATTCTGTTAGCACTGAATTGGATGTTCTAAAATCTGAAAATGAATGTCTTAGGAAACAATGTGAAAAACTCCAGGTTCAAACAATATGTTCTGGTAAATCTGCATGCAATGAGTGTCCATTTCTCAAGGAAATAAATGAAAATCTTCACTCAAATTTAGAATGGCAGAAGGAGTTTATTGTTTCCCTAAAGGAATAAAACAAAGATCTGTTAAACAAGATTCTGGAGCTTGAACAGATAGAGGAAGAGCTGAATGATAAAATGAGCTCAATGAAAATTGATAAAGGCTCTGTTGAAGAAATTGAAAATCTGAAATCAAAAAATGACAAACTAACCAAAGAGGTTGAAGGATTGAAGCAGTTGAACACTGCTATGTCAGAGAAACTTCTTCTCTTAGAAAAAAGAAAATCTGTTGACATTGAAGAATCTGAAAAATTGAGAAATCTGGAACAAGAAATTGAGGAATGTAAAATTGCAAACAAGGTGCTAAGTGAATGTGTAAATTTTAATGAACAAGAGATTGCCAGTTATGAAATACACATCGTTTCTTTGGAAAATGAAATTGAAGATTTGAATAATTCCTTGTCAAAATTTGTGGACGGAAAAGATATTCTGGACAAGATTCTAGGAACTAAGGTTAATTTTCAGAAGGAAGGGTTGGGCTATAACCCCTCAAACAAGAAGAGTTTTCAAAAAAAAGTTCAAACTTCCTTTGTGTCCAGCTCAACTTCTCACAGCCCTCAGAACCTTCCTCGTTATCAGTCATCTGCTCAAAAGAAAATAATAGTAAAACAGAAAGAAAAGAATCAACATGTTTCTCTTCCCACTCTACATGATTCACCCACACACTCACATGCATCTAAAAAGAAAATGATTTGTCATTACTGTCATAAGTTTGGCCATCTGATATATGAGTGTAGATTAATGGAACTAGATGATTTGAATGCCAGGAAATCTCATGATAAAAATTCTTCATCTCAGAAAAATAAAATAGAATGTTCTCACTGTGGCAAATTAGGACACACGATTGCACAATGCTGGTTTGCAAGTGGTAAGAAAACATTTCATTCATATCATGCTAAATTCCCTGCAAGCCAGCATGGTTTTAATAAGAACAAATTTGTTCCTGTAAACTAGCACATCACTTGCTATAACTGTAACAAATTTGGTCACAAGGCCACCGAATGCTGGTCAGGCTCTTTCAGAAGAAATCAAATTAGCTGCTCTCAATGTGAAAAACATGGCCATACAGTCAAGGACTGTTGGCATCTTCAAGATAGGCGGGTAAATTTCAAATATGCTAGACATCCTTATAAGGAAAACATGTTTGGTAAGATTAACAGGAATAACTTCCATAATAAAAATAGAAACCAGTATGCACCTGCATAAAAATTTCATGCTAATAATTGTGTGCATAACAATAAATCAAAGCATGTTGCTTCCTGTTATAATTGTGGGCAGTTTGGGCACTCCATGAGTGAGTGTAATATAATGAAGTCTGATGACTTACATGCCCAAAGATTATGGAAAGCACCTATCAGAGGTGTTACTAACAAAGTAGGACCCAAGAAGTCTTAGGTACCTAGAAACATAAAATGAGATCTGTGCTTTGCAGGTATGCCTTAGGGATGAGGAATAAAAGGGGGTCAAATAAACCAAGGCATCCAAAGTTCGGTAAAACCCCAACTCTGCTGTTTAAATGCTTGTTCACCTGAATTTTTTTCTTTTAGCTAAACATCATGCTTAATATGTCAATTAAGATCTCATGCATACATGTCCATAACTGCATCTGCCATTTGTATTTTTTTTCTGATCATGCACTGGTGCATACATGAGTTTAAAGGTTGTCTGCATTTGATGCATACATATGCCAATTGTAGTTGTTTGATATTTGTTAAAATGCATAATCACTGAAAACAAATTGCATTCTGAAAAATCTGAAAAGGTGAATTGAATAAATCTATTGCTTGGATGATGTCTCATGATTAAAATATTCATCTGCACATTTGACATGCACATGCATTCACAATCGCATATAAGTAGCATATTGTCAGCTTAAGATGCATACAGAACTGCATCTGTATTGGATTGACATGCATGACTCTTGGTATATGAATAGTGAGATACTAAAGGACAGATGAATTCTGTCTGGAAGTGCTTGCTATGTGTGAGGTGGTCTTTAGACCAAGTCCTCCGCCTGGTACCATAGGTCAGAGTTGCATACATTTAGAAATGCTAGATCATGCATACATTTAGGGGGAGCATTATTCATATTCTATCAACTGAACTTCCCATCTTCAGATTGAACTGCTATCTTGCTTAAATCCCTGTGATGAATGTGTAATGCAACACATTTCAGCTTCCTGCTTCAACTGTTATCAGCCACTTTCACTCAAACTATCCATTGGTATCTGTTGAATTGGCTGTTCTTTAAAATGTTTCGGCCTTCCCTGAAAATTCAGAAAGATTTCTCTGTGTATATCCTGATCATAAATCTGAAAACAACTTAAAGAGAATCTTCTATTATATAGGACTATGAATGTCTGACTCTTTCAGCCGGTTGATGTTACATTTATGTCTTGTGTTTGCTTATGAACATATCTTGAAAATATCTGAGTTAGTCTTAATAAACTTTAACCAACATTTTCATGTTGTGTCTTTTAAACTCTTCTGAATTCTGAAAATTCTGAGATCATGATACTCCTTGTTTGATATGTATGAAATTAGTATTGTTTTAAACATCTGAGAATATGGAACATGTCCAAGGGTAAATCCTGTCAGAGCAATGACTTTAGTCATTGAGAAACCATGTCCAAAGGACTGTGTCATGAGGTGCCATAGTTAACTCTGCTTAAGAATGATTGATAATCTGGCAGAGCAATGGCATGCACACTGAGAAATACATATCACTCATCAAAGAAATGATTTGTAGTGTGTCATGAAGTGTAAATGCAATCTCTGTTCCTATGAAGCATGACAGTTAGTCCTTTCAAGTGCTTAGGGATACGGGCATCTAAACAACGTGTATCCTCTAGTTACAAGGGTGTACTAAACTCAAGTGCTCATGAAGAATGTTATAAAAATTGTTGCTGATCTAGTTTATCATTTGAAAAAGTGTGCAAAAGAAATATTCTATTGGAACCCTTGACAGAAACAAATGTTTTCTTATGTGTTTAACTTCATTACTATTGATTGCATCTCTTAAAGGAATCTTTGAAATTGAGTGAGTAAGAAAGAAGAAGATTAAACAAGACTTTCAATATGAAAGCTAGGTTCACTTTTATTAAAACTGATTTCAGATATGAGAACAGAATGCTAATGAACAAGCCTTGCATACATCATATTCTGATCTGACTTGTCAATGAAGATCATTCATAAATCTCTATAATAGAAGAGTCTGAAATACCTGTTTAATCAGATTTATGAAATTGATATCCCATTGAAAACCTTTCTCATTCATTCTGAGTGCTTTCTTTCTCACAGTGGACTCCATTACTTCAGACCTGATTGTTGACTTCTTTATGTCCTGAGCTTCATTCCAATCATTGTCCATCTAAGGGGGAGAATTCTTGCATGTCCCTGTGGTTCAATGTTCATTCAGGAGAGTATCTTGTCAGGGGGAGTTTTTGATGACTGTAACTCACAGCATTGCATAATAGCTCCTTTAACAGTCAATGAACATTCCATTCTTTTTGATGTTGTCAAAGGGGGAGAACTTTTGTGAGTCATCATTTGCATCAATCAACACTTGCATCACATGGTGTTTTACAATACTCACAGGTCATAAAGTTAACCCAAGTCAAAGTCAAATCATGACAGGTAAGGTTAATGCTCAGATCAGGTAATGCTCTGTTAGTTCTCCTGCATACATTCAGTTCATATCTGCTATATGCATTCACTTCATCGGTCCATGTTCATTGTGCCTGAAAGTCTGTACATTCTCCGGTGTTTCATTGCATCAGTCATACAGTCTGCACTCTTCATTCATGCCATAGTCTATACATTGCCTTGCCTCTCCATGCATATGCAAGTCTATACATCAGTCACCATAGTCTAGACAGAAGTGGGTCAACCCCCCTTCCAGATGGGTCGACCCCCCAGATTCGCAAGTCTGTACATTGCCCTCATGCATACACAAGCATCCTGTTTGCATTTAAGTTTGTACAGCACACACACACCCAAGTCTACACATTATTGTTGTATGCATGCTTAGTCCATACACTTGCTAACAGCAAGTATATACATTGTCACCTTCATTCATTACTTCAAGTCTATACAGCCTGCCTTCATGGTATTGCAAGTCTATACATTGTGCGTGGTTCAAAACAAGTATGCATAGTGTCTGTCGCATGTCACTCATTCAGAGTCTATACATCAGTCAGCATTGCCTGTTGCATTGTTCATCAAGTCTAGACATTGTGCATTCCTTCATATCAATTCTAGACATTGCATGCCACAAGTCTACACATCATGTTTGCACTAAGTATGTACACTGTCAGTGCTTTCATGTGTCTGGTTGCATGAGTCATTGAAGTTTGTACATCGCTTGGCGCTCACCAAGTCTGTACATCGCCAAGTCGTGTGAACATTGCACTGCAAGTCTATACATCGACCTGGGGCTTGGCAAGTCTGTACAACGCATTTGACGAAGGCATTGGAAGTCTATACATTGATTCACTATTCATGCATTCATCGAACATGTCAATACATTCATGGCATATGTGCAACGTTTGTTCTGCAAGTCGATACATTGATTCACTGTTCATGCCTTCACTCAAAGTCTGTATAGCCATTCCTTGAGATCAAGTCCATACATTGCACTGTAGCTTGCATAGGTGAAGTCTGTACATCCACCGCTGAACCTTCCAAGTCTATACACTGTCCTGTTGCTTTCAAGCCATTCATCAAGTCTATACATTGCCAGTCTTTACCTACGTTCAGAACCCCAAGTCTATACATTGGTAAAGTCTGCACATTGTGCTTTGAAGCTGCATCAGGTCTAGACATTGTCCTGTAGCTAGCACAAAGCCAAGTCTATACATTGTCTCGTTCACATGCTTCAAAGTCTATACATCGTGGGCTTCGAGTCTTCAAAGTCTATACATCGTGGCCTTCGAATCTTCAAAGTCTGTACATCCTTTATTGGCCAAGTCTACACATCGCCGTGTTCACTTGTTTCAAGTCTGCACATTGGTTCAGACTTTCCAAAGTTTTTACATCGCTTGTGTCATCAAGTCTATACACTCGTGAGTGTGTCATCAAGTCTATACACTCGTGAGTGTTTCATCAAGTCTATACACTCGCTCGTCTCTCCAAGTCTATACATCGGCGCACTGTTCATGCATCAGTTCTCCAAGTCTATACATCGGCGCACTATTCATGCATCAGTTCTCCAAGTCTATACATCGGCGCACTATTCATGCATCGGTTTAGTCTATACACTGGCTATGGCTTGTTCATGCATCTTACCCACGCAAGTCTATACACTGAGGTCGCATGAAGGCACTCAAGTCTACACATTCTCACATTGTACACACTTGCTTATATGTTGCATCTAAAGTCTGTACACTGAGGTCGAATGAAGGCACTCAAGTCTACACATTCTCACACTGTACATACTTGCCTATATGCAGCATTCATGTCTATACACGCTTTGTTAAAAGCCTTAACCAAGTCTATACATGCATCCATCTGATACTCTCTTATGACTGTGTCACAGGTATAGATGGCTGGGCACGTGATCCGAGGTTGGCACCTGGCACGTGATTCGAGGACAAGAGGGCACAAGCCCTACACACGCCCTAGCTGCGGCTGGTATAAATATAGAGCTTCTTCCACATGAAGAAGACTGATCAAGATCAAGGAAGAGTGATCAAAGTAGAGGCAGAGAGCAGAAAAAGGCAGAAGAAGAAAAAGGAGAGAGCAGCAGCAGAGAGGCTGAAAGCAGAAGAAGAAAAAGAAAAAGAGATTGAGATTGAGAGTGAAGAAGAAGAAGAATAGTGTGAGCCTGATACTGAGAAGAAGAAGAGAGAGAGAGAGAGAGTTCGTGAAGAAGAAGAAAGAAGCCTTCATTGAAGATTTGTCTGTCTGGCATTGGATCAAATCCAAACCAATTTTGCTCCTGCGAGAGCTACTTAGTGTGTCTCATTTCCAGCTTTACGTTTGTTGTGTTTTTTCCTTTGTGTTTGCTTTTTATTTTGTTCTTTCCATCTATTCACCTTGTTCTTCCGATTCCCTTGTTTGGGATCGGGGTTCCTCCTGTGGTCTCAGGAGAAGGGAGACTTGTTCTCCGGTTTTCCTAGTGACTGGGTAGTCTCTAGTGGTTCCCTCTGGTGTGGAGGAAGAGAGGTCCGTGACCTCTGGTTTGCAAGTGGCTGGGAGTCATTTGTGGGTTTCCCTCCAAGTTGGAGGAAGGGAGATTCGTCTTCGGTTCTGGTCTTGTGGGTTGCAAGTCCAGGTGGGTTCCCTCCTGGGTGGAGGAAGAGAGACCTTGGTCTCTGGTTGCTAGTGACGGGTAGTCACTAGCGGTTGCCCTCCGGTTGGGAGGAAGAGGGGAGGTTGTTCCCCTGGTCAAGCTGTTTGTCAGCACCTGTTGCAGACTGAGTCTGCGGTTCTAGCGTTAGCTAGTGGAAGCCTCACTCCGGTTTGGAGTGAGGGGTGGATGTAGGTCTGTGGACCGAACCACCTAAAAATTTATCTATGCCGTGGTTTGCAGTGTGCGTTTGCTCCTTGTCTTCTACCTCTTTCACAGGTTGTATGAACATTCTTGTTTCTACCTGCAGTGACCTTGAGCATTACATATTTTGCTAAGTGAATCTGGTGTGTATAGTTCTGTCTTCGGCATTAGTCTTGATAAGGTTCCACTAGTTTAGTTAGCAGTTCATCTGGTCGATCAAATGTTTAATTGAGCTCTATAATTCTTATTTCACAATTGTATCTAGCAGCAGGCTTATTGTTTTTAAGTGGGGGAATATTTTTGAAGGGGATACATTCACCCTCCCTCTGTATCCTTCGCACCGTCCCAACATAAACCAGTAGTTCACAATAGCATGACCAAATCTACCACAATGATAGCAATTAACAGGTGCAAACTTTCCTTGAAACTGTCGTGGTTTGGGTTGATCATGTTTTGGTTCAGGCTTTGAACATGAAGCATGATTTTCACCTTTTTCTTGAGCAAATGATGTGGTAATCTTATGCTCAAAAGATTTTTAGTTTTGTGGAGTGTATCCAAGACCTTCTTTTTGAAAATTGACTTTTACTCCCAACAAATTATCTAGGTTTTGCTTTCCCTTAACAAACTTAGACAATGTGAACTAAAGATCATCCACTTCTTTTTCCAAGCTCACAGTTTTCTTTTTAAGTTCTGAGTTTGTGGATTTCAGAATTTGTTCTTCAATTTTCATTTTTTTCACATGCTTTCTCCATTTCAATTACTTTGCAAGATAGTTCTTCTTTGGCTTTATCACAGTCTGAAATAGTTTGTAATAGACTTTCTCTTTCTTCTGTGGCCTCAAATCATTCATGTTCCAGTTTTTCAAATTTGACAAAGATATCTTCATGTGACAAGTCATCAAGTTTCTTTTTGAGAGATTTGTTTTCAGATCTGATCTTCTTGCATTTCGTATACAATTTTTCATATTCAGATTCCCATTGTTCCTTGGAAATGAAATTAGGGTCAGAGTTTACCTCCGTGGATTCATCTTCATGTGCCATGAGGCACAAGCTTTCCACAAGTTCTTGGATCTCTTCATCAGATGGTTCAACTTCTTCGTCGCTCCATGTGGCGACCATGGCTTTGGATTTCTTGAAATTATCCTTCTTGAATTTCTTTTTCAGATCTGGACATTCACCTCTCATGTGCCCAAGCTTCTTGCATTCGTAGCATATGATCCTACTTGGCTTGCTCGACTCGCCTTTGGTCTGCGTGGGCTTTCTTTGCCCTTTTCTAAAGTTTCCCTGAAAGTTTCTCTTCTTCCTTAGAAATCTCCTCACTTGGTGAGTTATCATCGCGAATTCTTCCTCTTCATTGCTTCCGTCACTTGATTCACCTTCTTGTAATTCGTCATCGGAGTGATGAGCTCTCAGTCCAATGACCTTTTTCTTCTTGATGTCTTCATCAACTGTTCTCCTTATATTTATCTCATAGGTCATGAGTGACCCTATGAGTTCATCCAGGGTGAGAGTAGACAAGTTCTTTGAATCTTCAATCACCGTGGCCTTTGTGTGCCATGCCGACAGTAGGGACCTTAGCACTTTCCTTATGAGGTCAGAATTTGAGTATTCTTTCCCAAGACTCTTAAGACCATTTGTGACCTCTGTTAACCTTGCAAACATCTCGGAGATAGTTTCTTCAGGTTTCATCTTAAATAACTCATAGTCAGTGACTAGGATGTTTTCCTTGGTTTCCTTGACTTCTGAAGTTCCCTCATATATGAGTCGCAGCTTGTCCCACATTTCTTTGGCCGAGCTGCACATGGAGACACGAGAGAATTCATTAGGGTGTATAGCACATTGCATGATATTCATGGCATTATAGTTAGCGGTGCATTTCTTAATTTCCTCAGGTGTCCATTTATCTTCATCATCCCCTAGTTTATCAGGACCCTTGTCCACAACTCTCCAAACTTCGTACTCTTGAGCCCTAAGAAAGATATGAATTCTATTTTTACAGTATGAGTAGTTTGAACTATCAAAGTAGGGAGGACGGTTGATGGAGTGGCCCTCGGGCATCATACCCTTGTTTGCCATTTAACCGGATCTTACTCTAGACCGTTAGATCTGAAAAGGAAGAGCCTTGGCTCTGATACCAATTGAAGTCCCGAGATTAAATGGCACCCAAGAGGGGGGTGAATTGGGTTTAAACATTTTCTGCCGAGATAGACTCAAATATGCGATGACGTGGGGACACAGAAGAAAACAAGAGCAAGACAAATTATGCTTTTGATAAACCACAGGATTTAAGTGAAGAAGATCAAATAATCTAGATCTAAAGGATACAAAATATCTAGATTCACAAGTATGCACAGAAGAGGGATAGGAGATATGGAGCACACCACAAGGAGACAGCGATTTTAAGGTGGTTCGGATGCCACAACGGTAACCTACGTCCACCCCTAACCGACAGTGAGGAACCACACACTATCTTGTAAGGAGTTACAAGATCAAATACATACAACACACACACACTGGGAAGGAGAGTTCCCGCGAGGTGTAAGAACACCTTAATACACACACAGCTACAACGGAGAACACATAACCACACACACACGGATCTAGGAAGATCCACACACACTGAAATGTTTAATGATTACAAGAACCACACATGAAGCTTAAGAGAACAAAATGTAGAACACAAGAGAAGAATCTTGATTTGGTCCCCCTTAATGGATGATTGGATGCTTTGGATGCAGCTTGAATCCTTGGGTTGATCTTCACTTGACTGGATGAAGAAGATGAAGAACTCTTCTCGGAGCACTGTTCACGTCTACAATGCTGGATCCCTTCTCTTCCTCTTGGTAGCCCCCTTGATCCACCTTGAGCATTAGGGTTTTCTTCACCCTCTTGTATAAGTTATATAGGCTTTGAATGGTCTATGGACTCCCCAGACCAGATCCACAATTTCTGGAGGGTTTGAGTGCTAAGGGATTAAACAATACCAAGTGAAAAGGCTTCTTTCGAAGTGTCAAAAAGTCAACAATATTGGGCAGCTCGGGGCTGGCGGTCGACCTGCAGGGTCTGGCGGTCGACCGCCACTGAGAGACCTGCAGGAGGCAGGTCCCTGGGAGATCCGGTCGAACGGGATTGAGGGGCGGTCAACCGCCACTGAGACAGCCTGTAGAAGTTTCCATTCTGTTATTCCAGGTCGACCGGGGTGATGCTGGAGGTCGATCGGACTGTCAAAAACCTGAAAAATGAACAGTTTAGCCCAGAAAAATGTGTCCATATGATCAAGGCATGATTTGAACGATTGGTTAAAATGTTATTACAAGTTCATTCAATGTACTTAGAAAATCATTTGGAATGCTAAAACCTTAAGTAACAGCATGAAGAGTTCCGACCTTGAAGGCTTATGAAAAACACTTAGGTTATTAGATCCAAGCAAATGAGCAACCCTATGTCCTTGGTTTTGTTATCATCAAAACACCGAGATATATATACAATAATGGCTGCATTTTCAACTCATCTACTCATGATAGCATTGTTTAAAGGAGGAGTTTAGCATTGGGCCACATTATTTTGCATTCTGTTCAGAATTTATTGTAGATAATGCATGCTTGCATCATTTTGTGAGCTCATGTACCTCAGAGCACATCATGACAAGGAGACTCAAAAATGCATAATCTTGTGCAGCATCTTCGCTGTGTTGAGCATTCATATTGGTCATAGGCTTCACACATCATAGCCAACCCATCCATGTACTCATAGGAAGTCTACTTTAAATTCAGTGTTCAACATCTCTCATCTTCCTGATATCCTCGCATGGATTGCATCTTCTCAGGGGGAGCTTGTTTTTCTCGAGAACATCCAACAGAGGGAGTAGGCAGCATGCATGCATATGCACACTAAAGCATCCAGTCTACATTACTGTTCAGAATGCATTGCACATCATCCATGATTGCATCATATTGTGGTCTCATTCAAGCCAATACAAACCATATTAAAAGGGACCCAGCAGTGGTATCATTTTTGATGCATCATGTGTTCACTCTAGTCATAGGTTGCATATTCTATTGTAAACTCATGCACATGTTTAGTGGGAGCATGTTCATCTCTTGAAAATCCTTGAAAATTCTTTTATGTTGACCTCAGACATTTTATAGTCAAACACTATGCTTGTTCAGTTTGTTAACTGCTCTCTGTCTGAGCTCGGTGTGTCGACACCATGACAGCAAGTGTCGACACCATCCAAGGTAAATGTCGTCACTTCCTTGCACATGATTGAATAAATCGCATTCATACCAATCTGAGCTTAATCCATAACCTCGGGGGGAGTGTTCATCATCTATTCTCGCCTTCCACTCATGCAACACTCTCTTTTTATACCAAGACACTGCACCATATTGCTAAAATTCTTTTGTGGTTCAACTTGAGATTTAAATGTCCTGAACTTCTCGGAGGATTCTCTATCTGTTATTAAGATTGGTTATCAGAGTAAATCTTCAAGAAGATTCCTCTTTTATAGAGATTTGTGAATGCCTCGAACATGAATGATTTTGGTTTAACGTTAATGATTTCTTCTGTCTTGAAGTCTGAACATCTTGAAAATGTTTGTGTTTGGGCTTAATAGACTTAAACCAGTTTCTCATGTTGTTGACCAGTTATACCTTTTGAAATCTGAAAGTTTATTTTAAGTACAAAGGCTTTTGTGATTGAGAAACTTATATCTAAGTATTATTTTTAAACAATCTGATGTTGTGGGATTCCTAATGGCAAAAATCGTTAGAGCAATGACATTGGCTCACTAAGAAATATGTCTCTTCATAAATGAATTGAGATGAGACAGGTCATGAAGCCCCCATGTTAACTCTGTTGTGCTATAAGGTATATCATGAGGCAGAGCAATGGCAAAGTTGCTGAGAAACATGTCCCCTCATCAAGAATGTGTGGTACGATATGTCATGAGGTGACAATGCTATCTCTATTCTATTTGAAGCATGACAGTCAGTTTTACCATTTCTTAGGCATACTTACGTCTAAACAACGTGTGTCCTTACGGATATAAGGCATGCACTTGACTTAAATCCTGATAAAAACTTCTCCAATACTCATTTAATATTATGGTTGAGATTGCAAAAGCTAAATGCACATCTATTGAAATTCTAAAATTCCACGTAGTCTTCATGCTTGTTTAATCTCAATACTTTTTAGAGTATCTCTCAAAGGAGCCAATGGAATTGAATGAGTAAGATAAGAGGAGGTTAATCTATCTTTGATATGAATTTTTGGTTCATCTCTATCAAACTTGAATACAAATGTTTTCATGTGATTCTACTCAGTAGGCCAGGATTCATTAACATTAAACCAATCTAAGTGTAAGGGCTAGTTCATTCGGGTTCTATAACTAAAAATTATGAAACATCTATAACTCTGCATTTATGAACTTGGTTTCAGATTTAAGAACATCCATCTCTTGTAAAGACAAACTATCTTTTGATGTCCCTTGACGTTTGCCCTCAGTATACAAATGGTATCATTGCCCTCCTATTCATGTATATCAGGATATCTTTGCTCCATGCTCTCCATGCAACTAGCTTGAGTCTGCACATACATGGGTGCTCTGCATTCTTCATGCATTGCATAGAAAATCCTAAAAATCTGAAAAATAAAAAACACCAGAAAATGGCTGAAAAATATGAAAAGCCTAAACATCTGAAAAATTAGAAAACCAAGTCTGTTGTGTGGCTGTTGTATTATTCTCAGAACTGGATCATGGTGCATGATTAATATTCCTGCATGATTGAGTCCTTGTTGCGTTTATAACTGTTAATCTTCCTACATCAACTTGGATCACAACAGATCTACCCTTGTACATGCACTACAAGAAAAAGCAGATTTAGCGACGGCAGTTTGCGACGGATATTAATCCGTCACAAATATGTCTGTAAATTTAGATGGACCTATTTCGTCTAAATATTTAAGACAGAAAATTATTCGTCTGAATATCCGTCGCAATTAGGGACGGATTTGCAGACTAAAATTAAGACGTCTGAAAGTAGAGACGGATATTGAGATGAATTATTTTCTGTCTTAAATTTGAGACGAAAATTTTTTCCGTCCCAAATACCGTCGCAAAAATTCACTCGATTCCCCCCCATTCCCCCCCGCTCTCCCTCTCACTCTCACTCCCCACGCCCCCCCATTCCCTCCCGCTCTCCCTCTCACTCTCACTCCCCCCCCCGCTCTCCCTCTCACTCTCACACCGTCGCCGCCGTCACCGTCGGAGGTGCGCCATCTCCGCCGTCGCCGGAGGAGCTACGCCGTCGCCGCCGGCCTCGATAATCTCCCCCCACCGGTAAGCCCCTCCCTCCCCCTCCTGCTGACCCCCCTCACCTAGCGACCCCCTCCACTGCACCCCCTCCCCCTCCTGCGACCCCCCTCCACCGCCTGCGACCCCCTCCTGCGACCCCCTCCCCCTACACCGCACCCCCTCCCCCTCCTGCGACCCCCCTCCACCGCCTGCAACCCCCTCCCCCTCCTACGACCCTCCCTCCACCCCACCCCCTCCCCCTCCTGTGACCCCCCTCCCCCTCCTGCGACCCCCTCCACCGGCAGCCCTCCCCCTCCTACTGACCCCCCTCCCCGAGCACAGCCCCTCCCCCTCCACCGCACCCCCTCCCCCTCATGCCACCCCCTCCACCGACAGGCCTCCCCCGCCTACTGACCCCCCTCCACCGTACCCCCCTCCCCCTCCACCGTACCCCCTCCCCCTCCTGCGACCCCCGCCACCGCACCCCTTCCCCCTCCTGTGACCCCCCTCCCCCTCCTGCGACCACCCCCCTCCACCGCACCCCCCTCCCCCTCCATTAAAGGATCCAAATTAAGCAGTCAAAAAATAAAAATAAATCTATCAACAATTGGCAACGATTCAAAGCTAAGTTGGGTGATTGAAACTTAGTTGATATGTAATCAAGTAAGAGTCATTTTTCAACGTGTACAACCTAATTTTCTTGTGTGATGGCCCCATTTGGCAGATCATCCTCAATTTTAATTTCTTCAGTAAATAGAGATATTATGTTTAATTTGCCTGCAGATGGTCGGTATGTGTTTTTCTTGATGGCACTGGCTAGTTGGGTTCTATCTTCTATGTATATCTATTAACCGTGTGACATATATATAAACTCTTATCAGCTTATTCCTTATTATCTTCCTTTCACGTTGTCTGCGTTGAGATGGCATGTATATATATATATATATATATATATATATATATATACAAACATAAGATTCTATTCTCACAAGATTATTTTTACGAAAGCTAATTATAAATTGGTGTTTCTATTTTATTATGTTGGATGTGTCGGTTGAGATTGGCCTTATCACCCACATGATAGCTCATAAGGGACTCCGGAGTACCAGGACAAACTTGGACGATTTGCTCTATGCTGGTGATTTATTATGTTAAAGCCGATGAGTGAGAGAAATCGCAATCTTTTATAATTGATTATATTATATTCGAAAATTTGTCAACATAAGATGGTAGAGAAATGTCACCGGCATCCAATCCGAATTGGTTCACCCCTCTTGGAATTATGAAACGTTTGACGTTTCAACTCCAAAACAAACGTCTTGTTATTAACAAAAGCCGAGAACTGGCTTTAACGCTCTAAGCAAAACATATATATGGTTAATTTTAGCATTTGTTATTAATAAAAACACGACGCCAATGCAAACTTAAGCAGAAGAACATTGATGCTAACCTTGTTAACAATTGATTAGATTCCCTTATTAGGGTCGCTTTATTTTCAGAATAGCGGAGGCAGATATCGCATCTGATGAAAGAGTGAAATCCCATTCCATCGTATCATACGCTTTTGCCATGTCTAACTTGAAAATGACATTATGACCATGGACCTTCCTTTAAATATCCCTGACCAATTGTCTGGAAAGAGATATGTTATCTAGAATGAAATGTCCTTTGACAAAAGCTCTTTGCTCTTGGGATATAATGGCAGGCAGCAAAGGAGCCATGTGCTCACATATAAGGCAAATGTTAATGTAATAAACAAAGTTGCACAGCCTCCCCTCTCTGCTTTGGGTAAAACGAAAAAGAAAGAGAGAAAGAAGAAAAAAAGAGGGAATCATAGCGGCATATCTCCAGGTCATGGGACCCTCTAGGCTGCCCCTTCCCTAGGTCGGCAGACCCGAACTCATTTAAATGAGATCATTCACCTCAAAAAAGGGACCCTCTGGGCTGCCCTCGCACTAAACAAACGAAACAACTAGATAAATAGATGAATAAAATTATTATTTAAAATTTAGTGCGTCCACAACAACAGTCAACTTATAGCAATAGGTAAATACTCTAAAAATTATGCTTTCGCTTCCAAACTTTGTGGATGTTAATTGCATATAAATGTGTTTTTAGATGGATATGCACAGAAATTTGATGTTGATCTGACTCAAAAATGTGGATTGTTTAGCTTTGATGTTCTTCATATGAGTATTTTTTTAAATTAGATATTATTTAGATGGATGTATGCAGAATGTTAAGTGCGATGTTATTTAATTTTATGTTATATAAACACATGGGGTATTCCATGTGAGCTGAGGTGCGTGGGTGCGACCTAACATTACACGCACCTCAGGAGAGCGTGTTAAACCCGTGTCAATGAACCTTCCCGTTCAAGACTTTGGGATTGATGTGTATGTTCTCATTTTTTTATGAGAATGTATATATCTACCTCAAAGTCTTGAATTGTCCCGTTTGGACAGTCTGTGAATGTTTGATTGCACTTAGGCAGTCATTTACTATATGTGTTTGTATGGTTTGCTGAAAATGTCGGTTGCATCTCCTCACTCTTGTTCGATATACCTTTATTGATTTTGAGTGTTTTCTTAACCACTTACTTATAAGTGTTTAAGAAAACTTTAAAATCAATAAATATTTTTGGTATATCGGAGAAGTGTGGGGAGATGCTCCCGAAATTTTCAGTAAATTGTGCAACACATATAGTAATTGATTGTGCGATCAAACCTTCATGGATGGGTTAAAAAGTGATAATCTAAATAATAGTCCTCATCCAACTACAAATGGTCTGCGACCAATGATGTGAGGAATGGGTCGGGTTTATTTTCAAGAGTAATGATTTAAATGTTACTTGTGTATTAACATTTATTGGGTACAGGCGAAATGTTGACAGATCGTTCATGGATGTATTGTAGAATAGTTGATCGGGTGGTGTCGGATGATTTTAAGCATGGAGTTGAGAGTTTCATTCAGTTTTCATTGGGGAATCCAAACGCATCAATAGACCGCGACGGTCACATTCGTTGCCCTTGTTCAAGTTGTAGAAACTTGAGGTGGCGTTCACCATGGGATGTGCAACATCATTTGTACAAGAAAGGGTTTGTGGATGGTTATACGAATTGGACGTGTCATGGTGAGCAATTCTTGAGGTATGAACCCGACAATATTGTAGGCACAAGTGGGTACGTGGATATGGTTGTAGATGCTGCTGGTCCTAGTTTTAATGTTCATGAGGAAGCACCGAATAAGACAGCCAGAAGATTTTATGAACTACTTAGAGATGCTGATGAGCCGCTGTGGGATGGTTGTGAAAAGCACACTCGATTGTCTGCAGTGTCACAATTGTTCAACTTGAAATCTGAATTTCACATCAGTGAGACTTGTTTTGACCGTCTCCTCCTCTTGATCAAGAGTATGTTGCCTCGAGACGAGAAGTTGCCAGAAACTTATTATCGTGCAAAAAGGATGGTCAATGAGCTAGGACTTGGATATTTGAAAATAGATGCATGCTCGAATCATTGTATGTTATATTACAAAGATGATGCAGATAAGATATCATGTTCTATTTGCGGCCATGACAAATTCAAACCTAAGAGATGTGTCAATTCAAAGCGAAAAGATGTACCTTGCAAGGCATTACGATACTTCTCTCTTGTGCCTAGGCTGCAGCGGCTGTATATGTCCTCAAAGATAGCTGTACATATGACATGGCACAATGATAGAGTACGTCGTGCCGATGATATAATAAGTCATCATGTCGATGGTGAAGCTTGGACCCACTTCAATCGTACTCATCTTGCTTTCTCAAAGGAGCCACGTAATATTAGGTTGGGTTTATGCACAGATGGTTTTAATCCATTCGGTGGTTCAGTGGCATCTTACTCTTGTTGGCCAGTGTTCATGACACCGTACAACCTTCTGCCAGACATGTGCATGAAGCGAGAAAATCTATTTTTGTCTTTAGTAATTCCTGGTCCAAAAAGTCCCGGAAAAAATTTGGACATATATCTCAGGCCGTTGATTGATGAGCTCCAATTTTTATGGAGTGATGGAGTTGTTACTTATGATGCACGTAGGAAGCAAAATTTTATTATGAAAGTTGCACTGATGTGGACAATAAGTGACTTCCCTGCATATGGAATGCTATCTGGTTGGAGCACACATGGGAGGTTAGCATGTCCCTACTGTATGGAAGATACCAAATCATTTGTATTGAAACATGGTGGAAAAGCATGCTGGTTTGATTGCCATCGGCGGTTGCTACCAAGTGACCATCCTTTTCGAAGGCAAAAAGACTCTTTTAAAAAAAATATTGTTGAAGTAGATGAAGCAGACTTGCAACGGGTGTCGGGTCGACATATGGCGACACGGGTGCAAAATTTACCAGATGTAGGATAATTGTCTGGTAGCACACGACAACTGAATAGTTTTGGAAAGTATCACAACTGGAACAAGAAAAGTATTTTTTGGGAATTACCTTATTGGTCAACTCTTCTTGTACGACACAATCTAGATGTCATGCATATCGAGAAGATTTTTTTTGATAATGTGTTCAACACGGTCATGAATGTTAAAGGCAAAACTAAGGACAACGCCAAAGCGCGCATGGATTTAAAGATGCTTTGTAAACGTCCAGAACTGGAACTATAAAACATAAATGGAAGGGTTGTGCAGCCAAAAGCAGCTTACGTGCTTAATAATACACAGATCAAGGAAGTGTGCCAGTGGGTGAAACAATTGAGATTTCCAGATGGATATGCATCCAACATAGCCCGTTGTGTGAATGTTAACGAGGGAAAAATATATGGTCTGAAAAGTCACGACTGTCATGTGTTCATGGAAAGGCTACTGCCCATTGCATTTCGTGATTTGTTGCCGAAGCCTATATGGGGAGCACTGACCGAGCTGAGTCAGTTGACCGAGCTGAGTCAGTTTTTCAAGATTTTATGTGCATCAGAACTCAGACTTCGGGATGTACAAACTCTTCAAGAAAATGTGGTCAAAACTATTTGCAAGTTAGAGAAGATATTTCCTCCTGCATTCTTTGATTCGATGGAGCACCTGGTCGTCCATCTGCCATACGAGGCTATTGTCGGAGGGCCAGTACAATACCGATGGATGTATCCATTTGAGAGGTATGCGAGAATTTTCATGAAGACATTCATGTTGTCCATGGTCGCTACATGTCATTGCCATCTGAATTGTTTTTGTAGGTGCATGCATGAATTGAAAATGAAAGTTCGCAACAAGGCAAAGGTGGAAGGTTCGATTGCTGAGGCATATGTTATTGAAGAAATTTTAAACTTATGTTCCATGTACTTTGAGCCAGATATTCAAACTCGTCATACTCGACCTGCACGTAATGATGATGGGGGAGTTGATGATTTGTCAGATCGGGATTCCATATTTAAGCATCCTGGACGTGCTTTCGGATGTTGCTCGACCCGCACGCTCGAAGATAGAGAGTTGTACGCTGCTGAGATATATATTCTTCTGAATTGTACTGAGATTGAACCTTATGTTGAGTAGGTTCTTAACCCACATTTCCAGCAATGCCATGACTTGTTCATCCTTCTTCTGTAGTTCAATTAAAGTAGTAGTGCATTTATATTACAGACAATTTGATTCAGAATTAGCACAAAAATGTCCAAATATCCAGGACGTAGAGATTGAAAAAGAACACGAGAAGTTTTTTGCCAAATGGTTGAGATATCAAGTTAGTGTCGATCGTTCAATATATATGATTGCATTTACTAATGTTGACGTAATTGTTCAAAAATATTTAACTACTCTACTTGACATATAGGTTGAACAAGGTCTCATTAGTGATCAGAGAGTACAAGAGATAAGTTATGGCCCCTCCAACGTTGCACGTGCCTATCTAGGATATATTGTGAATGGATACAGATTTCATACGAGGGATTATGGACGAAGTAAGTCTACGATGAACAACGGCGTATCTGTTAAGGGAAGTGTATACAATGAAGTGGAATTAGACTACTATGGTATTCTTGAGGAAGTCATAGAACTTCAGTATTTGGGACGAGACAATCATGTATACTTATTTAAGTGTCATTGGTTTGATCCTAATTCAGTTCGACATGACACGTCTACTGGGATTGTCGATGTCAAACATAGGTACAAACGTAATACCTATGAACCGTTCATTTTAGCCACACAAGCCCACCAAGTGTATTATTCAAGGTATCCATCGTCCAAGAATAAAGATTGGTGGGCAGTTTGCAGGGTTAAAGAAAAATATTTTCCCACTTATGAGTTAAATATGAGTCAAAATGTCTCAGAGCTTGGCAACGTCGAATATTTTCAATCAGATGAAGTTGGCATTATCGGCTCCACACATGTTAATCTGGATGAATCTGATGAGCCATTGTCATTACGTAAGGAAGATGAAGTGGAAGAAATCGATCCGACGGAGTTAAATGTTCATGTTAGAGGGGAGGAGGAGTCAGATGAAGAGGAAGAGTTCCAATCTGATGAGACTACGATGGATGACGAAGATGATGATGATGAGCTAGATATATCAACATGAGCGAGGCATGTTTTGATAATTTAGTAAGTTGATTCTAACTTTTTAAGCATAATTTTAAATAACATTTATCTAGCCTTATATAATTGTGGATTAATATGTATTAATTGTTTTGTTATTAATAAGGAAATGGTGCGAGGAGGTCGTACTAGGAGTGGGAGGAGACAAGGCAGTGAGAGGGGCGTTACTCCCTCCTCGTTAGCATCTTCTTCAGACATAGGTATATTTGATCAATAAGTTAGCTATATGAATATTTTAATTGTTTACTAACTTAAAAGAATTTTTTTATAGGTCCAAGTGTCGGCTCACCACCACATGTACAGACGCCACCACCACTTCCCGCTAGTGCCCACCCACTAGCTCCCGCTACAGGTATATCTATTTTAATTTTCAGTAACATGTTGCATTTCCTTATGAAAATTAATATTTTCCCACCTGTGTATTTCTTTGAATTTCTAGCAAAATATTCATTTATCTAATGTGAATTAATTCTTACAGGTCCTAGTGCCCTCCCACCACCTGTCCCTATGCCACCCCCACCAGCTGTCGCTAAAGGTATATCTATTTTAAATTTTAGTAACGTGCTGCATTTACTTATGGAAATTAATGCTTTCCCACCTATGTATTTCTTTGAATTTCCAGCAAAATATTTATTTATCTAATGTGAATTAATTCTTACAGGTCCTAGTGCCCTCCCACCACCTGTCCCGACGCCACCCCCACCAGTTGTCGCTACAGGTATATCTATTTTAATTTTCAGTAACGTGCTGCATTTACTTATGAAAATTAATGCTTACCCACCTATGTATTTCTTTGAATTTCTAGCAAAATATTCATTTATCTAATGTGAATTAATTCTTACAGGTCCTAGTGCCCTCCCACCAGCTCCCGCTACAGGTATATCTATTTTAATTTTCAGTAACGTGCTGCATTTACTTATGGAAATTAATGCTTTCCCACCTATATATTTCTTTGAATTTCCAGCAAAATATTCATTTATCTAATGTGAATTAATTCTTACAGGTCCTAGTGCCCTCCCACCAGCTCCCGCTACAGGTATATCTATTTTAATTTTCAGTAACATGCTACATTTACTTATGGAAATTAATGCTTTCCCACCTATGTATTTCTTTGAATTTTCAGTAAAATATTCATTTATCTAATGTGAATTAATTCTTACAGGCCCTAGTGCCCTCCCACCAACTCCCGCTACAGGTATATCTATTTTAATTTTCAGTAACGTGCTGCATTTACTTATGGAAATTAATGATTTCCCACCAAAATAATCATTTATCTAATGTGAATTAATTCTTACAGGTCCTAGTGCCCTCCCACCACCTGTCGCTACATTATATCTATTTTAATTTTCAGTAACATGTTGCATTTACTTATGAAAATTGGTTCTTACAACCCTCCCACCACCTCTGACTTCTACAGGCCCCCCCCACCACTCAGCAGCCAGTTGACGATGCCAGCAGTCATCACGAGGGAGGCACTGTCCATGATGGACGTCGCCCCTGCTGGATCTCCGGGTATATTTATAAGGCTAGTTTACATTCATTAATTATTAGCGGTAAGTTTCTAATATGAATACTTTGACATTTGCAATTGCAGGAAAAAATTAGAACCTTGCACCGCTGTCCATCATGCTATTAGCCTAGTAATAGCACATGTGCCCAGGCCACATTTGTCTTACAAAGAATTTTCGATGGGCGTCCGCGATTCATTGTTCGGCATGTTCTTAGTAAGTAACTATGTCATTTAATTCAAGTCTTTTCCAAACTCATTTCACAACAGTCTATTAATTGTGAAGCTTAATTCATTTACATCGGACTTATCGATTCACTGGTGGACATGATGCAGCACGATGTCATTCTGACTGGGAGTCCACTGTGAAGACAAATTATCAAAAGAGAGTATATGCGGCTCAGAAGAAGGCCCAAAAAATTACTGGTGGGAGTGAAGACCAACAACTGTGGAAGGAGCACCGTCCTCTATGGATGAGGAAGGAGGATTGGGAGATACTATGTGACAAATTTGCCGACCCCAAGTGGATAGAAAAGTCCCAAAAAGCCAAATTAAATAGGGCGTCACAGCCGGAGGCAAATTTGCGTACATGTGGGTCCGTCTCTTTTGCGACTCATAAAAATAAAATGGTAAGTAATGTTTCAAATCTTCTTACATTTTATTAACATATATGACAATTTTTTACTATGAACTATATAACAGGCTGTGGAGCTTAATTGAGCTCCGACGTTCCTCGAGGTGTTCGACAGAACACACAAAAAGAAGGCGACAGGTCAATTTGTGAGTACGAAAGCTCGTTCAGTCGCGGTAAGTTTATCTTCGTGTGCAACTTCTACCATTCATTTAATTAAGATTGAATCATATGAAATTGACTAATTATTTTATTTTATTTGTAGGAAATATATAGCAGAGCTGTGACAGAGAAGTACGGGGAGGGAGAGGGGGAGCAGCCAGACTTGGATCCGGCAGAATGGGTGGCCGCAGCTGGTGTACCGAAGAAGGGCCGAATATATGGTTTTGGGGACAACATGGACTCTAGCGCGGTGATATCATCGTGTGCGAGTTCGAACTCTGCCCAAACTAGTACTTCTGCCTTCAGTATACCTCATTCTGCCCCCAGTACTTCTGGTAGCGACGTCAGAGACATCGTCCGATTCGAGATGTCTAGCCAGATTTCTGATTTGCAGCTGCAGATGCAGCGGCAGTTCCGAGAGGAGATGTGTACCCAGCAGTCTACCATGCTGCAGGCACTCACTGCCTTGCTCTCCCAAGCGGGAATTCTCCCTCATGCATCCACCACCACGGCACAAGCGACACAAGTGATTCTTTTCCATGGGTCTTTTCTATGGGTTCAGTTTATATGAGTTTTGTAAATGCACTTGGTTTCAAATCAAAGCAGCCGGGGTCCGGGGGTCCAGAATGTGAAATACTGATCCGACCGGCATTCCGATCATTCCAACACAACATGGGAGGTAGACGTGACTTGTCAGAGCTGACGGATTCCAAATCGGACATCCGGTTCGAGCCCCACGCTCAAAAGTGTATTTTGTAAATGCACTTGGTTTCAAATCAAAGCAGCCGGGGTCCGGGGGTCCAGAATGTGAAATACTGATCCGACCAGTATTCCGATCATTCCAACACGACCTGGGAGGTAGGCTTGACTTGTCAGAGCTGACGGATTCCAAATCGGACATCCGGTTCGAGCCCCACGCTCAAAAGTGCATTTTGTAAATGCACTTGGTTTCAAATCAAAGCAGCCGGGGTCCGGGGGTCCAGAATGTAAAATACTAATCTGACCAGCATTCCGATCATACCAACATGACCTGGGAGGTAGACGTGACTTTTCAGAGCTAATGGATTCTAAATCGGACATCCGGTTCGAGCCCCACGCTCAAAAGTGTATTTTGTAAATGCACTTGGTTTCAAATCAAAGCAGCCGGGGTCCGGGGGTCCAGAATGTGAAATACTGATCCGATCGGCATTCTGATCATTCCAACAAGACCTGGGAGGTAGACATGACTTGTCAGAGCTGACGGATTCCAAATTGGACATCCGGTTCGAGCCCCACGCTCAAAAGTGCATTTTGCAAATGCACTTGGTTTCAAATCAAAGCAACCGGGGTCCGGGGGTCCAGAATGTGAAATACTGATCTGACCAGTATTCTGATCATTCCAACACAACCTGGGAGGTAGACGTGACTTGTCTGAGTTGATGGATTCCAAATCGGACATCCGGTTCGAGCCCCACGCTCAAAAGTGCATTTTATAAATGCACTTGGTTTCAAATCAAAGCAGTCAGGGTCCGGGGGTCCAAAATGTGAAATACTGGTCCGACCGGCATTCCGATCAGTCCAACACGACCTGGGAGGTAGGCGTGACTTGTCAAAGCTGACGGATTCCAAATCAGACATCCGGTTCGAGCCCCACGCTTAAAAGTGCATTTTGTAAATGCACTTGGTTTCAAATCAAAGCAGCCGGGGTCCGGGGGTCCAGAATGTGAAATACTGATCCGACCGGCATTCCGATCATTCCAACACAACCTGGGAGGTAGACGTGACTTGTCAGAGCTGACGGATTCTAAATCGGACATCTGATTCGAGCCCCACGCTCAAACGTGTATTTTGTAAATGCACTTGGTTTCAAATCAAAGCAGCCGGGGTCCGGGGGTCCAAAATGTGAAATATTGATCCGACCGGTATTCTGATCTTTCCAACACGACCTGGGAGGTAGGCGTGACTTGTCAGAGCTGACGGATTCCAAATCGGACATCCGGTTCTAGCCCCACGCTCCAAAGTGCATTTTGTAAATGCACTTGGTTTCAAATCAAAGCAGTCGGGGTCCGGGGGTGCAGAATGTGAAATACTGATCTGACCAGTATTTTGATCGTTCCAACATGACCTGGGAGGTAGACGTGACTTGGCAGAGCTGACGGATTCCAAATCGGACATCCGGTTCGAGCCCCACGCTCAAAAGTGCATTTTGTAAATGCACTTGGTTTCAAATCAAAGCAGCCGGGGTCCGGGGGTCCAGAATGTAAAATACTAATCTGACCAGCATTCCGATCATACCAACATGACCTGGGAGGTAGACGTGACTTTTCAGAGCTAATGGATTCTAAATCGGACATCCGGTTCGAGCCCCACGCTCAAAAGTGTATTTTGTAAATGCACTTGGTTTCAAATCAAAGCAGCCGGGGTCCGGGGGTCCAGAATGTGAAATACTGATCCGATCGGCATTCTGATCATTCCAACAAGACCTGGGAGGTAGACATGACTTGTCAGAGCTGACGGATTCCAAATTGGACATCCGGTTCGAGCCCCACGCTCAAAAGTGCATTTTGTAAATGCACTTGGTTTCAAATCAAAGCAACCGGGGTCCGGGGGTCCAGAATGTGAAATACTGATCTGACCAGGCATTCTGATCATTCCAACACGACCTGGGAGGTAGACGTGACTTGTCTGAGCTGATGGATTCCAAATCGGACATCCGGTTCGAGCCCCACGCTCAAAAGTGCATTTTATAAATGCACTTGGTTTCAAATCAAAGCAGTCAGGGTCCGGGGGTCCAGAATGTGAAATACTGATCCGACCGGCATTCGATCATTCCAACACGACCTGGGAGGTAGGCGTGACTTGTCAGAGCTGACGGATTCCAAATCAGACATCCGGTTCGAGCCCCACGCTAAAAGTGCATTTTGTAAATGCACTTGGTTTCAAATCAAAGCAGCCGGGGTCCGGGGGTCCAGAATGTGAAATACTGATCCGACCGGCATTCCGATCATTCCAACACGACCTGGGAGTTAGACGTGACTTGTCAGAGCTGACGGATTCCAAATCGGACATCTGATTCGAGCCCCACGCTCAAAAGTGTATTTTGTAAATGCACTTGGTTTCAAATCAAAGCAGCCGGGGTCCGGGGGTCCAAAATGTGAAATATTGATCCGACCGGTATTCTGATCTTTCCAACACGACCTGGGAGGTAGGCGTGACTTGTCAGAGCTGACGGATTCCAAATCGGACATCCGGTTCGAGCCCCACGCTCCAAAGTGCATTTTGTAAATGCACTTGGTTTCAAATCAAAGCAGTCGGGGTCCGGGGGTCCAGAATGTGAAATACTGATCTGACCAGTATTTTGATCGTTCCAACATGACCTGGGAGGTAGACGTGACTTGTCAGAGCTGACGGATTCCAAATCGGACATCCGGTTCGAGCCCCACGCTCAAAAGTGCATTTTGTAAATGCACTTGGTTTCAAATCAAAGCAGCCGGGGTCCGGGGGTCCAGAATGTAAATACTGATCTGACCAGCATTCCGATCATACCAACATGACCTGGGAGGTAGACGTGACTTTTCAGAGCTAATGGATTCTAAATCGGACATCCGTTTCGAGCCCCACGCTCAAAAGTGTATTTTGTAAATGCACTTGGTTTCAAATCAAAGCAGCCGGGGTCCGGGGGTCCAGAATGTGAAATACTGATCCGACGGCATTCTGATCATTCCAACAAGACCTGGGAGGTAGACGTGACTTGTCAGAGCTGACGGATTCCAAATCGGACATCCGGTTCGAGCCCCACGCTCAAAAGTGCATTTTGTAAATGCACTTGGTTTCAAATCAAAGCAGCCGGGGTCCGGGGGTCCAGAATGTGAAATACTGATCCGACCAGTATTCTGATCATTCCAACACGACCTGGGAGGTAGACGTGACTTGTCAGAGCTGATGGATTCCAAATCGGACATCCGGTTCGAGCCCCACGCTCAAAAGTGCATTTTGTAAATGCACTTGGTTTCAAATCAAAGCAGCCGGGGTCCGGGGGTCCAGAATGTGAAATACTGATTCGACAGGCATTCCGATCATTCCAAGATGACCTGGGAGGTAGGCGTGACTTATCAGAGCTGACGGATTCCAAATCGGACATCTGGTTCAAGCCCCACGCTCAAAAGTGCATTTTGTAAATGCACTTGGTTTCAAATCAAAGCAGCCGGGGTCCGGGGGTCCAGAATGTGAAATACTGATCCGACCGGTATTCTGATCATTCCAACACGACCTGGGAGGTAGACGTGACTTGTCAGAGCTGACGGATTCCAAATCGGACATCCGGTTCGAGCCCCACGCTCAAAAGTGCATTTTGTAAATGCACTTGGTTTCAAATCAAAGCAGCCGGGGTCCGGGGGTCCAGAATGTGAAATACTGATCCGACCGGCATTCCGATTGTTCCAACACGACCTGGGAGGTAGGTGTGACTTTTCAGAGCTGATGGATTCCAAATCGGACATCCGGTTCGAGCCCCACGCTCAAAAGTACATTTTTTAAATGCACTTGGTTTCAAATCAAAGCAGCCGGGGTCCGGGGGTCCAGAATGTGAAATACTGATCCGACCAGCATTCTGATCATTCCAACAAGACCTGGGAGGTAGACGTGACTTGTCAGAGCTGATGGATTCCAAATCGGACATCGGTTCGAGCCCCACGCTCAAAAGTGCATTTTATAAATGCACTTGGTTTCAAATCAAAGCAGTCAGGGTCCGGGGGTCCAAAATGTGAAATACTGGTCCGACCGGCATTCCGATCATTCCAACACGACCTGGGAGGTAGGCGTGACTTGTCAAAGCTGACGGATTCCAAATCAGACATCCGGTTCGAGCCCCACGCTTAAAAGTGCATTTTGTAAATGCACTTGGTTTCAAATCAAAGCAGCCGGGGTCCGGGGGTCCAGAATGTGAAATACTGATCCGACCGGCATTCCGATCATTCCAACACAACCTGGGAGGTAGACGTGACTTGTCAGAGCTGACGGATTCTAAATCGGACATCTGATTCGAGCCCCACGCTCAAACGTGTATTTTGTAAATGCACTTGGTTTCAAATCAAAGCAGCCGGGGTCCGGGGGTCCAAAATGTGAAATATTGATCCGACCGGTATTCTGATCTTTCCAACACGACCTGGGAGGTAGGCGTGACTTGTCAGAGCTGACGGATTCCTAATCGGACATCCGGTTCTAGCCCCACGCTCCAAAGTGCATTTTGTAAATGCACTTGGTTTCAAATCAAAGCAGTCGGGGTCCGGGGGTCCAGAATGTGAAATACTGATCTGACCAGTATTTTGATCGTTCCAACATGACCTGGGAGGTATACGTGACTTGTCAGAGCTGACGGATTCCAAATCGGACATCCGGTTTGAGCCCCAAGCTCAAAAGTGCATTTTGTAAATGCACTTGGTTTCAAATCAAAGCAGCCGGGGTCCGGGGGTCCAGAATGTGAAATACTGATCCGACCGATATTCTGATCGTTCCAACACGACCTGGGAGGTAGGCGTGACTTGTCAGAGCTGACGGATTCCAAATCGGACATCCGGTTCGAGCCCCACGCTCAAAAGTGCATTTTGTAAATGCACTTGGTTTCAAATCAAAGCAGCAGGGGTCCGGGGGTGCAAAATGTGAAATACTGATCCGACCGACATTCCGATCGTTCCAACACGACCTGGGAGGTAGACATGACTTGTCAGAGCTGATGGATTCTAAATCGGACATTCGGTTCGAGCCCCACGCTCAAATAACTCAATTCAAAACTATGTTAGTTTTCAAATTTTAGTTTAGAATAATTCAAAGAAGTAGGTTCTACAATTGATATCTTTACAGTCTTTGATATTATGTTTGATTTAAATTCATGTAATCTAATAAAATATTTAATTTATCTTTATACTAATCTTTTTATCTATGTATGTTTTTTTAATATAGGAGGATCCTTCTGCGAGCGGTACCAGAGGGGATGAGCAGGGCGGTGGGGATGAAGATATGGACGATCTGGAGGACATTTGTTGATTCCGTCGCCAAATTTTTTTTATGTAACGTTGTTGAGTTTATTCTGATATTTGATGTAATTTTAATTAAGTTTGATTTCGGATTTTTGTTCGTATGTATTTTCATTTTCGATGATTTTGTAAATAGGTTTTTAATACAAATTAGTAATTTTTTTAAAAAAGAAGAAAATAAATTTCGGACGGATTTTGAGACGGATCCGTCTCAAACTTTAGACGGATTTAGGGACAGAAATGATAACCGTGCGAAATTGGCGACGGAAATAACGACGGAAATTAGGCTGTCTCCAATTTATGTCGGAATTTTAGAGAAGTTTGAGACCGACAGGGAGACGGAATTTAGTCCGTCTTTATTGCAGTGTATAAGTTGCGACGGAAATAACGACGGGAACTATTGTGCTTCGCAATTTTCAGATGGATTTGAGACGGATTTCTCCGTCGCAATATTTAGACGGATTTGTAGAGGGAAGTTTCCATCCGAATTTGTCTCGTTAACGACGAAATTGGCGAAGAATTATTTTTCCGTCGCTACTTTGGGACGGATATTAGGACGGAATAAAATTCGTCGGTTATTTGTGACCCTTTTTTTTAGACGGCCATATTCTGTCCGAAGTTCGTCGCCAGTAAACGTTTAGCGACGGATTTTGCGACGAATTTGGGACGGAATATGGCCGTCGCTAAAAGCACTTTTTCTTGTAGTGATGGTTGCTCTATGTCTCTTGTACTAAACATTGAGCATCACTTGCAATCTCTATATTGGTATCACTTGCTTACTGAACATTGAGCATCACTTTTGTCCTACTCTCATTTGCGGGAGACCATACATCACCTCGAGGACTCAACAGTTGGCATAATAAGTGTACAACCATTGGTATGTATTTCCACATCAATTTCTGAGAAGATGTCTCAGGGTGACTGCACTTAGTTGTACCCGCCAGGTAAATACTCATTTTTCCATTGTACAACATGTATTAATAATCTCCCTTACTCCCACTTTCCTAATTATGCCATATATACTCTCTCTTGTATTTTTTTGATGATGTCAAAGGGGGAGAGATTATATGTGTCATTAACTAGGGCATGCAAAAGGGGGAGAGACTTGATCATTTGCATGAAGGGGAGAGAATTATCTGGGGAGAAAATGTCATTGAAAGTCTTTGTTCTTCAAATTCATGATTACATTTCATGGCACCTTGACTTACAATGTATTCTTAATGACTCATAGTTGCCATCATCAGAAAGGGGGAGAATGTTGGGCATGTATGTAACATGCTTTAATTCTATTGTTTTGATGATGTCTGACTATGACTCATTAATATGTTTGACCTACATTTGATAAATGTCAACATTCGTGCATTTCAGGACAAGCCAGCTTTGGCAACAAAGAAAGAAAGAAATTAAGTAAGGCATAGTAAACGAGGCATGTGGCTACACTTGAATCAAGGCAGAATTCAAGATTCATGGTTGCACAAAAACCAAGGCACAGGCAACACAAGGCAAATGGTTTCTCAAGAATCCATGTAGATAAGTTAGTGCACGGCACTGCTCACATGCATGCAAGGTCGGTGCATCTTCTGGCAACATTAGGTCGGTGCACATTTCTCTCATACCTTACAAGGTCTATACACATGCAACAAACCAAGTCCGTACACATCTGCAAGTAAGGTCGGTGCAATCCTTTCTAAAGTATAGTAAGGTCAATGAACATCTGCTACAAGGTCAGTGCATGCTTCGTCAGCGTAACATACAAGTTTGGTGCACAACCTAGACTCGCACGAACCAAGGTCGGTGCATGTCCTGTCTCAATGCAAGACCAGGTCGGTGCAAGTCCTACTGTCAACACAAGACCAGGTCGGTGCAGGTTTTCTCAGCAAGGTCAGTGCCAGTATGTGCATTAGGTCGGTGCTAGCTCAATCAAGGTCGGTGCAACCTCTGGCTAGCTCAAGACAAGGTCGGTGCAAGTTTCTGTTCATATGAACCAAGGTCTAAGCACTTATGAAGATCAAGGTCGGTGCAGGTTCTATTCCTATGACCTAAGGTCTGAGCACTTATGAAGACCAAGGTCCGTGCAACCTCTGGCAAGCAGATATCCAGGTCTGTGCACATTCTCTATGTGATAAATCAAGATCTTCAACACTAGAAGGTCCGTGCACACATGAAGACAACGTCGAAGCACGATGATGAAGGTCTTTGCAATGCTTCCTTCGAACAAATACAGAAGAAACTCTCTTGTGGTGTCTCAACACATCTAACCTATGTCTCGACACATCTAGAAGAATTCAAGTTGAAGCCGTTCTGACTAAGCATCTGGATTCATCAATCTCTCGACACATTGAGTGAAAAGTGTCGACACATTCGTGTGATAATCTCTGCACAGGGCGCTTCTGTCTCGACACCTTCTTGCAACAACTCTACACATGACTCACATGTCCCGACACCTCTTAGTGTTGTCTCGACACATCAGCCATGGATCTTCAAGACATTCACTGGATGTCCCGAGACATCCACAATCAACCAGAATGATTCTTCAAGGCTTTCAATGGGATGTCTCGACACACTGCTAGGAAAGTGTCGACACACCCTTGTTCTTCCAAAAATCCTCAAGCCAATAAACTGTCAGATCAGTGGGCCATCCAGATATAGAAAAAGGAACCGTAAATCATTAAAATTAAGGATTTTGGGGTCTGAACCATGTTCCGAGGTCTGACCCTTGCTCTACCATCTTATCACTCATTTGTCTACCTTTTGGAGATGGTTTTGTCAGAAATCCAACGGGAAGAGCCACTTCTGTCTGCCATGATGTAAGTCTTATCTGACTGCCTGTCCAAATTGTCTACTGCTAGAAATAGGACACTCTACAGTCTGCCATCATCCTACTGTCGACCCATGAGATGTCCAACCAGGCATTGCTCGTAGAAAAGTACACTTCAAGCAGAATGAGAAGACTACTTGTCTGAAAGGGATTTAATGTGAAGATCTGGAACTGACCAAAAGGAAATCTGCTCGACCTCTTTACACAGTCTGCCACCATCCCATCCTTGTACCTAAACAAAGTCATCTCAAGCCAAATCTTACAGAGCATCTTCTTCTAAGTAAAGAAAGCACTTGGCAGGAAAACTTGGCAGGAAAAGGTTCCTCACCAAGTGGCCGCGTGGCACGCTGTATATATCTATAATATCTAGCTTCCCGGGCTGCTGCTGCCACCGTCCACAAGTGCCACGCTCTAGACTATCTACCAAGAAGATCCCGTAGAAGCGTGAGAGCAGCCTTAGTACTTGTCTGACTTAGTCCGGCATTACTAGAGAAGAAGAAAAGACGAGAAGCCCTGAGAGATAGAGAGAGCAGCCCTGCAGTCTGCCAGTATTTTTAAGAAAGGGATCCCTGGATCTAATTTTGTAGTTGCAACCACCAGCTCTCATGTCTTGATCTATTCCTTCAACTGGTGTCTACATTGTCACTATTGTTTCTCCCCTGCACTTGTAGTATTTCCTTTCTTTTGTTTTAGTTCGTCTATCAACTTTTCATCTTGATCATCTGATCCACTGTTTAGGGATCGGGTTCCCTCTGCGGTTTCAGAGGAAGAGAGGATATGTTCCTCTGGGTGATTGGCAAGCAATTAGTTAGTGGATAGCAAGCTGTGTTGCTCAACTGAGCAAGCTGTGTTGCTCAGCAGAGCAAGCTGTGTGTCAGCCGAAAAGCCTTACCGGGTTTGGTGAGGGGTGGATGTAGGTTGTGGGCTTACAACCGAACCACCTTAAATATCCTGTGTATTGGGGTGTCTGTTTGTGTGATTGATCCATCTCCTCTACCTCCCATTCACAGGTCCGTGTGCTTCCTTTAACGTATGCAATATTGGCTTTTCCATCGCACACTCTTACCTTCAGATCCATACTATCTGTTTTATCCTAATACTAATTGGTTTTCCAGCCTCTTGCACTTCCCTTGCTACCTGCTGCATTCTTGCACATAGGTATTATGAAGTATACTCAGGCCAAGGGTGTTCAACCTCGTTCACACTCGCTCACACCCTTGGTTGATCTCTAATGTATTCACACTAAAGCTGGTATATCTATATTCTGTTAAGTGTGCTTTTGGTCTTGTTGCCTTCTCGATTGCCATGTTCTTAGTAGAGTCGTTGGCATCACTACTTGATGCATCGACGCCTAGCATAGCTTCATCTACCTGCTCACTTAGATGTATTGACTTGGTAACTTAAGTACGTCGATGGTTCTTTGCAGCATGTGCCTTGTGCCTTACCGTCTTCATCTAAACCATACCTATTTTATTCCGATGTGCATTATGTCTAAATATGTTATTTGCATTATAGGAGTGGTTTGTGCTATTTGTTTCTAAGAGTTTTTAATTGGGCAAAGTTTGTCATAGGATCTATTCAACCCCCCCTTCTAGATCCGATTGCACTCCGTGGGACCCAACAGACAGGTCGGGCTAGATTCTTTCTGGCTTCTGGTGTAGAATGGGCTAGGTTGTCAACCTGGTTGCCTGGCCAGTCTTGGCTGTGCAAGGGTGTGTCGACCTGGGTACTTGAATAATCTTTGATTTCCATATTGCTGACTGCTCCCAGGTTGAGAGAAGTTGTTATTCCTTTTAATTTTGAAGTTTTGTCCCTTACCTTGATTGTTCTGAATTTTAGTGGTTCTGGGTTTAGGGACATCCTTCCTAATCGGTTCTCCCACTATCAATTTTTCTTTGCCTTTTCCAGGGCAAAATGAAATCATTTTCAACTCATGATCCTTTTTCTCAGTGGGATCAAACCCCAGCCCTTCTCTTCGGAAGTTTACCCGGGTACCCAAGATAGCGTCCATATTAGACTTACCCTGAACCATTTTCTCTTGGATAGACTGTTTGTCCTTCAAATTACTCTCAGCCTTCTCAAAATTCTTTTGTATTTCAACATTTATAGCTTTTATGGCTTCATACTTTTCAAGACTAAGTTTGTTTTCTTTTTCATATTCCTGGCACTTTAGATTAACTTCATCTAGCTGTTTCCTGAGATTTTCATTCTCAGCTTTCAGATTTCTTAGTTCTGAAATATCAGATCCTGATTCATCAATTTGTTTTCTTAGTCTTTCATTTTTAGTTTTTAGGATCTCCAGATTTTTGTTGATACTCATGAGCCAAGGCATTGATCATTTTTTTAAAGACTTGTTTTCTTTCTTGTAGCCTTCATATCCTTCAAGTAGATCAGCATAAGCATTCTCCCAGTCTTCTATGAAATTTTTTTCAAAGGGAGTAGTTACCTGATCCTCATCTTCATTTGCCATTAGACAGAGGTTATCTTCATCTTCATTTGCAGAGGAGCTCTCATCTTCCTCCTCATCATTGCTCCAGGTGGTGATCATCGCCCTGGGCTTTTTTCCTTTCATCTTTGTCATCTTCTCGATCAGGTCGGGGCATTCTCCTGGCATATGCCCTAGTTTCCTACATTGATAATAGATGACTTTGTCAAAGCTTTTAATTTGATCAGGTTTAAGATTAGAGATTCTATTTTGCTATGGCACCATTTTCTTCTTCTGGAATTTACCTCTACTTCTTAAGAATTTCTTAAACTGCCTAGTGAGTAGAGCATGGTCACCCAGGCTATCTTTTTGGAGGTTGTCTTCATCATCCTCATCGGACTCGTCGGTGCTCTCAGAAACCTTGAGAGCCACTGGCTTCTTTTTCTTATAATCTTCCTCGTTCCTTTTCAGATTGAGCTCATATGTCATGAGCGATCCCACCAGCTCATTGACTGTCTTCAAAGACATATCCTTTGAGTCTTCAATTACTATGGCCTTAGTGTGCCACGCTGGTGTGTAAGGGATCTTAATATTCTCCTAACCAGTTCACTATCAAAATATTCTTTACCTAAAGATTTCAAACAATTTGTCAGTTGGGTGAGTCTGGCATACATTTCAGAGATAGACTCCTCAAACTTCATTTTAAAGACTTCGTAGTCAGATATCAACATGTTGGCCTTGGTGGCCCTTACTTCAGAGGTTCCTTCATAGAGTAACTCAAGTCTATCCCACATTTCCTTTGCAGATTTGTAAGTAGACACTCTGGAGTATTCAGTGGGATGGATGGCGCACTGCATTATGTTCATTGCGCTCTAGTTAATGGCACACTTCTTGATCTGGTAAGTAATCCGGGTATCCTCATCTTCAGGTAGTTCAAAAGGACTCTTGCTCACTACCCGCCAGGTTTGATGATCCTGCGCATGAAGAAAAACCTCCATTCTATTTTTCCAGTACGTGTAATATGCCCAATCAAAGAAAGGGGATCGGTTGATAGAGTAACCCTCAGCTACAAAGCTACGACGGACATTCCAATCATATCTGTGACGACCCAAGATCCGGACACCGGGAAGAACCCGATACCATTCGAATCTTGGCCCGCCGCCCACGAGCCGGACGGCTCGAAAGGGCTAAAAGGAGTGTAAAGGTACAAAGAAATAGGAAATAATGTAAGACAATTCAACAATTAGCAGAAATAAATAAACAACTACAACAAAGTCCAATCCAACAAAAGTACAGTCTAAGGCAGGGAAACATACCAAACACCGAGTGAACACTCAGCTCGGCGAGCTGGCAACTAAGAATCCTCCGCACAGCATCATTGAACCTCGAGGAAGAACTACCACACCTAAAAGTAGGGGTGAGCCTCCTATCACTGGCTCGGTAGGGGTCCCGTGGAACCCTAACCGTAAACAACAGCGATAGCGGAAAGCAGTAACTACAGCAGGAATAGCAAACCCAGTGGCCGGTAAAAACTCGGCTCTATAGCTACTCCTACTGTACCGAAAAATACGCCCCGATCTCACCGCTGGGGGACCACCAGACTAACAGGAAAACCTCTGGCTACGCTACCAGGAAAACCCATCACAACACCACTATCGTGGACCAGACGTTGCCTAGGAAAACCCCTTGGTGACGCTCACTGGAACCCTAGACCTCATCCTCGGGAACACACCGAAAAACTGCATGTAAAACCATGTCTCACAGATGAGAAATGGAACCTTGAGTCACAAGAAACTCACGTCACATGACGGGAGTACCTACCCACTAGAAGTAAGGCCGGAAGCGTCCACTAACATCTTAGTCCGCGCCTCAGGTGTCTCCCTCTGGCCCAGCGGGAACTAAGACACCGTACCAGTAACCACAGAATAAAGACTAGCTGGGATCGCGCTCGTCAGCACGAGTCCGACGTCCCCAACCAAGTGTGAACACACAGACCATCCGCTCTAAGTCAGGTTCTATAGTTGGTTTTCCCCCCAGCCCGGACGCAGGATGCAAAGGCGAGGGGCCCTACAGTAACTAGCCTAAAAATCATCTCTCTCAGGAAAGCTCTCCATCACTCTCAGGTTGGTCCACACTCGCGTGCGCAGGAAAGCCACAGCTAGTGGGGGGATCACTACACGTGAACACCAAAAACCATGCACTCACCCATCGCGAGTAACACGGAGTACCAGGTGGCTCGAGGCCACCAGACTCTGGACAACCCACTAGACCTACTAACCCAACGGTCCTTGAGTCACACGACTCGGGTCAAGACCATTGTACCGGGACAGCTCCATGCCGTCAATCTGGCCTATGCCTAGGTCCTAGGTGTTTCTGGGATGTAGCGGTCCTGACTGGACCGCTAGGCAGGGCTTAGCGGTCCAGGGGCAGACCGCTAGGCTTGGTTTGCGGTCCTGGGAGGGCTCCAATTGACTTGACGGTCCGAGGAGGACCGCCACCCTGGTTTCCATGCTAGTTGTGTTCCGTTTGTGTCGTGTTGGCCCCCGGTCGACCAGGTTGTGACCCAGTGGTCGACCTTCGATCTCGTGGATGTCTCGGACACCCCATGGGTTCCGTGACCATGTTTTTGGGGTGTTTGGAGATACCGAGTTACCTCAATTAGCGTGCCCATGGGTTTAGAGGATCCGGGTGACACCATGTGTTCCGGGCTTTCGTGTTCGTGCTAGAACGAGTCACCGTGTATCGGCATGTGTGCGGTGGGTTATTCCCGTGCGTCATTGGCTTCCTGGTAAGTGTTTTCTGAGTGCGCCATGGGTTTGGCCCTTGGACTGTGACTCCAGCCACCCAGCCTGGGGTTGGAGGTTTCCCGCTCTCCCTTGGATGGGGGATCGACTTGGCAGCTTGTGAGCTGCCTCGGTATTCATGCTACAATGGTTTCTGACACGGGCATAGCCCAAATTGACGGCATGGAGGCGTCCCAGTACAATGGTCTTGACCCGAGTCATGTAACTCAAGGACCGTTGGGTTAGTAGGTCTAGTGGGCTATCAAGAGTCTGATGGCCTCGAGCCACCTGGTACTCTGTGTTACTCACGATGGGTGTGTGCATGGTTTTCGATGTTCACGTTTAGTGATACCCCCACTAGCTGTGGCTTTCCTGCGCACGTGAGTGTGGACCCACCCGGGAGTGGTGGAGATCTTTCCCGAGAGAGACGGTTTTTAGGTTGGTTACCGTAGGGCCCGTCACCTTTGCAGCCTACGTCTGAGCTGGGGGGAAAACCAGCTAGAGGACCTGATATAGAGCGGATGGTCTGTGTGTGCACATTTGGTTGGGGACGTTGGACCCGCGCTGACGAGTGCGATGCCGGCTAGTCCTTGTTCTGTGGTTACAGGTATGGTGTCTCAGTTCCCGTTTGGCCGGAGGGAGACACTTGAGGCGCACACTAAGACGTCAGTGGACGCTTCCGGCCTTACTTCTAGTGGGAAGGTACTCCCGTCACGTGACGTGAGTTTCTCATGACTCGTGATTCCGTTTCTCATCTGTGAGATGTGGTTTTGCGTGCAATTTCTGGGTGTGTTCCTGAGGTTGAGGTCTAGGGTTCTGGTGAGTGTCACCGAGGGGTTTTCGTAGGCAGCGTTCAGTCCACGATAGTGGTGTCGTGATGGGTTTTCTTGGCATCGTAGCCAGAGGTTTTCCTGTTAGTCTAGTGGTCCCCCGACGGTGAGATCGAGGCGTGTTTTCTGGTACAATAGGAGTAGCTATAGAGCTGAGTTTTTACCAGCCACCGGGTTTGTTGTTCCTGCTGTAGTTACTACTTTTCGCTACCGCCGTTGTTTACGGTTGGGGTTCCGCGGGACCCCTACTGAGCGATTGATAAGAGGCTCACCCCTACTTTTCAGGTGTGGCGGTTCTTCCTCAAGGTTCGAGGATGCTGTGCGGAGGATTCTTAGTTGCCAGCTCGTCGGGCCGAGTGTTCACTCGGTGTTAGATACGTTTCCCTGCCATAGATTGTAATTTTGTTGGATTATACTCTGTTGTAATTTTTTATTTATTTCTGTTAATTGTTTAATTGGCATGCATTATTTCTTATTTCATTGTACCTCCACACTCCTTTTAGCCCTTCCGAGCCCTCCGGCTTGTGGGCAGCGGGCCAAGATTCGAATGGTATCGGGTTCTTCTCGGTATATGGATCTTGGGTCATCACAATATCTCCCCTAGTCCTTGGACCACATTTTTAGGGAACCCGCTTTGATACCAATTGATGAGTGGTACAGTTGAATCTAGAGGGGGGTGATAGGATTGGTGATCCTCTCTGATTCCAGATGTTAGAATCAGAGTGAGTACGACTGAGATCCAGAGGGGGGTGAATGGATCCCAAAAATGACTTTTATGGAATTAAAAATCTTGAAAACTACTTTTACTTATTTAAAATGAAAGCAACACTTTCTTTAGGAATAGTCTCTTCATGTAGACTTAATCTCAAACACTCAGTACGTAAATGATTCCAACAATTGTCACTTGAATGAAAAGAGATATCAACAATCAAGTACGAGGCAGAGGTATGATCTAGGATCCCTCACGCAAGGTATGACATTCCTGATTGCCATAACCAATCTTTCCTGTCACAGCTTTTGATGCACTTGATGATTGAAGGAATTCACCACTCATTCAAATGAGAATAAAATCAAAATCAAATACAGACTATGAACTGCCCTAAGGATACATCTAATCGAAGTAGTAAGCAAATAAGCAATCACACACAAGACACAGAGGTTTTAGGTGGTTCGATCTCAACCTTGAGACCTACATCCACCCCACACTCAAACCTGAGTGTGGATTCCACTAACGCACAGCTTAATCTGTGCACACAATCACACAATTCAAACCATGAGACACGGGGATTTTCAAGGTGGTTCGGGACCGCGACGGGCTCCCTACGTCTACCCCTCACCAAACCGGTGATGCTTTCTCCACATGCTGTCAATGCAGCAAACACGGGGATTTCTCCCCACACACACGGGGTAAAAACCCCAAACCACACGCTGCAAATGCAGCAACACACGGGGATTTCTCCCCACACACATGCGGAAATGCTCCACACCAAATGACGCACAAGCGTCAATACAAACCACTCGGAGAAACCATTCTCTGAACCCACACACAGAGTAATCATTCAGAAGTTCATAAAACGAAGAGAAATAGATACAATGAATCCCAAACAAACTCTAAAGATTGAAATGAAGAAGATATAGCATGTATGAAGCTCCCCCTTTTAGAAATACTCCACTCTTCTTGGCTCGTTGTCGGATGGTCACGATTTCGCCATCATCTTGCTCCTCTCATCATTTCGCTCCCTTTTCTCTTCTATCACGAGCTTCAAATCTTCATGGATGTAGATGATAACCTCCATGCAAGAGCTCCTCTTCCTTTTTCCCCCTTTTCTTCTCCTACAAGAAAAAGCAAATAAGCATTAGGGTTCCTTCCTCCACAAAATCGTAGCACTTATATATACAACTCAAAGAGTCGGGAAAAGACACATAAAACCCTCCCAAAATATGTTAGTAACACCTTAATATATTTAGGAACCAATGGGGGGTAGTATGGTAAAGTTTCAGGGCCTAAAGAATGAGTTTTCAAGACTGCCGCAACTTCCGTGCCGTAAAGTGTCGACTCTTAGAGTCGACACTCGCACCCTGTACAGGCCAAAAATACAAAATCAAAAATCTGCCAAAAAAGTGTCGACTCTGAGAGTCGACTCTTCTTCCCTGCAACACATACAACACTCAGATCAGAATTGTGTCCAAAAAGAGTCGACTCTTAGAGTCGATTCTTCTCTGCTCACTTGCAAAAACACCATTTTTAGCCCGTTAAACCTATACAAACCCAATGGTGATAGTGAGACCAAAGTCCCTTGATTCCGGAAGAGTTATTTTGATCGTTTGAACCTACAAAACCATAGAAAAACCAAATTAGTATTGATTTAAAAATCAAATGAACTTCTCTCTTGAAAATAGCATTCTTTGAATGAGAGTGAACAAAATGGCATGCAAATCACCTCGGAACACTACCAACTCAAATGTTGTGATCTTAGGAGTGGGATTTGAGTTCAAGATATGAAAGGCAATTTAACATTTCAACCAACCCATGCATACCAACTTGTATTGACAAAACTAAGGACATGAAGATATCATGCTTCCATGAAAACCCAATCAGGCTAGTTTCACACAATCCATCTTCTTAGAAATTCTTTCACTCATATCAAATGAAGCTCAATGAAATATACTAATATCATGATGAGGCTCATATTCAACTTGTCATCCCACAACTATTTGACATCTGAAACTCCATAAGCATAGTGCATTTCCATACACCATAGCAAAAAAACAAAGATGTTCAAGCATATGAACTTGGAAGCCACAGTAATGCCTCACTTAGAAATCTTTTGACATACAATAAGGAACATTTTGTAATCAAGCCATTCAACTACAAGGTCAAGTAACAAAGTCCTTTTGTAATCATAAAAATCACATACACAACAATCTCTCCTACTTTGATGATGACAAAATGTTATGCATTAATGCTCTCTCCCCCTTTGACATAATTAGAAATAGGGATCATTATGGGGAATTCATCATGGTAGCAAACGAAAAACAACATTGCTTTGTCCCCCTTTCTCATTGACAAAAATAGACCGACAATGGGGTTATTAAGAGAATCATATGCACAGTATGTTCAAAAAGATGCAATTCAAAATATGCATGTGTGAATGCTATTAATGCCAAATTTGCACAATATGCATGAAGTAATTGCACAAGTTTGAAATGCAAGTTATGGGCAATATGAAGATGTAGAGTGCAAGTAGAATGATCATGTATGATTGACCTCCAAGTAGGTAAATGTATATACATGCAATATAGCTCCCCCATTTTATTTAAAGTGAAGGGATAGGTGTACGAAAAGTGCAGGTGAGTCAGTGAAACTGGAATGCCCATGTGTACACCTAGGGGATTGTGCAAACATATAGAAGAATTAAGCAAAAGCCGATGCAATCAATCAATTTTCTAAATACATATTAAATCAAATTACCATGTGTAAGTGATTAACATGAAAATAGGCTTTAGCTATATAGATATCTAGATTTTCAATTAAACACAAGAGTAATTACACAGACTGCATTTCAAACTAGAGAACAACGTATTGGAGGCTTCGCTCTACCTCAATCAAATTTTTTTTATCAGAATTTTTTTTTCAAACAAAATTTCACCATGACAATCTGAATTTTTCTTAGAGTGATTAAGTTCAAATAATTCTTTTTTATGCGAAGAGATACATGGAGCTCATGCCAGACTCCCCAGTTACTCAGAACATTGACCGTCTCACTTCATTTTGAACAGAGATACTCTAGTACAACAATTTTCAAAAATGAACCACATCACGTCTCAGGTGACGTGTATCCAATTTACTCAGTGAGACTGAGCATTGCTCTGCCTTTCATTTCATCAAAAATGTTCATTCTGAGGTAGGCATCTTTTTCTTCAACTGTCTCTTTATCATTCATGCAGCAAGTTTAATTTCTTTAGAGTGTTGAAATGAAATTCCTATATCATTATGAATAACACTTATTTTCACATTTTGTGCATGAAGTGTGTGAATTTGATTTAGCATGTAAACCGAAAATATTATGAGCACATGACAATGTAGCTCCCCCTATCTAGATGCACTTATCAAATCTTTACTCCCCCTGAGTGTATGACAAGAAACACTCCAGTGATGACTCAGATGTAAATTTATTTATCAAGGGAGTATGAGGTCTTAGGATTTTCAAGGAAGGGGTTTTGGCATATAATAACATGCAAGCACACAATGGAGACATGCAAATATGCAGTCCAGAAGGTAACAAGGGTGTGGTATGCAAGATTTCAGATTTCACATGACAACTCTATAGGCATCTAATGCATGAAATGCATTTTTGCAAATGAGAGAAAATAGTTTTATTTTCAAAAATATTTTTACATTTATCTAAAAAGATGAGTAGCACATTGGTAAAGATCACAATACAGTTGATCAAAATCAATCCACAAAATGTGCAGCCACAGAATAACATCAACATGCTAAGAGAGTGGAATAGCATCAATCTCAATTTTTTCAGCTAGCAAATCTCCACTTTAATCAAATGCATGAATTTCAGAAAACACAATCAAGTTTGATGCCATATGCAACCAATGGATGTTAGACTCATGGTACAAGGCGGAGGCGCATTCTCACGCATGGTGATAGCTTTCAGACAGGCTTGACCTGTCCTTCCACATTTCACCATTTAATATACCATGCAGTCATGCAAATGATGATCAGATAGAAGCAATGAAAACACATAAGAAAAACATACTTATCATGATCTTTAAGATGTATTTTCAATTAAATAATTTTTAATTTTTCAAAAAGACTCAAAAATTTATTTTCAAAACATGTGCCTTAAGCAACCATTATTTTTAAGCCTTCCACTTGGCCTCAAGGCAATCCTGCAAAAAGTTCTCATTCAATAGTTTTGGATACCCAAACCTTCTTCGGCCCCGGATGGTTAGTTGCATCTCTAGTGGGTGCTCTCCACATTCTTTGGGCATGCATATCATCAAAATGCATTAAGGAGCAATCATGCATGCTATGCCCAAACTCACCACAATAATGACAACAACCAAAAGGTTTCACAGATTTCTTATATGCATCAGCATTGAAGTTCTGTGATTTAACAAAAGTGTTTTTATTTTCAACATGGAAAATTTTCTTTTTCATAGCCTGATGGTTGTCATTTTTCTTTTAAAAGTAGGATTTCATCAAGTGACCATATTTTTCACAATGATAGCAATTCAATGGAGCAAATCTTTCAAATGATCTTCTTTCATGAACTTTAGAATTTTTATTTTTCATTCTAAAATAATTTTTCATCTTATGTCTGAACTTTCCACAATAGAAGCAATGAACCTTGCTTTTGTTGATAACATGGTTTCTAACATAAGCATGATACTTTTCAAAAGTTCTTTTTGAGTTCAGAAATTTTCTTGACTTTTTGAACCAGTTCATTTTCTTGCATGCTCTCAATTCATCATATTTCATAACAAAACAATCATGCATCATATGGCCAATTTTACCACAATAAAAGTATGAGATTTTCTTTGTGGATGCTTGTGTAAGTGAAACTTGATTTTTCATGGCATTCACCTTGATACCATTGACACTTTTAGCCTTCTGATGCAGGTCTTGTTTCTTTTTCAGATTTTCATTTGATCTCTTTGTTGTTTGAGGAGCATATTAAATTTGAGACCCATTTGATGTGCTGGCTATGTTTGAACTGTGGACAAATGATGTATAGACTTTATTTTTAAAATTCTTTTTGTTCACAGGATTATAACCTAGGCCATTCTCTTTGAAAATTCACCTTAGTCCCCAATATCTTGTTCAAACTTTCTTTCCCATTCACAAACTTTGACAATGATGCATTTAAATCAACAATTTCAGATTCTAGAGATGCAATGTGCAATTCATAACTAGCTATCTCCTGTTCACCGCAAACAACACTTTCATTCAAAACTCTATTTGTAGTTTTATAGCTCTCAATTTCTTGTTCTAGCACATGCACTTTTTCACATTCATCAACATTGACATTAACGGATTTTCCTTTTTCAAGAACGAGCAATCTTTTAGACATGGTGTTGTTTAATTGTTTCAACTTTTCATTTTTAGATTTTAACAATGCATTCTCTTTTTCAATTTTATCAAAACTGTTCAATCTACCCGTAAGAAAGGAATTCTGAATTAGCATAGCACTATTGTTCTTTTTAAGCTCTTCTTTTTCACTTATGATGCTTTTGCTATCTAATTCAGTGTCAAGAAGTTGTTCAAATAACTTAACATCATCAGATAATGAATCTAGCTTGTTTCTAAGATGTTCCTCAGTTTTCTTCATTTGATTAATTTCATCCATGAGAGCAACATTTTCACTCCTTAAACATGCAATAGTTTCTTTGTCTTCTTCAATGTTAATCATGCATGTCTCATTTAATTCCTCAAACTCAGCACATTTTTCAGAGGGAGTAATGAATGGTGTTTTCAATTTTCTTCCTTAGTTTTCTATTTTCTGACTAAATTCTCTTAAATTTCTCTGACAATTCTTCATAAGCAATTAATAGTTCTTCAAAAGAGAATTCATCTTCGTCAAAATTAGAGTTTACCTCAGAGGACATTTCGTCCCTTTGATCACTGCTATGATCATCTTTACCAGCCATCAAGCATTTGGCCTCCTCTTCCTCGTGGATACCGACCAGGTGATCCAGTATTTCTTTGGCTGAGCTACAATTCAGGACAAATGGAAATCGGTTAGAGTCAACAATAGATTTTAATAAATTCATAGCAGCAAGATTATCATCATTTTTGTCCCTATGTTCATCAAACCATTTGCACTTGTCCAATGGTAGTTTATAAGGACCAACATATATAATTTTTCACAGCTTGGGATCATAAGAGTTGATTGTTCTAGATATTCTTCCGAGCACGAAACAAAAGTCAGAGCCATTAAAAATAGGTAAAGAATTCATTGGAATCTTTTCAACAGAAAAATTCATGATTATAGAATGCACAGGGATCACTCTGTAGATCGTGAGATCTAGGGACAACAGAGCCTCGCTCTGATACCAATTTTTGTGTCCTGTAGTGCAGGAACATGGATCTAGAGCAGGGGTGAATAGACCCCTCTACTAAAAATATGTCCAATTAAACTCTTAAACCTACTCGCAGCGGAATTAGCAAGTTTAACAAGATTGATAAATTTAAACTAAGCTGGATAAACTAAATTCACTCAATCTCACCAAGCTCACACGATTGTCTAAATAGATAAGATAGAGATGCACACAATCACACAATTCAAACCATGAGACACGGGGACTTTTAAGGTGGTTCGGGACCACGACGGGCTCCCTACGTCCATCCCTCACCAAACTGGTGAGGCTTTCTCCACACGCTACGAATGCAATAAACACAGGGATTTCTCCCCACGCACACGGGGTAAGAACCCCAAACCACATGCTGTGAATGCAACAACACACGGGGATTTCTACCCACACACAAGGGGCAAAAGCCCCAACACACACGCGGATATGCTCCGCACCAAGCGACGCACAAGCGTCAACAAAAACCACTCGGAGAAACCATTCTCCGAACCCACACACAGAGTAATCGTTCAGAAGTTTATGAAACGAAGACAAATAGATACAATGAATCCCAAACAAACTCTAAAGATTGTAATGAAGAAGATGTAGCCTGTACGAAGCTCCCCCTTTTAGAAATACTCCGGCTCTTCTTGGCTCGTTGTCGGATGGTCACGATTTCGCCATCATATTGCTCCTCTCATAATTCCGCTCCCTTTTCTCTTCTATCATGAGCTCCAAATCTCCATGGATGTAGATGATAATCTCCTTGCAAGAGCTCTTCTTCCTTTTTTCCCCTTTTCTTCTCCTATAAGAAAAGGCAAATAAGCATTAGGGTTCCTTCCTCCACAAAATCGTAGCTCTTATATATACAACTCAAGGAGTGGGGAAAAGACACATAAAACCCTCCCAAAACATGTTAGTAACACCCTAATATATTTAGGAACCAATGGGGGGTAGTATGGTAAAGTTTCAGGGCCTACAGAATGAGTTTTCAAGACTGCCGCAACTTCCGTGCCGTAAAATGTCGACTCTTAGAGTCGACACTCGCACCCTATGCAGGCCAAAAATACAAAATCAAAAATCTGCCAGAAAAGTGTCGACTCTGGGAGTCAACTCTTCTTCCCTGCAACACATACAACACTCAGATCAGAACTGTGTCCAAAAAGAGTCGACTCTTAGAGTCGACTCTTCTCTGCTCACTTGCAAAAACACCATTTTAGCCCGTTAAACCTATGCAAACCCATTGGTGATAATGAGACCAAAGTCCCTTGATTCCGGAAGAGTTATTTTGATCGTTTGAACCTACAAAACCATAGAAAAACCAAATTAGTATTGATTTAAAAATAAAATGAACTTCTCTCTTGAAAATAGCATTCTTTGAATGAGAGTGAACAAAATGGCATGCAAATCACCCCGGAACACTACCAACTCAAATGTTGTGATCTCAGGAGTGGGATTTGAGTTCAAGATATGAAAGGCAATTTAAAATTTCAACCAACCCATGCATACCAACTTGTATTGACAAAACTAAGGACATGAAGATATCATGCTTCCATGAAAACTCAATCAGGCTAGTTTCACACAATCCATCTTCTTAGAAATTCTTTCACTCATATCAAATGAAGCTCAATGAAATATACTAATATCATGATGAGGCTGATATTCAACTTGTCATCCCACAACTATTTGACATCTGAAACTCCACAAGCATAGTGCATTTCCATACACCATAGCAAGAAAACAAAGATGTTCAAGCATATGAACTTGGAAGCCACAGTAATGTCTCACTTAGAAATCATTTGACATACAATAAGGAACATTTTGTAATCAAGCCATTCAACTACAAGGCCAAGCAACAAAGTCATTTTGTAATCATCAAAATCACATACACAACATATACGATCTCACTGGATTAGTAGTCCCCTTGTGATTTCAGCCTGGCGCGTGGAGAGAGGATTCCCACCATTAACTTTTCAGAAAAAATGGCTTGAATAGATCCACGTGTCAGATTCTGAAGACAAGAAGAATCCACATGTTTGATCGTTCATGAAAAGCTAGGAGCCTTGGATCACGTGCCTGATTACTCAATTCTGGGATCACGTGATAACTTGAATCTTTGCTGCATTCTGCCTTTTAAGTGATTGATTTAATTCCTGTCAATAAGGTATAAGACATTCCATGAAATACCTTTTCATCATATTGGTTTAGGAAACTACACACTTAATCAATTTCAGAAAAATCAGATACTTTTTTTTATCAAAAATCCTTACCTAGGTGCAAAGTGCACAGCTAGGAGGTGTTTTATTCATATAAGAGGAAAAAAGAAATTACATAATTCGGATACTAGGAAAACCTAGTTGATCCATCCGGGCAATGCCTCTAATAACTGCAGGAAGTTGCTGCTGTGAGGAAAAATGCATATTACATTTGTTTGTACATGCTAGGTTAGCCAGAGAATCTGCCACCTGGTTGGCCTCACGAAATATGTGGGTGATGGTATCATTAGCCATGAGAAGGGTCCAGATTTCCCTCACATACTTTAAAATTTCCCAGGGACAAGGAAATTTGTGGTTGAGAACTTGGACCAGGGTTTGGGAGTCACTTTCAATGTGGCTCGGTTGAGTTGTAATGCTTCTCAGATATTTAAGGCCATCTTTGAGTGCTCGAGCTTCTGCCATCATGCTACTAGCTTGATCATAAAAATGAGAGAAAGCCAGGATGATTGATCCATGAGTGTCCCTAATGATTCCTCCACCACCAGAAATGTGGGCAAGCTTGGATGCACCATCGGTGTTCAGTTTGAGATGTGGCCAAGGTGGGAATTGCCATTTGACAAGTTTCAGTTTGGGACTGTTGTTGCTGAAAGAGTGAATTCCACATGCTGCTAGTATAATTCTCTTTTCATGACTGCTTTCCGGAAGCTTGGACAGTGCTAATGACTGATTAACCTGGAATAGAATTTTAGGTATCATCTGCTGGCTCTTTGGAGTCTTACCATCATGGATGACTGAATTTCTGGCAGTCCAAAACTCCCATAAACAGAAACCAGTGATGGCAATAATAAAAAGACCAAACAGTGAGTTACCAGCTGCTGTTTGAATGTTTTTAGCAATCAGATCTTTGATAGTCCGGCCACCTATCTCCAATCCCTTATTTTGAAAGAAAGACCAAATATTAGCAGCCCAGTCACTGCTGAGGAAGAGATGGTTAGAATCCTCTTCTTTGGGAGAAAGACAGCAGGTGCATTTGGAACAAAGAGGGATACCACAAGCTTTAACATTCTGATCAGTGGGCAAACAGTTGAAATAGACTTTCCATATATGCAGGGAAATTTTGGTTGGGATCCAAGGAGACCAAATGCGTTTCCAAGGAATATCCCTCTCCATAATCTGAGGCTGTTGTTGAAGAATCAGTTTTTTATATATGGAGGAGACTGAATAATTCCCATTCCCTGAGAGTGACCAGATGAAATGATCACTGTGGGAAGTTAAAAGGGAGGGAGAAAATATGTTCCTAATCTCAACTGGAAGGTTAAGTTCCAGTGCTTCAATGTCTTCCGGCTTTGGGTTCATAATTATGTCTCTAACAGTGGCATTTGAAGTGATGGCTCCAGCAGTACATATATAAGAATTAAGAGTTCGGTTTCCCAGCCATACATCTTGCCAGAAATTAGTTTTGGAACCATCACCTAGAATGACCCTCTGATGCTCCAGAATGAGAGCTTTAGCTTTATTCCAGCTGCTTCTGTTGACTCCTTTCATATTTTTGAATTTGACCTCAGCAAGATGTACATTCTGAATATACTTGGCCCTGAAATAATTTGCCCATAGAGATTGAGAGTGGAGTCCATTCCACAGCATTTTGACTCTAAGAGCTAAGTCCATATGTCTTAGGGACATAATCCCAAGACCTCCCTGCACCATAGGTTTGCAAATAGCAGTCCAAGATTTCCAATGTTTACGGTTGCCATGTATAGAGGAGCCCCAGAAAAAATTAGCAAATGCCCTGTCCATCAGTTGATGAATGCCTGCATGTAGAGGAGTAGAAGCCAGAATATATATAGGAATGGAGGCTAAGACATGTTTTATCAAGGTTAACCTAGCACTCTGTGATAGCAGTTTAGCCTGCCAGCCTTCTATCCTTTTTTGAATGGTGGTGATGATGCCAGCAAAGAAAACCTTTTTGGATCTGCCCAAGAACAGTGGATAACCCAAGTATTTTTGTGGAAAAGTTTGTCTAGAAAAACCTGTGATATTTTCTATTCTTCGAATGAGGCTGGGGTTGCTGTTAGAGTGCAGCAGAAAACCACTCTTGGATGTATTAATCAACTGACCTGAAGCTTCCTCATAAATTGTTAAAGTATGCATCAGTTGGCGGAGAGAAGTGGCACTAGCATTGGCAAATACCAGAGTGTCATCTGCAAATAATAGGTGGGAGATAGATGGGCACCTCCGGGGGCCTGAATACCAACCAACTGTGCCACTTTCAAACTTTTCCTTTAGTAACCTGCTAAGAGATTCTTGAGCCAGAATAAATAGAATTGGAGCAATTGGGTCACCTTGTCTTAGGCCTCTGGTGGATTTAAAAAAACCCGCCATGTCTCCATTTAGGGCTATTGAAAACCAGCAGTTGGTAATCAAGCTTTCAAGCAGAAAAATAAATGTAGAGTCGAAGCCAAATTTCTTTAGAACTACAGCAAGGAAATCCCATTCAATTCTGTCATATGCCTTGGCCATGTCCAGTTTAAGAATGACATTGTTACCTCTGGTTTTTCTGCCAAGTTCTTGCACCATTTCCTGAGCCAAAGCAATATTTTCAATGATATGTCTACCTTTGACAAAAGCAGTCTGCTCCTTTGAGATTAGTGAGGGCAGGAGTTTGCTCAATCTGTTGCTTAGAATTTTGGAAATGATTTTATGGGAGAAGTTGCATAAACTGATGGGCCTATATTCAGATATTTCAGTAGCATTTTTAGTTTTGGGAATAATGCAGATGCATTAAAGTATATGTCTCGATGCATAGACTTGATGACCTGAAATCTATATGTGCATCGACCTTAGACTCTACATGTGCACAGACTATACATGTGCACCGACCTATAATATGCATGTGCACAGACCTCAGACTATGCATGTCCACAGACTTCACTCTTCATATGCACAGACTCTACATGTGCACCAACCTATACTATGCATGTGCACAGACCTTATAAAGCAAGTTGTAGAATGTACATCGACCTTGTAGAACATGCTCCAATACATGCATCGACCTTTCATTACACAAGATGTAATGTGCATTGACCTTACTGAGCACAAAGTGAAATGTGCATCGACCTTGCTGAGCGCAAAGTCACTAGTGCGCTGACTTGATACACTGGTGGTGTAAACATGCACCGACCTGTGTGACTACATGTGTATACATGCACCGACCTGTGTGACTGCATGTGTATACATGCACCGACCTATGTGACTGCATGTATATACATGCACCAACTGAAGACACAAACATGCATTGACCTTACATGACTAAAACATGAATGTACATCGACCTTATTTTTCTGACACTTAGAATATGAAATGACTTGATCAACATGAATTGCTATATGCAATTCAATCACATCAGATTCATAGTGTGACGTCATCAAAATCAGGATTCCAACAATCTTCCCCTTTTTGATGATGATAACTATAAGTGATGTACATGTTTGATCAAGATGAAAAATAGAAAAATATTCAATCATTCACACATTCAGTTATTCCCTCATTGAAGCATTCATTCAGTCAAGGTCATCTTTATTCAGTTTAGACAAACACATTCATTTCATCCAAAATTTTCAATTCATTTCTCATGAAAAGTTTACAACCTTACAAAAATATGCAAATACAAAACTACCATGCAAGCACTATGTACAATAGGTGTCACATACCGAACCGATAGCAGCGGAACGTGTCGTTTGCTCGGAACGTGACAGTTAAACAGTCGTGAATAATCAAGAGCAATCGCATAAGTCCAAATAATTTGGAACAACAATAAAATTTTTATTAAATATAAATCTCTTACAAGAACTTGAAGACTCAACTACGTCACAATGAAAGAAAAGGAGATGACGCTCTAACAGACTTAGACAAGATAACCAAATAAGAGACACCATGCTAGACTCAAGAAAGATAAAAGACTAGGGTTCACTAGATTTTGAAGTTCGCTTGCACACTTGTCCCTCCCATGTGAGTCTCGGTCTCGCTAGCCACCTGATTACCTGAAAAATGTTGGCACAAACTGAGTGAGCGAAAGCTCAGTAGGAATTATATCTCAAGAACTATCAATTGGTTTAAGTAATTACCTCTTCCAAATGAAAATGCAAGTCTAGCATGTCAATCATGTAAAATAGAACGATACGGAATTGAACATGATAACGAGAGGAAATAACACGTACTGTCGATCCAAGGTAGGGAATTTCAAGTATTCAAGATTTTAAGTATTTGAACAAGTATCGAGTATATCAATAAAGTTTTTCATGTCATGAGATAATGGCTATTAACAAGCAAGTACTTTGCCCATTCCGGGCCACGCAAGTCGTGTCAAGTCAATCAAGTCAAGCACGCGAGAGAGAGAGATAGTGGAGTGTCGTAGATTCAAGCAAGTACTTCGGTGCAATGCCACACCGTGATCAATATAACTCCCATGGGCACAAGTACTTTCGGGTGCTCCTCCCAGGACCAGATCGGGCCCTATATGCACGGACATTGCTACATGTAATATCTAGACAACCACTTTAGTGATAGCCATGGAATTCCAAGAACAAACTCATGTAGGATATCAAGGTAGATTCGTGGATAGGTTCCATAGAATTCAAGGAAGAACATTAGATGGACAGTGTCAAAACCAACGAGAACCATAGCATGTCGATAACCTGGGTAGAATTGGTACCTTAACTAGGTAGTCGTGATAACTTGAGTGGATGACTAAACCTGTCACCAATCAAGGGACATGAATTGAGCTGAAAGATTGACCCCATTTATAAGGGACCCAATCCAAGACATCGCCTAGTGGAATGTCATCATTCCACCGGCTAGGATTATTCTCTCATTGACCAAGATGGCACCATGAGAGGGCCGGTTTACCACAAGACGTGGCAATCAAAGGTACAAGGTGTTTAAGGTACAACTAGCTCAGTCGGCCTTGAGGGAATCCAAGGCTACGAGGAGACTTACGGAGGTCCCAATGACTAACTTGCCAGTCCGAAGGAACGGAATGTCCAACGGAGGGCTCGTATGTCACCGAGAGTTGAGGTGTTTACGTGAACCAATCATGAAACAGGGACTCCATCTACGGACATGAGATGAGAGTGCCAGAAGACCAGCAGTATGGGTCAAAATCGAGAGAAAACGGTGAGAACATGAATGTGTTAATTATAGAATTCATGTTCAACCAATTCTATAATTAACTATAATTAAATAAACTTATATTACTTGACGCCCGTGGGTGGCGTCATTTATTAATTAGCGTCCTCTTGGAGGGACGTTAATTTTATGATTTTTAACTTAATTTATTTATCAAGAATTCACGTCAATATCTATTTAATTGAATAATTTCACAAATGTACATTCAAAGGGACATTAATTTATATAAAATAATTTAGAAAAAAAGAATATATGATAATTAGGAGAAAAAAATCAAGGATTCCAAAAATATATTTTTTATAATTCTCTGTTACATAGTCTAGTAGATATGGATTTTCCAAGACATAATTACAAGTTATATGTATATTATATATATATATATATATAGATATATATATATATACCATAATCTGACGCCCTTGCATTGTGTCGTCAAAAAATTTTGACGACATTTAGATGGTCGTCATTTCAATAAACGTGTCAAACTTCAATAAATACTTAATTGATTAACTTCAAAAACATATATTCAAAGACATATTTATTTATATAAAATAATTTAGAAAAATAGAATATATGATAATTGGGAGAAAAATTCAAAGATTTCAAAAATATAATTTTTGTAATTTTATATTACATAGTTTAATAGATATGGACTTTAAAAGATATAATCACAAGTTATATATATATATATATAATTCAAAATATATATATTGACGCCATTGCACAGTGGCGTCAAAAACATTTGACAACATGTTAAATGTCGTCATTTCAAAAAAAAATGTCGATCTTCAGGGCTCCGGTTCTTCAGGCGTTCTATATATCAAAATGACGGGCTCGAAAAACTCTACTTAACCGGACGTTCAAAATCATTTTTCGTTGAGAGATGGGGGATCTTGAGATAAGGGGTACAAAAAATGGTGCAACCACTCTCACTACCTCGGTCTCCATCCCACTAGTACGCCCTTAAATTTTCATGGCCAAAGGAGACTCCGATACCCACGTACAAGTTATTAAGGCGAAAACTCTATAACTAACTCCTATCGTATTAAACTAAAACACGAAAGAAAACATAAGAAAACATGTAATAAAAATCATGCAGAAATATTATGTGAGGTTTAATCTAATTATAATCTTTGGCATGAAGAGAGAACACCTATAATGATGCATTAATTTTTTTGTTTGGGCTACGAAACTTGAGAAAACCTACCACTTGAAGATTTGATGATGAACAGTGAATGGACTTTAAGAATTGATACTCTGTTTCGAACCGAGTATGGTGAGGAAGAAGAAGTTGGTTCCCAGGCTTGTAGGATGGGTTTCTAGCTGCAACAGGATGGTGGAAAGGAAGTAGATCCGCTCCCTTTTGTTACAGTCACGATCGTAGGATGAAGAAGAGTATTAGCCGCTACCACACGTACGCTGCCACAGGTGGAAGAAGATGAAGCAACAGGAAGAAGTTGATGGTGGAGGAGATCCCCTTTACAGCAACTGCAGAAGGAACAGGGAAACAGAGAGAGACTTCCCCGCGGATATCGGAGGTAGTAGAGTTCCCCTTCGAAGCAGCAGCATCAAAGGCTTTTGCATGTTCACGAAGGGTTGGTTTTTTTTTATATAGGAGGGAACCCTAAGGGGGTCGAATACTATCAAGGGCAAGGGGTTTCTTGCCTTACATTACCCCGTAACCCACTCTCCCTGCCATATACCCAGCCGCCTGCCTTCTTTGTTTCTTAAAACCCTAAACTATCACTCACGCACGTTTGATGCATTTATCCATCGAACGTGGGTTGGCTGTTGATGATAAGAAAAAGGCTATTGTATATTGGGCTACAGTGGGTTTAGTTGGTATATAAACATGGTTGTCCTTAAAATTGTATCTGTAACCCCATGACTTTTAACCCATTATCATATATGAGTCATAATCTCTCGGCTAAGGTTTATAATTATCATTAGCTAAATTAATGGGCTAGCTTTATATCACGGTTAATTTATTTTTGATTGTTAGAATAAAATATAATTTATGTGTTAAGGCCCGTAAATCTTATATATATATATATATATGTTGTATTAATTTGGCTAAGGTCTTATATATTTTATGTTAACGGAAGAAGACTTCCCATGGTTTAAAGCTCAGTGAGTGCACACACATAACTAAATTATTTCTATTTGGCCTTTTTATGTAAGTTTTGTTTTAAGGAGTTTTATTTGATATACATTTAATCTCATTTGTTATTTATCAAACACCTACTTACGCTGTTATTTATCAAACACTTACTTACGCAGCTCCAATCTGTTATTAATTTGAGTGTATATATATATATATTAAATGATTTAACTTGTTTAAATTTATAGTAAATACACCATATTGTGAGCGACGTCACGTGGTTCGGGGAGCGAAGAGGACGCGGAGTGCGCGGTCTCCTCTTTTGTTTGCTGCAACACAGAAATAAGAGAAGAGAGAAGGGGCCACCACGGGAGATTGCTCTGGCGGGGCGAGCGGGACAAATGTAATATAGCAAGATATGGGGGTTAAACGGCCATAGCGGGAAGTGACTCGCCGTGACCTCGGGGGGACGGGAATGGTGCAGAAATTAAATAGTAAGAATTGAAACGGCCATTGGGGAAGTGACTCACCGCGGCCTCGAGAATATGAGCAGATAAGAATATAACAGAATATAAGGGGAATATAAAGAGCGGGAATTTAAACGGCCATTGGGGAAGTGACTCGCCGCGGCCTCGAGAACATGAATAGATAAGAATATAATATATAAGAACGGGAATTTAAACGGCCATTGGGGAAGTGACTCGCCGCGGCCTCGAGAATATGAATAGATAAGAATATAACATATAAGAACGGGAATTTAAACGGCCATTGGGGAAGTGACTCGCCGCGGCCTCGAGAATATGAGCAGAATACAACAGAATATAAAGAGAATATAAGAACGGGAATTTAAACGGCCATTGGGGAAGTGACTCGCCGCGGCCTCGAGAACAAGATGTGATCGCCAGGGGCCAAAAGACCCCAAAATAAAGAAAGTGATCGCGCCTACCTCAAGAGCGGGAGATGGCGGGTTGCTTCTTCCTCCCCCTTCGGCCGGCCGACGGAGAGGGCTTTCCTTGGGTACCCTTGCAAAACAGTAGACAATAAACGAACGGAATTAGAAAATGGCAGTGTAGTAACAATTCCTTGCAATAAAAGTAACGAGATCGTGACCTGACACACACCTGGTTGGTGTGGTTTTAAACCCCTCTCGGACTCGAGTAGGAGGAAAATGCGATGATGAATGCAAGAAGTATGCAAGAGACGGCGCCCTTATGTAGGGAGATAGAGGATGCAGTATGATGAATGTAAAGAACTATGGAGAAAAAGGGGAAGAAAAGGCTTATTGGATGAGCCGAGGTGAGATCCGGCGGAGCTCCGGCAGCGTAGGGACGACGTGGAAGCGCGGTGGATGAAGACGACCTTCCTCTCGCGAGCTGGGCACCCGAGAAGCCGGCAGAACCTCCACCTACAAAAGACCCCACGGGTTAGAAATGACTCCGGTAGCCTCTGGGCTCCGGCAGCCTATCGGATCTCTTAGAAGCTCCCCAGAACTGAGGGGGTGGGCCTCTATTTATAGGGCTCCGGAGGGTGGAGGCGTCCAGGACCCTGGACACCTCCATCAGGGCCGAACTAATATTTTATTCTATTTTTATTTATTTTTTCAGAATATTTTTGTGGAGGCGTCCAGGGCCCCGGACGCCTCAAACAGGTCCACCGAACCCCACCGACGGCCGCACGCGGTTTGGCACAACGCGTGGTTTTGTGAGCGGCGCCTCGTGATTTTGAAATGGGCGCGTCCAGCTGCTGGACGTCTCCATAATTTGGATTTTTTCACACACGACAAACCGTCGTTCGGTGGGCGGCGCCCGTGAGGGAGTTGATGGAGGCGTCCAGGGTCCTGGACGCCTCCAAGAAAATATATTTTTATTTTTGTTTTGTTTTTATGCCAAAGCTGGCATTTTATATTTTTTATATTTGTTTTTATGGAGGCGTCCAGGGGCCTGGACGCCTCCATTAATATATTATTTTTTATTTGGTTTTGGGCTTTGAAAAATAAATTAAAAGAATGGGGGCGTCCAGGGGCCTGGACGCCCCCATAAAGACCCACCCGGGTCCTCAGTTCAGGCGTTGGCGGCCGCCCGGCAGACACCCTTCCTGGTTTCGGAACCTCTGATGCGTCGACTGGTGTTGATGCCGTCCGAATGCCGTGACGAGACGATTCCGGATGCCGAAAAAGGCTGGAAGAAGACCCAAGAAAAGGAAGCACTAAGAGATTCAAAATGCGTAAGCCGTCGCGGGGCGTCGTATAGTAATATGAGACTTTCTCAGGAGACGTCAGGAATGGCGTGTCTACAGCTGCCCCGCCTTGGCGTCTGCTTTGCAAGGGAGCGACACGTAGTGGAATGGTATCGAAGTGGAGTGAAATGAAGTGGGAGCGGACTGATAAGTTGATGCCAAGGTGTGATGAGACACGCTTTTGACGTTACTGTCTGGAATTTTTCCTGAGTTTCAATGAGGCAACCTTGAAGAAGGTCTTTCAAATCTTGACGATTGCTTGGACGGAGATCAAATAAGGGAAGGTGAGATGTGCGCTCAGGCACGAAAAAGAGACCAACTTCTCGGTGTGGAAGTACCTGGGTCATAAACCGGAGGTTTCACCTTTGGGGAGCGGTTACCAGCCAATGTGGAAGTGCTGCGGCCAAGGTGGGTCAAACAAGGTAAAAAGTAAAGGAATATCTGAGGGTCTGTCCAAACAAGGGTCTCCTTTGGAAGAGCAGCGTAGGGCCGTTTCAAGGAAATTCAGTATTTTATTCGGAGTGGAATATCTCATATTTGTAAGAATTGAAGCACAGCGGCTTTCGCAATCGAATCACTTGAATGATCTTCCGCAATAAATCAAAGTCCTATATGAATGCATGCTGGGCTTAAAGAAAAATTTAAAACAAACTAAAATAGAAAATAGCCAAGGATAATATTGTCAACTTGTTAAGAACGGGTCAGGATACCGATCCGGTGAGCCGACACTGGGCTGGGGCCCGTTTATCCGCGCACCAACTCACTGAATGGAACCGTCGTCCCCATGCTACCACAAGTTAACGGCCTATCCGTACAACCCAAATTCTTCCGGGATCATCACTGTTTTTGTTGAAGGGGAACTCAAATCCCAGATTCGTTCGGGCCGCAAGGTCCTTGACATGTTCTAGTAGCGTAGGTATCATATACTACGATGCATGACATGGTGGGACCAACCATTGAAAGGTGGGACAGGAGATAGGACAAAGACGTCCGTTAGTAAAACCTGCACAGGCCAGCATGGATTAATAACATCAGAAAGTAACAGAATCGTAACAGAATCGCACCACAATGGAAAGGAGATCTAGCCAAAATCCTGACATTGACCGCTGATGTGACATGTTCCGTCCTGTAGCGCCCTACCCTTCCTATAAGAACTCCCCTTAGGCTAGTTCATTCAAAAGCATCAAGGTGGGTTTTGGAAGCTCAGGAGAGGAAAGAGAGGAGAATCTAGAGATTTCAGGATGGAAGGAGAGTCTTCCCGCGTTATGAAGAGGAGCAGGCCTAGCAGCGAGATCAGGCGACTCTCCGACCTCGAGGGTCATCTGAGTGGGACGATCATGTCGCATATGGTAAGCTGATTCTTTTCAAATTTCTCCACGTGAACCTTCTTCTTACTTCCTTCATTTCTTCTTCTTTCTTTTCTCTTCCAGCCATATCCACTCTTCCCAGGCCCGAGGAAGTTTTCCAAACTGCCATGGCTTTCAAAGCTAACTTCCAACATCTCCATCGGCATGAGGGCCATACTCTCGAAGTGGCATCTGCAGGGGCTCCTTATTCACGCCAAACACTACGAGAAGATTCGTATGGACTGGGCGGCTATGGGCGCACTAGTGGAGATCTGGCATCCCCAGACCCACACTTTTATCTTCCCGACCTTCGAGGCGACCATCCTCCTCGAGGAGGTGGAACTTCTGCTCGGATTGAAGAAATTCAAGAGTGACGGGAAGGTGAAGGCTATGCGGATGCTGACACGGGGGACTTCCGAAAGCGTCCTTGGAAGCTTCATGCCGCCCGACGCAGCCCGAAAGGTTCGTACTCAAAAGGGAATTGATTTGCAAAAGCTCGCGGAATGGGTCATGGAGGCCCTGAGAGGGTTACCAGACGATGACTATTTGGAGGGAATCATGAAGGGTTCACCATTTGTCTGGCGGGTGCTCTCTTGTTTCCTTATACCGACAACATGGTGGAGGAAGACCAACTGAGTGCTATCTGCGGGATCTGGCGTGGAAAGAGGGTGGGACCCGCTGTCCTTGCCTACCTTTATAGTGGCCTTACTGCCTCGAGCATGGGTAAGCCTCCTTTTGGTTGCGCACTTGTCCTGAATTGCTGGCTGGATTTGCATTTCAAATTCGACCACCGCGAGGGAATGCCAACGCTTCGAAGCTCTTCCAACAAAGCCCGCTTCATCACATAGCCGACGTGTTAGGCTTCGGTGGTACTGTAGTGAACCGCGTTCCGTGGCTGAAGAAACGTGAAGACTGGCGGTCTCACTTCCGCACCGTGACACAAGGCTTCTTTACTTGCGCACCGGCATGTTTGCTTTCGCTTGATCTCCTCATGAGGCCTTCTCCGAAGTTGATCTCAACTGATCGGCGCGACCGAGTTTGTCCTTTATAACGCGCATCGATGCTGCCTCCAGTCGGCATTCCACGCCATTCGTTCCCACTACCGACTGGCATCGTTCCTTTGAAGAAGAGAGAGTTGGGTACTGAAGCGGATGCGAAGGAAGCGAAGGCCGTCAAAGCACCCTGGAAGACAAGTGTTGCGGGAAAGGCCTTAGCGCATGTGGGGGAAGAATGCGAGCTGTGGAGGGCTTATGTAACCGAACTGGGGAAGTTAAGGCCTAAGGCGCCTAAACCCCTGATGTAGCCTATTCTGCTTCTCTGATGGAATAAAATCTGGCATGGATGTTTTGGACCCCCGTCCCCTTAATTATTATTATCTTTTTTGTGGTTTTTCTTTTTCTTTGTGTTTTTTCTTTTGTTTGGATTATATACATACTCTTATCTTTTTTTTCTTTTATTATATTTTTTTTGAAATTTTTATTATGGGGGCGTCCAGGGGCCTGGACGCCCCTAATTTTTTATTTATAATTTTTTTAGTTTTTTTTGTTTTGGGGGCGTCCAGGGTCCTGGACGCCCCTACTTTTTTATTTTTTATTTTTTTTGGTTTTTTGTTTTGGGGGCGTCCAGGCGCCTGGACGCCCCTAAGTTTTTGAATTTTGAAAAAAATAAAAAAAAGGTGGGGGCGTCCAGGCGCCTGGACGCCCCAAATAAAGTGGATTCTATATATATGGGGGGGCCTCCCCCCTTTGCTCATTTACTGTTCATTCAAACGACCCAGTCAATCCAGACGACCCATTCTTAGTCCCAATGGAGCAAGGAGGCCCGAGCCAGGGTGGAGAGAAGCGCAAACGACGGGCTCGTCGTCCGAGGAGGCTGAGGGACGATGCCGAGGAGGCTGCTGCGGCGGAGGAGATTGCCGCGGAGGAGGAGGCTCCTCCTTTGGCCGTGGAGGCTGCATGGATGCTGGCGACGCGGGAGAGGACGATCACGACCCGGTAAGCTCTTCGGAACTTCAATCTGTTGGTTTAATAGGCTGATAGGCGGACGAGAGGCCATGTGGTGAGGACCGGTGAGTGAGGGATGGAGGCGTCCAGGGGCCTGGACGCCTCCACATTTTCTTTTTTCTTTTTTATTTATTTATTTACGTAAATAATAAAATAGAATTAAAAATAAGGAGGCGTCCAGGGCTTGGGACGCCTCCATGATAATATATATATTTTTTATTTATTTTTGTTTTGATTTTGGGTTTTTCTAAAAATAAAATAAAGAAAATGTAAAGGAGGCGTCCAAGGAGTTGGACGCCTCCAAAAAAACATAAATACTTTTTTAAAAAAATAAAAATAAAATAACTAAGTAGCATATACAATGTTATTGTTTATTACTATCATGATGCTGATGTGTTCTTTGTTGGTTTTGTGGTGTGCAGGGCGTGATGAAGGGCCGGATCAGCTGGTCCCTAGTGGTGGCAGCATACCGTGGGCTGCCAGACTTTCAGAGGGCGCGTGTGGACGCCATGGGCTTTGGAGCTTTCCTTAGGATCGAGCCCTTTCGGCTCGACCTTCCTCTTATCCAGGCATTGAGGGAGCGGTGGCACGCGCCGAGCCGGGCGTTTCTGATGCCCTGGGGGCACATGGTGCCGTCACTGGAGGACGTGGCTCGGATCACCGGGCTACGGGTGGACGGAGAGGCGGTGAGTGGGGTCACCTACCCCGACTACCGAGAGAGTGCCCTGGACCTGCTGTGGTTAGAGACGAGCGTGACTGATAGAGACAGCAGGGTAGTTGGCCGAGTGGAGATTATGGAGGCGCTCGGATTCGTCGACCCGCGCCAGCGGGTTAGCGAGACTGGAGCGGAGTTTCTGGCACGACTGGAGGGAGATGCCCGTGCAGCTTTCACCCAGGACCCGAGCGAGCGGGAGCTGGTGGACCTAGACCTCCGGAGGTTTCTTTTCTTCTTCTTGGGCCGCCTTCTGCTGGGGACGAAGGGGGATGGCATCCACTGCCGTTTCCTCGGGATCCTGGCGGACCTTGACAGAGTGGGGCACTACGCGTGGGGAGCGGCTCTGCTTGCCCATTTGATTGCCGATCTCTCCCAGACTTCAGAGAGGGAGACGACAGTCAGCGGCTTCGCACCTTTTCTCCAGGTACACAATTTATTTATGCATTTTACCGTAGTTAAATATGCAATTACTCGTGCTAATGATGTATGATGGATGCAGGTGTGGAGCTACTACTACTTCCCGATGGGAGGGCCAGGCAGGGGAACAGGAGAGCCGTTCCTCTAGCGCGACAGTGGAGGCCGGTTGTGGTAGCGGCACCACACAGCTACCAGCTGGCGTCACTTCGTCGGGAGCTGAGCGAGTATCCCGAGGCCATGGTATGATGCGTATGATTTTTTGTGTTTTATGCATGTGACTGAATGGTAACTATCATGATGTATGTATGGTGATGCAGGTGGTGTGGAGACCCTACCTGGGCATGGGCGACGCTGGCCAGCCTTGGGTTGTAGCGGGTCTTCCTCGTTTCAGGCGGGACGTGTGGGTCCATTGCCTGAACGAGATCGAGCCGCTTCGGCTGAGGCTGGTTATGAGGACATTGGGGCTAGCCCAGGAGTGGGTTGATGTAGATGAGCCGGCCCGCATCGGGCGGAAGACCAAGGGGAAGGCGAAGATTGTGGACTGGCGTACGCGCTTCCAGCACAGTACCAGGACTGGCAGCAGGGCGGGGTCCCAGTGGTGTCCCATGTACAGGACAGTACTGATTACCTGAGACGGTACCGGGCTACGTACGGGGACCGCCTCTTCCTTGGTGGTATGGCAGGGGTAAGTGAAATGAAAATGCTTCACCCTTCTATATGTATATGCATGTGGCACTAACTTATGTGCAATGCAGGATGCTCGTGACAACATGATCGCCGACCTGCGGGCCCAGTTGGCGGACGCCAGCGGCAGTTGGTGGCCATCCGACAGGAGTTGGAGATCCTGGTGAGTTTATGGATGCATTTTTTTGTGACCTGGATTTTTGATACTTGGCCTCTAACTGTCGTTTGCTCTGTGTTTCAGCGGGCCCACCAGACAGCGGCAGCCGGGATGGCTGGTGGAGCGGGTTCCAGTTCGCGGGGCCCTCCCTCGGAGATCTCTGCCCTCAGGAGCAGCTGGCGTATGCGGTGGCTCGAGCTGAGGAGGCCGAGCGTGACCGCGAGGCTCGAGTGAGTGCCTACTTGGCCCTGACCCTCTTCTAGTCACTCTTCATCCTTCACCTCTCTCTTACGGTGCATGCGTGCTTTGACAGGTGGCCGAGATCCGAGAGGCCCTGGCGCGTGCTGTTCGTGCCGAGCAGGAGCGCGACGCTCGGGTGGCGGAGTGTGACGCCCGGATTGTGGAGCTGGAGGAGGAGCGTCGACGGGAGGCTGAGGAGCTCCCTCGTGACGTGCTGGATCTGCGGATCACCCTTGAGCTGTCGAGGAGGGAGGCGGTGAGAGAGAGAGAGGAGAGGGAGAGAGAGAGGGAGGATAGGAGGGTGGAGCGACAGCGGGATCAGACCGAGAGGAGGGCTCTGGAGGCCCAGCTGCTGGAGCTCCGATTGAGTCTCGGCACGGCGGAGGGGAGGCTTCGGGAGAGCGAGGAGCGGTACAAGAGGGCGAAGGAACGCGGGGCGCGACTTCGTCAGTCTGGTTCTTTTTCCATGGGCAGCTATCTGGTTTCTTCGGCCGAGGAGCGTCGTCGCGCCTTCGAGGCTGGAGTGCCACCACAGGGCGAGGCGAGCACGGCTTCTCAGGGTTCGCAGAGGCCCCCTAGGGATCCCCGGCAGAGGAGGGAGGAGAGAGATGACCAGGAGGGTGGCAGCGAGAGTTAGAGAGTTGCTTGTACACGTCACCCTTCTCACTGTATGATGTACTTTGACTATTATATGAAATAGATTTCGTGTGACGTGCCCTTTTCTTTCCCGCACTTTCTTTTACACCACGTTGTTTACGCTTCACGAGACTTTTGCCCTGGACAGAAGGGAACTACTTTGCACGGGGGGATTATGTTCCTTTCTCCCTTTTTGGGCGCGTCCAGGCGCGAGGACGCGTCTTAATCCTTGAATTCAAATTTAAAGCGTCGGGTGGCCTTTCTTCTCCCGTGCCTTACCCGCAAACGAGCCCGCCTTCCGCCGAAACTCGCTTGCCCCCTTTTTCATCTTCCTCCTATTTTGATCGATGGAGTTCGGTGGGCCCGACCATGGTGAAGGTGGAGAGGGACGAGGAACTCCTCGCCCGAGGAGGGACACGCAAGAACACGGAACGGCGTCCATGGAGGAGGAAGGGCCGCTTCGGGCCCCCGAGGGACCCGAGGGGCCCGATGTCACGGAGGGAGGTGAACACGGTCTGGTAGGTCCTCCGATCTCTTCCTCTTTTGATCCATTTTGAGTTTTGAAGCGAGCCGCGCGAGGGGGGAAAGGGTTCGGCGAGTGTTGCACTCAAATGATGGACGCGTCCTAGACAGGGGACGCGTTCTTTGTTATGATGCGAGGCCCTTCTTTCTTGGTGCAGGACATGGCGAGGACCCTGGGCCTGGCCGATGAGTGGGCGAGTGCAGACGAGCCGAGCCGCGTCAGGAAGGAGAGTCGCGGCAAGGCGAAGCTTGAAGACTGGCGCATACGTCTCCCTGGGCAGCAAGGGAGCGTACTGGTGAGGATAGTGCCGACTTCCTGCGGCGGCAGAGAGAGAGTTATGCGGGGCTTCCCCAAGCCGGGGATACGCGTGACGTCGACGGGTCGCGTGCCCAATTAGCCGAGGTCAGGCGGCAGCTGGCCGCCACTCAACAGGAACTGTCGCTCTTGGTAAGCTAAGTGCTGCATTTTCTATTTTTAAATGTGGAGCTTAGCTGACGGCTGTTGTTTGTTCATTCCAGCGTGCCCAGCAGACAGCGATGGGGGGAGTGGCTGGCGTCGCATCTTCCAGTTCCTCGGCCCCTTTCTTGAGATTGCCTCCCTCGGGAGCAACTTGCTGGTGCGGTGGCTCGGGCTGCCCGGGCGGAAGAGGAGCGTGATGCCTGGGTGGTGACTGTAGCAGAGCTGCGACATCGCGGTGAGGAGAGACCTTCTCCTGACATCCTGGAGTTAAGGGTTCTTCTGCAGATGATGAGAGAGAGGCAGAGAGAGAGAAAGCTGAGAGAAGGTCCGAGCGACAGCAGGATCAGACCGAGAGGAGGGCCTTGGAGGCCCAAGTGAGGGAGCTCCAGCTGGGCCTTCAGGCCGTCGTGCAGAGGCTAGGAGGGATGGAGACGCGCTACGAGAGAGCGCGAGAGTTCGGGGAGCGACTGCGCCAGTCTGGTCGCTTTGCCGCTAGTGGCTTCTTTGCCACGCCAGGGGAGGAGCAGCGAGTCATTGCTGTGGAGCCGGCGCCACGAGGCGAGGCGGGTGCTACTGCACGGGGATCCCGGAGGCTTCTGAGGGACCCTCACCTCAGGGGAGAGGAGAGGGACGCCTAGAGGGACGAGCATGAAAATAATGGCAAGAGCTGGCGAGCTAGTGGACCCGCCACCTCTCTATGATTGTAGTGTTTATGACAGCTTATGTAGAATTATGAATGGAGTGATTTGATTTTCTGCTGCTTGTTTGTTCTCTTGTGCGTTCCTTCTTCCCTACACTTCTTCTCCTTTGCACTGTTCCATGTGATGGGTCTGTCGAGACTTCACCTCGAGCGGAGAATCGCGTCTTGTTGTGACCATTCTCCACGGGAATCTGCCGTCGAAGTCAATAATGACGGCCCTAGTCCCTTTTCCCGGATGTTGTGTCAAATTTTACGGACATCCTTCAAAACATGATAGGGTATCCCTAGACAACATAGGGTGCTAGTCGTCATATTCTTCGTCCAATCAATCACCCTGTGCGAGCGGTGAAGTGACACACGGGACCGCATGGCAGGTGCCTCATTGCGAGGGCTATCATTAAAGGTGATGGAGGCAATCTTGGCCTGCACTCCTTCCATTTCTATAAATTCTTGTCCCTTTTATCCTCCCAGGTATATCGAGAGCTAACTCGAGGAGCACAAGTTCTCACGGGAGAGGAGGAGTTCAAAATTCTGAGAGTTGGATGGAGGGCGAATCTTCCCACTCCTCGAAGAGAAGCAGATCCAGTGGTAGTAGTTCCAGGAGGCTTTCGGACCTCGAAGGGCACTTCAGCGAAAGGGCCCAATCACAACTCGTAAGCTGAGCTTTCCTGCCCTTTTTTCCATTCTTTTTTCTTCCTTTCTTTCTGACCAAACCTCCTCTCCATTCCCTGCATGCGTAGAGTGTGATGAAATCACAGATCTCATGGGAGTTGGTAGTGGCAGCATACCGAGGTCTCCCAGATTTTCAGAAGGCCAGGCTAGACGTGATGGGTTTTGGCACCTTTCTTCGGATCGAGCCGATCCAGCTCGACCTGGTCCTGATCCAAGCCTTGTGTGAGAGATGGGACCCAGTGAGTCGGGCATTCCTGATGCCCTGGGGGCACATGGTGCCCAGCTTGGAGGATGTGGTCCGGATCACAAGCCTGAAGGTGGAGGGCGAGGCAGTGACCGGGGTCACTTATGCGATTACCGAGAAGGTGCTCGGAAGCTACTGGGTTTGGACCTAGATGGTCGAAAAAATAGGTCGGTAGCTAGGGCGTCCCTCATGGATGCATTAGGGCTCACCGACACTCGTCGGCGGGACGATGAATCCTCAGAAGAGTTCATGGAAAGGATGGAAATAGGATGCCGTGCCGTGTACTGCACAGATTTCGGCAACTGGGAAAGATGCAACATAGATTTGAGAGATTTCTCCTCTTCCTTTTGGGGAGATTGTACTGAGCTCGAAAGGGGACGGTATCCAATGTCGCTTCCTGGAGCTGCTATCAGACCTTGAAAGAGTAGGGTACTATGCCTGGGGAGCCGCCATGCTGGCACACTTGTTTGCAGGTCTGTTCAAGAAGCGGACCGTGAGATGGACTGTGAGTGGTTTCACACCATTCATCCAGGTATTTTTGGTTTTGCTTGTTTTGTATATTTTTTTCTTATTTTTGCAAGGTACTGATGACCTGCGCCGAGCAGCTGTGGAGCTATTATTACCTCCCCATGGGGAGAGCTCGGCATTGGCGACCCGCGATGGTGCCGCTAGCCAGGCGGTGGGAACCCATCATGAGTGCGGCACCCCTAACCTACCAACTGATGGTGCTAAGGCGGGAGCTACAGGAGTTCCCTGCAGCGATGGTAAACTGGAGACCCTACTCAGACATGGTCGATGCCGACCAGCCGTGGGTTCTAGCAAGTCGTGCCCGGTTTGGACGGGAACTGTGGATGCACTGCCTGAATGAAATCGAGCCGCTTCGGCTACGATTGGTTATGAGGACTTTAGGACTGGCTCAGGAATGGGTGGATACGGCTGCGCCACCTCGTGTCGGGAGAAAGACGCGAGGACCGGCGACCTGCATTGACTGGCATGTGCGGTTCCCTGAACAGTATGAGGACTGGCAACAGGGTGGCACGATTGTAGAATCACATGCGCGGGATAGCGAGGACTACTTGCGTCTATATAGGACAAAGTACGCAGAGCGGCTCCAACCCCGGGGACTTGTGGAGGTAGGTTTCCCCTTTTTCTCTTTTCTTCTTTCTCCTTTTTTTTGGTTTTCTGGTGGAAATGCCGACTCGTATGGCTGCAGGATATCCGTGATACGATGATAGCGACTTTACGAACTCGCTTGGCAGAGATGGAGCAACGGTTGGGCGATGCCCGCGGAGCTACGAGCGCCTTGGTAGGTGTACAGTGCGTTCCTAATTAAAACCCTAGATTCCACATGTTGGTTGCTAATTCACGTGGTCGTAGCATGCCCAGATTGGCGCGGCTTCCCCAGCGATGGGAGTAGGTGGTGCCTCTTCCAGCTTGTGGATTCCCACCTCAGAACTTGACTTGCTTCATGAGCAACTTGCTCACGCCACGCAGCGTGCTGCGGAGGCAGAAGGGATGCTCTGTATACAGGTAAAAGTTTCAGTGTTGAGTTCTCTTTGTTTATGCCTTATCGCGTATCTGAGATGGTACATCTGGCAGGAAAAGGAGACGGAAGAAGCGCTTGCCCAAGCTGCACAGAAGGAGGCTAGGATAGCAGAACTGGAGAGGGAACTGCGGCGTCATCCTGATGACGACTCTTCTAGGGATGCCGTGGAACTGAGGATCACTCTCCAGTTGGAGAGGGAAGACCGCGAGAGAGAACGTGCAGAGAAAGAAAGAGACGTAGAGAGAGAAAGAGCCAACAGATTGACTGAAAGGGAGGAACGAAGGGCCATGGAGGCCCAACTATTCGAACTCCGAATCAGCCTTGGTCTTGCTGAACAGTGGCTGAGAGATGGTGAGGAGCGCTACCGAAGAGCACGAGAGCGTGGCTTTCGTGTTGGTAGCTTCTCTGCTGCTTCCGTGGATCAATGCCGGGGTGTGGGAATAGGAAGGGGAGTACAGAGCGGTAGGAGTACCTGCTTTTCGTAGTTGGGTAGCACCTTTGAGAGCGTTTTACCCTGAGAGTAGTGGGACGAGTAATGCAGAGAGAGGGCGGAACTTGATGTAATTTTTTTTATTTTTTGGAATAAAATACAAGGTTCGGTTTGTTTGATTTTCACCTTTGCTTCTGTTGCCTGAATCCCTGCACACATCACTGAAATAAACAAATCAGAATTTCTGTTCTGACTTGGCCCCTTGCTCAATAAGCAAATGGTCACTGTGACTGTCTTGATAACTGGTCAAGGGGCCAAGCCTTTATTTAACGAAGGCAAGGGAAAGATGCGGTGATGATAAATGCGACAGGCAAGCACACGAATGCAAGCGGTATTAAAAGTGAGATGCTGCACGCAAATGTAATCATGCAAAATTGATTTGTTTTCTTTTTTTATATTTGGCATTTTTTTTGTTTTATCATAAAAAAGATTTTTTGTTTGCAAATATGTACATTTTCTCTTTTCTATTTTTTGTTGTTTTTATCATTTCAATTTTTTTCTTGCTAACGCCTGGCAAGCACCCAAATGGCACCTAACCTACGTGAGACAGGGGTTTCTTACTAACCTCCCAGGTATCCTAAGTGCACATCTAGGTTGATTTGGGCCTCTAGACCCCTCGAATGATGATCCCGCCGGCTAAGACTTACCCTGATGACAATACCGTCATGCCATGCTTAGGCTCCCAGTCGCTTCCGACCACAGGGATTCACCCAAAAGGTGTTCGAGGTAAATGATTTGCCCGACCCGGGTCTTGTTTCCTCACAACTCTAGATGATATATGATGGAACACCCTGGAACCCTAACGACCAACCGCGCGACGCTGACCCGGAATCAGACGCCGTCGCACCCATAGGTGACGCGCTTGCATTGGCCTAAGCCCGAGGTTAAACAAGAAGACATCAAGGCGGTAAACAGGGGTCTTGACCAGCCAGAAACACGGAGACTCCTTCGCAGCGATAGCTTTTACTTTTCAAAGTAGGCAACCATATGTGTATATCAAAATAAGGTCGCAGACCCTGGGCAGTTTTCACCCTTCAGAAACTCCATCGAACCTTCATCTTTAGAGGAAGAAGGAAGAGCGTGGGGGATAAACCTCCTGAGAGGATGGGCAAAACCGTTAACCCGACGAGCGAATAAGGGCCCATTAACTCTTTCCTTTCGGACAACTTCGGACCAAATCTCGAGCATTTACATTCCACGGCCCCTTTTGTGGATTCAGACTTTTGCTTTGAGGGGTTCCGTTTGTCGCAATAGGCACGGTCACGACCAGGCTTTTCTCTGGATTTTGATTTTGTATTTCTTTTTGTGAGGGAGATATAGTCGTTTGACGTTTGTGGGCTCCCTTTTTGTATGCCTGCGGGGACACTGCCCTCTTCTCGTGCTCTGATCGATGCTCGAGGAAATGGATCCTACTCTTGCCTTTGGGGTTTGAGTTTCGGTTTCTCATGCTCAGCATTTTAAGGGCACCGACTGTCTCATTTGGTCGAAGAGAACAGAATAAAGATTACAGCTTCCGGAGATCTTCTGGGTGGGGCCCCACCGTAGGTGATGCTACCGACTTTTTTGAATAAAATACATAAGTGAGCACATGTTAGCTTCCTTCGAGCGAGCATAGGCCGACGTGGCCGGACAGGGATCTCCATGGTTCTGGCAAATCAAGACCCGGTGCCTACCAAGTCTTAATGGGCCCTATCCTAACATGAAGGTTAGATGCAGGGACTTAACTACATGGTGACTGCCAGGCATCAGCATTTTGAATTTTCCATATTTTTAGTGGTTTTCAATATTTCTTTGTTTTTGATGTTTTTATCTTTTCATCATTTTTTTTGTTTTGTGCTAAGGGTAGTATTTCTTAAGATAAAGCCCATTCCAAGGGTGGGATAACTCGGTCCCTTCGGCGTTGATTAGCTTGTAGGCGTTGCCAGGGTACACGGCTTGAATTACAAATGGTCCTTCCCAATTGGGTTGGAGCTTAGAACGCGGCCCCCAGGTTTGACAAAAATTCTTTTTACGACCATCTCACCGACTTTGAATTTTCTCTCAACGACTTTCTTTTGGTAAAAGCGAGCGAGTCTATTTTGATACACACGCGCGTGTTCGGCAGCGGCCAGCCGCTTCTCATCTAAGAGTTCCAACTGGGCGAGGAGTGAATTACGACGATCGTCGAGGGAAAATTCCTCGTCCAATTGTACCCTGAGAGAAGGGATCAGAGTCTTGTACGGGACTACCGCTTCCATACCATAAGTAAGGGCAAATGGAGTCTGCCCGGTGGGGGTACGGATTGAAGTGCGATAGGCCCATAGGGCTTCGATAAGTTTTTCTGGCTAGTCTGAAAACTTACTGGACTCGCAGGTTTTTTTGATGATTTTAAGCAATGTTTTATTGGTGGCCTCTGCTTGGCCATTAGCTTGTGGGTAATAAGGCGATGAATGATGCAATGCAATTGCGTACCTTTTGCAGAGGTCCTGTAGGTCCTGAGAAATGAACTGTGGCCCATTGTCGGTGACGATTGTGCTTGGGACGCCGAATCTGGCGAGGATATTTTTCATGATGAACTTACAGACTGTTGACTCCTTGATTTTCGCGTAAGCTTCGGCTTCGGCCCATTTGGTGAAGTATTCCGTCGCGGTAAGGATGAAAGATTTTTGCTTGGTGAGGGAATTGGGATCACCTAGGGGACCAATGATGTCGAATGCCCACATGGAGAAAGGCCATGGGGAGGATATTGGATGAAGTGAGGAAGATGGTGAATGGATTTTATCGGCGTGAAGTTGACACTTGACACACCTACGGACTTAGACAGCACAATCCTCTTCCATAGTGGGCCAATAAAAGCCTTGGCGAATGATCTTCTTGGCGAGCATCTGACTATTCACGTGGCCACCGCACACACCCGAGTGCGTCTCCTCCACACATTTCCAAACCTCATCGTCACCAAGACATCTTAACAGAATACTAGTAAGGCTCCTCCTATAGAGTAGACCTCCAACCAAAGTATATTTCTGAGCCACCCTTCTTATGGCTTTCTTGTCCTCTGTGGTGGCCCCTTCAGGATAAGACTGATCTTGGCAGTATTTGACGATTTCATAGAACCATGGTTTCTCTTCATCAGTCAGTTCTTCTTCGGCCTCTGCCAACATGATCTCCCTCTTCTCAAGGATATCTTCCTGCAGGATCTTTCTTGCTATCATGTCTTTGATATTTACGTAGGAAGCATCATCGATTGCAGGGGCGTGAAGTTTGTAGATGGAAATGGACTTAAACCATCTTCCTAGAGGGAACCTTATGGATGATGCCAACGAGGCGAGGGCATCGGCGAGAATATTCTGATGACGAGGACATGAACAAAGATCAGTTTTGTGAACAGTTTGGCAAAGGCAGCAGTGAGTTCTTGGTATGGCTTGAGTTTGGGATCGCGAGTGTGATATTTAGTGAGCACCTGGCGAAGGATGAGTTGACTATCACCTACGACTCGCAACTCAGTGATACGAAAAGAATGGGCGAGTTCTAGGCCAGCTAGAAGGGCTTCATATTCGACTATATTATTGGTGACTGGAAATTTGAGCTGGTATGCCAATGGGAATGTGAGGCCTTAAGGCGACAGGAGGGCGATGCCGATTCCTCTCCCTTGAGAATTCAAAGCTCCATCAAAATATAGCGTCCACATTGGCTCCTCTGATTGATTGACGGACATTAGTTCCTCATCTGAAAACTCTGATTGGACGGGATCGAACTTGGGAAGAGGATGGTGAGCGAGATGCTCGGCTATGGCATAGCCTTTAATCACCTTTTGCTGGATGTAGGTGATGTCGAACTGAGAGAGAAAACTTTGCCAGCGTGCTAGCCTATCCGTAAGGACGGATTTCTCCAGAAGGAATTTGATAGGATTCATTCGAGCAATCAAATGGACCTCATGAGCCAAGAAGTAGTGCTTCAATTTCTGCACTACCCAAACGAGGGCAGCACAGGTTTTCTCCATGACGGTGTACTTCTGCTCACAGGGATTGAGAAGTTTGGACAAGTAATAGGTTGCCCGTTCCTTGCCTTCTTCATCAGCTTGTGCGAGGACGGCTCCCACAGAGTCATCCAAGACTGAGATGTAAAGGATCAGAGGTTTTTCTGGTTTGGGTGGAATGAGAACGGGTGGACTAGCCAGATATTCTTTCAACCCTTCAAAAGCTTTCTGACATTTAGAATTCCAGTGGAATTTTACTCCTGGCTTGGTCAACTCGTAGAGAGGTCTACACCTTTGTGAATGTTGGGACACAAACCGACGAATAAACTGCAACCTCCCGATTAAACCTCAGACTTCTCTCAAATTCTTCGGAGGTGACATATCCCTGATGGCCTTAGCTTTGTCGGGATCTATCTCGATCTCTCTTTTACTCACAATGAACCCCAGCAATTTACCCGATGACACACCAAACACACACTTTTTCGGGTTCATTTTCAATTGGAACTCCCTTGACCTCTGCAAGACCTTAGCCAAAACTTCTGGATGTTCCATCCTGGTCCTTGATTTCACCAATAAGTCATCCCCATACACTTCTAGATATATGTGCATCATGTCATGAAATATGGCCATCATAGCTCTTTGGTAAGTAGCTCCAGCATTCTTTAACCCAAACGGCATGACCACGTAACAATATGTTCCCCAAGGGGTAGTGAATGACGTCTTTTCCTGATCCTCTTCTGCCAACCGAATTTGATTGTATCCTGAAAATCCATCCATGAATGAGAGGGTCTCATAACCTGCCGTGTTATCGATCAACACATCAATGTGAGGCAAGGGAAAATCATCCTTTGGACACGCGCGGTTAAGGTCCCGGAAGTCGATGCAAATCCTGACTTTCCCATCGTTCTTCATGACCAGGACAATGTTCACCACCCATTGAGGATAAAGAACGACTCTAATGAACCTGGCTTTGTGGAGCTTATCGACCTCTTCTTTCATTTTCAAAGCCATTTGAGGGTGGAAACGCCTTAACCTTTGTTTTACCGAGACGGACCCTGGTTTTAGGGTTAAACGGTGTTCGACCAAGGTTGAATCTAGTCCCGGCATATCCTCGTAGCTCTATGCAAACGTGTCCTTATATTCCTTGAGAACTTTAATTAATGCCTCTTCTTTAGAGGGTGGTAGGTTGTCACTTATGAGGATGATCCTAGGGTCTTCCTCAGTTCCCAAGTTGACTTCTTTGGTGGATTCTTCTACGGCGGTTGACGGCTCGTCGAATCTCCTCATTCCACTAGCGTATGCGCCCGCCGCATCCTCATATTCTTCACCCTCATCTTCAGTGGGGCATTCTTCATCCGTGATCTCGTAGACTCCATACCCTTCATCAAATGCACAGTCGCCCTCACATTCTATTTCCGGTAGCTGGATGGGATTTTCTAACAACTGGGGGATGACAAGAAGGGCCTGACACCTGGCGGCTAAATCCAGAAGGAATCGACGAGGGATCTGCCTACCCTTGGATTTCTTCCTAGGTACTACCCTTGGCCCATCATTCCTAGATTGACTGACAATATTTACAGAAGAAGAGGAAGATGAAGAGGATGGTGTAGAATGTACAGGAGAAGACCCCTCAGAGGAGGGGTAGAAAAGGTCGCTCATCGGACCTTGGACGGGTGGTCCGCAGGGCGGTACGCACCCGTGGGAGATGTAGGAGGTTTCCTCAACGAGGATGTGTTGTTAGGGAGTTTGAAAATTGACGTTTTTTTTTTATTTTCATTTTTAATGACAAAACAGCGAAAAGAGATCAGAGGAGAGAAAAAAGTGATTATGGCTAGAGGATTGGGAAGCTCGTAGAGCATATCATGATTGAAAGCCTGGCGTGGGTTAAGAAGCCCGCGTAGGTATGTAAGCAAAGAAGGGGACCTGGGAAGATCATCAGACAACTGTCTGGCCCAGGAAGAAGATATCAGCAAAGGCTGAGACGAGTGGATGGAGAAGATGGCGGCTAATGAGCCGTCGATGGCAATGTTGAGGACGGATGAAGATCCGTCGATGACAGGGTCCTTCTGGCGAGGACGAGGATAGTTTGGAACCTTGGCAAGAGTGGTAATATTCTCTGGTATTCCGGAGATCAATGGTGGTCCTTCAAGCTGCGGAGACGAGAACATCCTTTCCAGTACAACGGAAATGTCCATATGTCGAAACATTTGTTCCACTCGCATTCTGGATCTTTGATCTTGCCTCTTTTGGTGATCCTCGGACATTTTTCAGCCAAATATACAGCATGTGATCCCCCATATGCTTCTCGTGGGTGATCTCCCATCTGAACAACGGGCCCTCTATTGAAGTGGTTTGATAGAGTCCATGTGAGGGGCTTCCAATCCGCCTTGAACGGTCCTTTGAAGCCTAGGCCAAACCTGCGGTTCGGCCTAATTTCCTTTGGCGGTTTGAGCCTACCCTGTAACTGTGCGCCCAGACTTTTACCCTGTTGGTAGCCGATGTTCCTCATAATCTCCCACCCTTTGGAGTGAAAAGGGAGATATGATGTTGCGGTTGTCCTGACCGGCTCCTTTGGTGCTAGTGGAACGTGAGATGAATCACGTACGTCCAGTAGTGACAATATGGGCCGATGAGACGGCCAAACAGAGGGCAGAGAGGTGTTGATAGCATCCACTGTGTGAAGGACAGGTGTACTGACCACTTTAATAATCCTCCCATTGTAAGGAAACTTCAGGCACTGATGGTTGGTGGAAGGCACAGCGTCCATGGCTTCGATGTAAGGGTGACCCAGTATAGTCTTGAATGTGGGGTCCATGTCGAGGACATGGAATTCCATGGGAATTGACATGGGACCTAGTTCTGCCTTCAGAATAATCATCCCCTGCGGCGGCCTTTTGCTATTGTCATAAGCCGTGACCGTGATCGAGGAAGGTCTTATTTGTTCCTCGTCGATCCCACACAACTGAAGAGTGCTCATGGAGATCACATTTATGGACGCACCCGTGTCCACAAGACACGGGTTTATGGATACCCCCATTAATTTTTATTGAAATGCACAGTGCATATTTTCGAGCTTCTTTGGGAGCGAGCTCGTAGTTGTGAAACATGATGGCCGGTTGTGTGTCCGTTGGGGTCAGGACGGTAGAGATCTTTTCTACAGGGAGGTCCTCATTCACCATGACTTTTTGAAGATATTCCATCAAGGCCGCCTGGTGGGATGTGGATCTTTGAAGTAGCTCCAGGATGGAGATCCGAGCAGGCATCTTATCCAAGTGTTTCAATAGATCATACTGTGTTCCAGGGATAGCTCTTTCTGGTTGTTCTCCATCATCCTTCTCTGGCTGAGATTGCTCGGGATTCTGACTGTTGTGGGGGAAAACCCTGTGGAAAATCCTTCCACTCTGGAGAACCATTGCCTGCGACTTTTGTACCTCTGTGGGGGTAGTAGTGGGTTTTAACAGGGATTTGAGGGGTAGTGGTGGAGGAATGGTTGATGAAGCAGGGGTGATGACGGGAGCAGGGATTCTGATGAGGGGTTTGTTAGGTGGAGGCATGGTGGAGGTAGAGGGGATATCGCGCGGGTTATAAAGGATAAGGGGTCTGGAAGGTGGAGGTGGAGGTGGAGTAGAAGTGGGTAGGGCTTGAAGCGGGCAATGATTTTGAGGTGGGTGATGGGTAATGAGTGGTTTTGAAGGCATTAGTGGTGATACGGTGGAGAAAGACGGGGTTATGTATGGTTGACGGATGATAAGGGGTTTAGAAGGCGTAGGGGTAAATGTGGTAGAGGTGGATGGTAAAGTGGGGGAGTGGGAGAAGGTGAGAGGGTGTGAAGGCGTAGTGGAGAGTGTCGGTTGATAGGGGATCGGGGTACGGATGAGAGGGAGTAATGGTAGTGGAAATGATGAAGGCGATACGGACGCGGGTTGATGAGAGAGAGGTGCTACCCGGGCAAGGCAAGGGTGTTGCGTGATGATAGGATTGGCGGTAGAAAGAATGGAGGTACTTTCCTGGTGCCACACCTGCTCTCTCCCGACTTCCGGGAAGGAGGAGATGGGGTTAACCTGATGATTGGGCTGTTGGTGCTCCGGTAATGGATTCTGGATTATGCCCATGTTGGGCTGTTGTTGTGGGGCCTGCTGAGGCTGTTATTGTTGTTGTGGTTGCTGCTGTTGCTGTTGTTGTAACTGCTGCTGTTGTAACTGCTGCTGTGGCCTATGAGAAGGTCTCCTAGCCTTGAGAGCGGCGACGTATCGTCTCATTTCATCCCAATCTATTTGATGTTCATCATTCATATCGTGGATGTAATCTTTGAAATTGAAGCAGTAATCTACTGTGTGTCCTGGCTGCCTGTGGTAGACGCAGTATTTGGAGGTATCAACATTCGGGGGCCACACGGGCCTTTCTCTGGGTAGGGAGAGTTGGTTTGATGCCATGAGGGCATTAAAAATGTCTGCTAAGGTTTCTGGCAATGGTGGATAGTAGGCTCTCTTGGGACCGACCGGCCTCCTTTGTTGTTGTTGGGGACCATAGTTCCCCGGGGGTGGAACTTGGTTGTACTGAAGCGGTGGTGGTTGTTGCTGAGGTTGTGGTTGTTGTTGCTGGGGTTGACGTAATGGAGGCATATTATCCTGGGGTGGATTATTTTGGGGTGGAGGACGAAGAGGGAAAGGACCTGGTTGGAGGGGAAGTCGGGGCATTTGTGGAGGCCTTGGGTTGACTGCATAGTTGGCATCGTTGACCGCACCCACTTGCTCATTTGTCACGACCCCTTCTGTGGCTCCGCCCGGGACACCAGCGCCTATTTTTCTGACCACTTTGGGCTTCGGCGACTCAAACATGTTCATAATGGGGGAGTCTTTTAACTGGGTTTGGATGTACCGGGCCCTTTCATAGAGTTCCTCCATTGTAGTAAGTTTATTCATGGCCAGGACATGTCTGAACTGTGGGGTTGCATTAGACACAATCATCTTCACTTGTTCGGGCTCGGAGAGGGTATCCCTTATTCTTTCCGCCAGAGACCTCCATCTATCAGCATAGCGGACAAAATCTTCGTCGGGTTTCATCTTTTCGGCCACTAGGTCGGTAATGGAGAGTGAGGGACCGACCCTATCCCTATATTTCTTCAAGAACCTTCTCTGGACTATTTCAAAATTCTCGGCTTCGCGGGGCTCCAAAGAATAGAACCACTCTAGCGCGGGACCATCCAATGATCTCCGAAAGAGGTATGCCAGGGACCTCTGATCGTTTTGCCAATAGGAGGATTCATACATGAAATCCTTGAGGTGAATAAAGGGGTTGCCGGTACCATTGTATCTGCGGTACGTGGGCATTTCGGAGGGAGGAAGATGAATGACGGGAAGGATTGGCAAAGCAACCTCCGGGGTGGCTTTCACGTCCACCATCCTTCTCAGATTTTGAAACTGCTCGTCCATGCGATTGAACCTATTGAGGAGCGATTGGGCAAGCTCCTCTGGAGGTGAAGGTGGCACCTGCCACTGGGGGAGAAACTATCTCCCGGAGACTTGAGGGGGGAACCCGGAATGAGAGGGAGCTGTCGGACCGCCGACAGTTGGCCCTGGCTGAAGCGGTGTGTGGGGAACAACGGGAGTTTGAGATTGTGACGGGAAGTGGAATGAGGGTGGTTGTTGACTTGCTTGTCCCTGAAGCGAGGGAGACTGGATGGCTTGCGCCAATGAAGGAGATGGAATGGCCTGCACGGACTCTTGGAGAGGTGTGATGGCCGGAGTTGATTCCTGGGGCGTGGGGGAAATAGATTTCCCCTTCAGAATGGCCTGGAAGGCCCGGAGCTGTTCAGAGGTAAGCTCCGTGTTGGCGAGGACGCCCAGTAAGGAAGAGATATCCTGTGGTGGGGACGTGTCCCCGGCAATAACCTGCACCTCATGCGAGGGCTCATGAGAAGGACCCGAGTCCATAGCATAGACTCGCGGGTCGGCTGACAAACCACGACTAGGGTGGTTCTCCTCAAAAGACTCGTGAGCCATGCTCACAGTTTTCCCAAAACGTAAAAACATACACTAGCAAGCAGGTATCAGAGATTATCAAACAAGTGGATGCCTTTACGCCTTTTTATGTTTTGATTTTGATGATTTTTTTGTGTTTTTAGCTAGATCCGAAGTTCACACAAAATAGGGACCCTAGTTTATTTTTGTTTCACCGCCGTGTCTGATAGGGTCTCTCGTCTCACCACAAATGAAATGACTAACTCCGGGGAACTTCAATGGTACAACCAGCCCAGTGAACGAAAAGGAGATTCTTCGATGTCGGGGACTTACGGAGGTCCCAGTGTAGGAGATTCTAGTCCGTTGAGAGGAATTCCCAAACGGAGAGTCCTTCCTTCACCGGGAAAGGGTGATCCTCAAAAAAATAAAAAAAAGATAGAAAAGAGGGATGGATGCATGCAATGAAATGCTGACAGAGATATGGAGTGGGAAAACAACAGAAATAACAGACATATAATAAACAAACAACCAATCACAACTGACAGTGCTGCCGTGAGCACAACGGGGGCGCGCGCGGGCGCCAAGCTAGAGAGGCACGGATGGTGCCGAACTTGTAAGGGTAGCCGAAAGGAAGCAGTAGAGGTCCCACCGTGATCGCCAATCTGTGAGCGACGTCACGCGGTTCGGGGTGCGAAGAGGATGCGGACCGCGCGGGCTCCTCTTTTGTTTGCTGCAACACAGAAATAAGAGAAGAGAGAAGGGGCCACCACGGGAGATTGCTCCGGCGGGGCGAGCGGGACAAATGTAATATAGCAAGATATGGGGGTTAAACGGCCATAGCGGGAAGTGACTCGCCGCGACCTCGGGGGGACGGGAATGGTGTAGAAATTAAATAGCAAGAATTGAAACGGCCATTGGGGAAGTGACTCGCCGCGGCCTCGAGAATATGAGCAGATAAGAATATAACAGAATATAAGGAGAATATAAAGAGCGGGAATTTAAACGGCCATTGGGGAAGTGACTCGCCGCGGCCTCGAGAACATGAATAGATAAGAGTATAATATATAAGAACGGGAATTTAAACGGCCATTGTGGAAGTGACTCACCGCGGCCTCGAGAATATGAATAGATAAGAATATAACATATAAGAACGGGAATTTAAACGGCCATTGGGGAAGTGACTCGCCGCGGCCTCGAGAATATGAGCAGAATACAACAGAATATAAAGAGAATATAAGAACGAAAATTTAAACGGCCATTGGGGAACTGACTCGCCGCGGCCTCGAGAACAAGATGTGATCGCCAGGGGCCAAAAGACCCCAAAATAAAGAAAGTGATCGCGCCTACCTCAAGAGCGGGAGATGGCGGGTTGCTTCTTCCTCCCCCTTCGGCCGGCCGACGGAGAGGGCTTTCCTTGGGTACCCTTGCAAAACACTAGACAATAAACGAACGGAATTAGAAAATGGCAGTGTAGTAACAATTCCTTGCAATAAAAGTAACGAGATCGTGACCTGACACACACCTGGTTGGTGTGGTTTTAAACCCCTCTCGGACTCGAGTAGGAGGAAAATGCGATGATGAATGCAAGAAGTATGCAAGAGATGGCGCCCTTATGTAGGGAGATAGAGGATGCAGTATGATGAATGTAAAGAACTATGGAGAAAAAGGGGAAGAAAAGGCTTATTGGATGAGCCGAGGGCGAGATCCGACGGAGCTCCGGCAGCGTGGGGACGAGGTGGAAGCGCGGTGGATGAAGACGACCTTCCTCTCGCGAGCGTGGGCACCCGAGAAGCCGGCAGAACCTCCACCTACAAAAGACCCCACGGGTTAGAAATGACTCCGGTAGCCACTGGGCTCCGGCAGCCTATCGGATCTCTTAGAAGCTCCCCCAGAACTGAGGGGGTGGGCCTCCATTTATAGGGCTCCGGAGGGTGGAGGCGTCCAGGACCCTGGACACCTCCATCAGGGCCGAACTAATATTTTATTCTATTTTTATTTATTTTTTACGAATATATTTGTGGAGGCGTCCAGGGCCCCGGACGCCTCAAACAGGTCCACCGAACCCCACCGACGGCCGCACGCGGTTTGGCACAACGCATGGTTTTGTGAGCGGCGCCATGTGATTTTGAAATGGGCGCGTCCAGCTGCCTGGACGTCTCCACAATTTGGATTTTTTCACACACGACAAACCATCGTTCGGTGGGCGGCGCCCGTGAGGGAGTTGATGGAGGCGTCCAGGGTCCTGGACGCCTCCAAGAAAATATATTTTATATTTTTGTTTTGTTTTTATGCCAAAGCTGGCATTTTATATTTTTTATATTTGTTTTTATGGAGGCGTCCAGGGGCCTGGATGCCTCCATTAATATATTATTTTTTGTTTGGTTCTGGGTTTTGAAAAATAAATTAAAAGAATGGGGGCGTCCAGGGGCCTGGACGCCCCCATAAGGACCCACCCGGGTCCTCAGTTCAGGCGTTGGCGGCCGCCCGGTAGACACCCTTCCTGGTTTCGGAACCTCTGATGCGTCCGACTGGTGTTGATGCCGTCCGAATGCCGTGACGAGACGATTCCGGATGCCGAAAAAGGCAGGAAAAGACCCAAGAAAAGGAAGCACTTAAGAGATTTGAAATGCGTAAGCCGTCGCGGGGTGTCGTATAGTAATATGAGACTTTCTCAGGAGACGTCAGGAATGGCGTGTCTACAGGGGACATCAGGGCTGGTGTCTCGGGGATGAGACATATGGCCACCCCACGGGCGGAGAGAACTTTGGATCAGGTCAGTCACTAGCGAGGTCAACTCAACCAGCCGTGCCTTTAACATCCCGATTTCCCGTTGCTGCCTATGGTACAAGGCGTACATGACGGGGTCGTATCGAGGGGAATTCAGAGCATGGCCCATGCTATTGCTCCTTGCTTCGCCAGCAGGCCGATGTGAGGGCGTCTCGGTGGTGTGACCCTTCGAGGTTGGTCCCTCAGGGAAGGAGGAGGTCTCCCCCGTGCAGCGGTGGCGGAGGGGGTTCCAAAGGAACACTTCTTCGTCTTGCGCCTCCTCAGCCGGAGACCTGAAATATACATCTTGGTGGGCTTCCTGCAAATCTGCAGTTTCCGCGGGGTCGTCTCCGGACAAGGCCGAAACTGATATCACATCAGCTTCGTAATAATCTTCTAGTGAAAAGCCCAGACCGGGGTGCTTGGTGATTTACAGTAGCCGTCGATCCAGGTTTGGTGGGCTCCACATTCTTTCAAATATTTCCTTCCGGCTGGAGGGCTGGTAGGGAGGAATCTTCTACTTTCTGACCATTCTGGCTGCCTGGTCGGTCACGTGGGGGAGTCCCGCAATGGGGACGTGCGGGTCATGCAACTCGTCAGGAAATCGGCAATCATCGTCTTCCCTGACTGGCTTTTCCCCGGCAACATAAAAGATAGTGGATGGCCCCTCCGGGTTAGGCACTTCAAAAGTTCTCAGCTGCTCCGCTACTTGACAGTCAATTTCTGTAATGGGCTTGATGATCCCTGGCGGGACTCTGACATCCTCCAGCAGGTCTTCGAGGCAAGGCGTCCCCGGTGTAGAGTAGATGGCGAGAGGGGCTGCCTTAAATACCCCCCCTCTTGTGCAATGAATGGTACATGTGGGGGAGCCACATAGCCCGGGGGTGGCGGAGGAAACCAGCCTCCAGACTCCACTTTCTTCTTTCCCTTGTCTTGGGCGGCTTGGGGAGCTTGCTTCGCCTTCTCTAGATATAGGTTGGCATCTGACAGATGACACTCAAACACCTCGAACGGGTGGAGATCGGTGAAGATTCTGACTTCCTTCCCCTCACAGGGGTACTTGATGCATTGATGCAGGGTGGAGGGCACCACTCTGTTCTGGTGTAGCCAGGGCTGGCCAAGCAACGCCTTATAGGAGGTGTTGGAGTTGATGACGTGGAACTGGACCTTGGTGGTAAAGTCATCAAAGGTCAAGTTGAACTCTGCAACCCCCATGGGCACCTCGCATTTCAGGTTAAAACCGGCAATCTTGACATTTTTGACCTCAACCAGGTGCACGTCAAAGTAGTGCTTTTGGTACACCCGGTAAGGAAGTATATTCACTGCTTCCCCTGGGTCGATCAGGACCCTGTTGATAGGCTGGCCGTTCAACTGCCCTTTCATGTAGAGGGGTCTGTTATGGTTGCAGGCGGGCGGGAGCATGTCATCTTCTGTGAAAGCCACGGCCACCTCAGGTGATATCTCTGCTAGGCAAGCTTCAAGATGTGCTGGCATCTGGAGCGCGGCAATGATGGCTTGCCGTATTTCTTCGTCCAAAGACAGCATCTCCCATACGGTAAATCGGGTCAGGATCTTCTTGAGCTATCTGACTATTCGGTCGGCAGCCCGCACCTTGAGTAATTTCATCTCTTCGGGCTTGCCGCACCTTCCCCCACCTTGGAGCTGGGGTGTCAGATCAGGGGATGCCTCCTATGCGGGTCCTGTCACAGCCTGTGGGGCCGGCAGGGCCTCCTCCTTTTCTTTCATGAATTCGGCGAGGTTTGGGATGCCGTTAAATTCTTCTTCCGGCTGAGGGGGAGCCGTCGCCGGTGGAGCTTGGGAACTGCTCGCTTCTCTGGTCGAAGGAGACCCCCGGGGATGCGCCCGCCCTGCCATTTGGGCTAACAGGAATTCGGAGAATGAAGGGGTGCCTCGGCTCCTGGCCCCTCCGGGATAGAGACCCGACGGAGGAGGGATCTCGGTGCCTTGGACCTCAGGGTCGGGAACTTGGTATGGTTGTTCTCCCCTGAGCATGATGTTGAGGTTATCCTGAGGAGGGCGCCCCCACTTCCTTCCCGACCTGGTGGCGTGTTGGGAAGTGGACACTTCAGCTTGATTCACCTCTGTTGGCTCATGGGGTGGCTCTTCTTCTTTTTCTTCCAGGGAGAGGGCAGTGTCGAATAGCACCGAGAGGGTGTTGCAGGCGACGACGACCTCCTTTTTCTTCTTGCCCCTAAGTCTTCTCTTCTTCTTCTTCTTTCCTACTGTAGCCAACGGCTGCTCTTGGAGAAGTTCACCCCACAGGGGAGGCTCTTTCTCTGCTTCGGCTTCTATTCCTAGAGCCAGTTCGAGTGACTCGAACTCCTCCCAGGGGACATACTCCTTCAGCTCCACGGGCTAGATTTCGGGCTATTCATAATCCTCGAGCCCATCAATAATAGCCTGGAGTCTTTCAACCCCCGGGATGGTCTTCTTATGCATCCGCCGCGGGAGAGAGCTCTTTTTATTGTGAGTGGGCCGCCTCATGACCAGCCGAGGGGCCGTGTCGTGGCAAACCGGGCTCGCCGGGGGTGGTGCAGGCGGGGGCGTCACATCCCTCAGATGAACTCCTGGGGTGGGCCGAGGGACGCGTGCTCTTCTATTCTTCTTTTTGGGTACGGTCTGCCAACCTCCTTGGTCTTGAGCCGGGGCCATGATAAAAGTCTCGTAAGTGGCGCGGGCACAGGCCTCCGCCCACTCCTCGGGCAGCTCCTGGTATAACGAGACCATGTTGACGGTGGAGGTTATGCTGGGAAACTCATGTGGTTGTGGGGGGTTTACCTTATGCTCCCCCATGTCCAGTTCCCCGTTCTTGATTAAGGATTCAATAACATCCTTGAAGACATAGCAGTCTTCAATGGTATGCCCGAGCATCCGGTGGTACAGGCAAAAGCGCGGGTAGTCTTTCTTCTTCAGGTCGCCGGGTCTTTTCGGCTCTGGCAGTGTGATTTTGTTGTAGCTGGTTGCCCACTCAAACAGGAGCTTGGACTTGTCTCGGGAGAAGGAATATAGCTTGTTTCTCATCTTCTCCCTTAGTGAGGGGCCCTCCCGCCGTTCTGTGGTTCTGGGCTGAGGAAGGTTGGCAGCCCCCTTGGCTTTCTCCGTCTGTTTCTCAAAGGCCTGGAAATCTAGTGTGTGCACCTCAGGGGAAGCTGGCTTTTTCTCGGCCTGCCTGGCTCTTTGGCTTGACATGGTCGGGGTGGAGGAGTATCGGGCCAAGAATGCCTCGATCTCTGCTACCACATTGTTCATGCGGTCAAATGTCTTGACTTCAGTGCCGATCATCCTTTCCAGGATTTCTTTCTTCAGGTTCTGCTTGCAGATCTGCACCGCATCCTCCTGGTGCAGGGGACGCTGATAACGCAAATGTTCGTCGTTTAAAACAAGCGCGCTAACAATCTTAAAACTGAACTCGCACAAAATGATCAAAAGAGAACGTAGTACTATGGCAAGCACGGGTCGAATCCACAGGGAAGAAGAGATTTTTAGAGTTAAAAACCTTAGAGTCCTTTGAAAAACACTTGTGATTTAGATTTACTTAAAGAAAATAGTGAAATGATGAATAAATCGAACACTTAATTAAAAACACCATGACTATGCGCTTATGCTATAGAAAATAATTGCATGAAGTAGAAAGAAGATATAGAAGAAAGAGATAGAGAGGGAAGAAGAGAAAGAACTAGATCAAGAGAACAACTCCTTTCATTAACTTAAAAGAAAGAGTACATAAAATGTGAAACAAGTTTATACTAATGACACAATGAGATTACAATGAAGTGAAATATCACAAAAGTAATAACATAAGAAAAGCCTGGAGTTTGGAGATGGTATCAGCAATGGTGATGATAGCGCCGTCCTCTCTTGGCCTTGGATCACGAACAACCTTGTGGAAGATGTCGTCTACGCCGGGAGGAAGTCACCTTCGTCATTGAAGCAGTCGTGGAGGGTGAATAACTTTGAACCCAAGAGGAATTAGGGGATGCCCAAGAATAAGAAGTTGAAGAGGGGGAAGAGAGGAAAAACTTTAATGAAGAACTCAGAGAGAAAAGAAGAGAAGAAGAGCTTCAAAATGGAGACATAACAGAAACTAGCACCTCGGATGAACAGTGAAATCACAGGACAACAAGTTGAAAAATGAGAAATATCTTAAAAACCAGAAAGAATTAGAAGATGAGGAAGAAGAAGAAATTGTAGAACACATAAAAACCAAGAACTTTTATGAAGATAGCAAGAGCAGAAAATGACTAGAAGAGAGAGAAATAAGGGAAAGAACAGAGAACAATACTGGGTCGTAGATGAACAAAACAGCACAGTGAAAAATACAAAATATCTTGAAAACAAGAAGAAATTAGAAGATGAGCAAGAAGAAGAAGTTGTAGAGGACTTAAAAATGAAGAACTTTTATGAAGAACACAAAAGGAGAAAACGAACTTACATGGGAGAAACCGGAGGCCTAAGGTTGGGAGAGAAAGAGGGAGAGTGAAAGATTCCCAAAAGAAAAGAACTCCCCTTCTCCTTCTTGCCATGGGCTATTTATAGGGAAAGTTAGGTAGATGGAGGGTAGAGATTGTATCAAAAGGAGATGGATGGCTGAGATTTAAGTGGAATATGATGCATGGAGAAGAGAAAAAGTAGGTGGGCACCCCCTTTCTTGGACTTTAGGTACCCCATTTCCCAAGGCTCATCATGTCTCTCCTTTATTTCAAACTTTGAATGTCCTTTTCCTCCTTTTCAAACTTAAACTTTGGATTCATCCTTTTCAAACTTTGAATTTGAAATTTTGAACTTTTCTTTTCCTCCAATCAAAACATTTTGAATTTTTTATTTGACTTGGTCAAAATGGTGATGACCCTTTTGCCCCTGGCTTCTTTTGTAATTACCTTTGGTGTCCTACACACACATAATTACACTTTAGTCCATAAAAATTACCACAATGTGCACATAAATCTCAAATGCTCATGATTATGCAATGGAGAATTAATACTCATGGCCCTCAACTTTAATTTATTATTAAATAAGACAATCGAATTAATCAATTTACGTGAAAGCTCCAATTTAAATGCGGAGTTGAGATTAACTATGAAATATGCATAATTGCCTAATTATATGCACATAAAATGGTGTACATGCAATGAATTGTCATAAGAAATGGACACTTATCACACCCCCCAACTTACTCATTGCTAGTCCCTTAGCAATGCCAATAAGTTGAATTTTAGGACTAACAAGAGTTTGCAAAATTCATGCTCTCATATCCAGTTATCCCTTCATAGAATCAACCAAAGATTAGGAATCTGGAATCATTAATGCACACTAGCCTTATGTAGGAACTTAATTGTACATGATTAAGAATTCAAATTAAAGCTCAATAGCACTTGTGCATGTGTAACTACCAAATCCACACCTTAGACAATTATATCCCCTATTCGCTATTCCAAGCAAATGTCTTTCAACCCTGCATCTCTTAGATCATAGCATTAAGTATATTAGCTTTTTGTCTGCCTTATTGTTTTGTCCCTTTAGGATCTTTTATACCACACATGATGCTGCACTACCCTTCACTGCTCAACGTGAACCTCGACTCTTGTCTTAGGAGAAGCAGGCCCAGTTTCGCAGATCCAGGTTCCCTTTTCCGTTTTACGCGAACCTCAACACGTCTTAGGTGAAGTAGGCCCGGTTTACTAAGATTAGGGGTATTTTTCATGGTATTTTTTTTCTTTTTTTTGCACTTATTTGATTGATAATTTGGCAGAAAGCTTTGTATAAAGATCTCTTTTCTTAAGAAGTGCAGAATATCAGATAATATACATAAAATAGCAGAGGGATTGTCTTGCTTGTTTCATTAGTGTGCAATGTAAATATTTTTTTTAAGTGCACATGAACTTTAAAGGGTTTCTTATATCAGTTTTCCATAGCTAGATTGACTAAATTTTCCATCATCATTCTCCCTAGCCTTTTTTATTGCAGAATTACTTTTAATTTAAATATGAATCATGAAACTCAAAATGGGGTTTACATTTGTCTACTTTGATGATATGCAAGACAGACTCCTATCAGGTTGTACTATATGCATCATGAAAATTTTTCTCTCCCCCCCAACTTGAATGACATTGTCCTCAATGGCATATAGAATTGAAAGTAATAGAACAATATATCAATAAATAGTTCTGAGTAGGAAAGAGAGAACCGGATATGCGGGACGAAACCTCCATCAATGTCATGGACAGAGACGACTTCTTCGAGCTCCTACACACACAAGTGAAAATGACTCACTAAGTTATTGAAGGGAAAATGGTTGGGTTACCTCCCAACAAGTGCTAAGTTTAACGTCTTCAGCCAGACGCATGCATAGAAGGTTCAAGCTTCATAACCAACATGTTGACTTGAGAATGAGCCACCACGTTATCTCGTCTTCACTGAAAAACTAAGCATTATACCACAACATGATGAGATTGAGCATGATAGCATAGGGGCTAGAGTTATTGTAATCATAATTAGGTTGATCATGTAATGCATGGGTTAACAACCTTACTTTTAACGGGGTGGCCTGAGATAAATACCATGATGGATCAGTTAGGCCAAAAGGATCTCCCTGATTAATGATCACAAAATTTTCTTCCCACTGGTGGTCTTTGTAAGTGTTGAAAATATTAATGAAGACCTTATTATCAAGCAAAATTTTCTGTTCTCCCTCACTTTTAGAGATTTCACAAACATCAGTGAGGTGAGAATGGATCAAAGGGAGAGGAGTTTCAAGTAAAGGATCAGTATCAAGGAGGTTAGGAGAATCAATAGTGAAAGAAGTATACTCCTCAACATCATGAAACTTGGAAGGTTCAATGGAATCAGACAAATCGGCTAACATAAAAGTGTCCAACCCAAAGTGAGAGTTGCCGATGTCAGGAATAGAAAGAAAATCAATATCCTCCCCTTGATTTAGAGATGTCCAATTGAGATTATGAAAGGTACACGGCTCCCCCTTTACCCAAGAGAGATCATTAATAACCTTACTCAATTCATTCTCTACTCGCACATCCTCTTCATCCTTCCCTTGGAACAAGGTCTCCTCAAATTCAAAAAGGGAAGCAAATGAGATTTGATCATGGACTAGCACATTACTTTCTTCTTCTTCACCCCCCAACTTGAGATCGTCAACTTCTTTAGAACCCTTCTCATAATGGCAATTAAGCTCATGCTCCTTGAACTCATCTTTTCGATCATCATCATGACTATAGCTAACTTCCTCAAAAATTTCCTTATAAGACTCCTCCATATTTTCCACATGATCTAAATCAAGAGTGATTTGAGTATTATGTTCATGGGAAACCATGGGTAGATCATGAAAGCTTTCAGTATTGTCAAATTGTGGAAGTTGGTAATGAGAATTGATATTGGAGTAACTAGGCAATTGATCCAATTCCATGCCCTTGATGTTCTCAGCAAGTCGATCTAGTCGGGCTTGCATAGATTGATTTTGAGCCATGATGAATTGATAAAATTGATCAAAGTTCTCCTCTTTTTTAAGAGTTGGGCATGGAGGAGATAGATTTGTAGGTTGAGAACTAGAGTTCAATGGATAAGAAGTTGAATAATGATTAGATTGATAGTGAGGTAGGGGAGAGGATGTGGGTTGTCCTCCATAGTGGACTTGATCATGAAAGCCATTTAAAGATGAACCCCAATTTTGAAAGAATTGATCTGGAGGATTTTGGGCCGGGCCTTGATAAGAATCCCAAGAATTATTATATTGACCTCCCCCATAAGAATCATAAGAAGGTGTGGAGGGTCCTTGAACAATTTGGGATTGTTCTTGGAGGCGAAATGAATTATAGGGTTCATGAGTGGATTGGATATGATATTGGTTAAAGGAATGAAGTTGGGCCCCCATGAGTGATGGGCTTTCATTGTGAGCCAACCAAGAGTATGGACTTTTATGATGGGCCGGGCCATTGTGGGTGAATGATAACGGTTGAATTGGACTATTGCTAAGATAATGGGCCGACTTGGCCTACATGTCATTATGATCATGATAATAAGGTGGAATGAAGGAATTTAAATTCATAACCTAAAGAATAGATCAAGAAACATGGGCCAACAAGTCCACCTCATCGAATTTACTAGCCCACTCAAAGATTGAAAATTTCTCACCCATTTTTTTGAAATTTATTTTTTTATTTTTTTTATTTTTTTTAATGATGTAATTGCAATGAATTAGTCACTATATGAATGAAAAATGATGATTTTTTTTTTGTTTTGACACAAACTAGGACAAAGAGAGAGAAGATGAGATTTTTTTATTTTTATTTTTATTTTTATTTTTTTATGCAAACACAAACAAGTTTTCACACAAATTACTTAATGTCCTAGATGTGACCTAGACCTACAAATTGGGGTTCACAAAATGGCTAAAGTGAAACTTAAGTCCACCCTCAATATTTCCACCGGCCAGGTAAGGGGTGGGGTAGTGGGAGGTTCCCCCAACTTTCGTAGGGACCTAATTATGCCAAACCACTAGCCCGCTTAAGGCGTTTGCCGTCCGACCGTCTTACCTTAGGCACCGATTTTCATAAGAGGGTAAGCCCAAATAACACAAGAACCACAGTGTGAACCTAGGGCCAATGTCTACTGAATTTTATTTAAGATCTAGGTGATGCAAAGATGCATGAGAATTGTGGTTTGTGGGCTAAGGAAGGGTGATGAAGTACCCACCTTATCTTGCTTATGGGTGTTGCCCTTAAGATATTTTGAAATGATATGCAACAAAGCAAGTTCAAACAAGGGGTTCTATGCAAGTATGAAAATGCATGAGCATACTTTTGGAAAAGTTAGAGTACTCACCTTGCCTCCCGCAATCTTCAACAATGTAATTAACAACAATTAGACAGTAAAGAAAAAGAGCTTCTATCCTAAATGATGCATGTCTTAGAACATGAAAGTGTGATTTCTACTCTTGCAATAAAGATTTTTATTGAAGTTCAAATGATATTTTTTTTATATTTTTATTTAGTGAACCTATCTAACCACAAGATATAAAATGTAGAGAAATGAAATTACAATGAAGGAAGAAAAGTTTGGATACTTACTTGAAAAGCGTTCCCCCGTTCTTTTTTTTTTTTTTCAAAATGAATGACAAAAAGACTAAGGAAAAGGTGGAGACTTACCTCTGAATTTTCAAGTTGCTTCCTTTTTTTTCTTTTTTCCTATAAAAATAAGAAAAGAGAACTTTATTAGTACACTATATACATAAGGAAAACAAAGTTCTTAAGTCAAAAATCATCATTCCTCCCCGGCAACGGCGCCAAAAATTGATAACGTAAATGTTCGTCGTTTAAAACACGCGCGCTAACAATCTTAAAATCGAACTCGCACAAAATGATCAAAAGAGAACGTAGTATTATGGCAAGCACGTGTCGAATCCACAGGGAAGAAGAGATTTTTAGAGTTAAAAATCTTAGAGTCCTTTGAAAAACACTTGTGATTTGGATTTGCTTAAAGAAAATAGTGAAATGATGAACAAACCGAACACTTAATTGAAAACACCATGACTATGCGCTTATGCTATAGAAAATAATTGCATGAAGTAGAAAGAAGATATAGAAGAAAGAGATAGAGAGGGAAGAAGAGAAAGAACTAGATCAAGAGAACAACTCCTTTCATTAACTTAAAAGAAAGAGTACATAAAATGTGAAACAAGTTTATACTAATGACACAATGAGATTACAATGAAGTGAAATATCACAAAAGTAATAACATAAGAAAAGCCTGGAGTTTGGAGATGGTATCAGCAATGGTGATGATAGCGCCGTCCTCTCTTGGCCTTGGATCACGAACAACCTTGTGGAAGATGTCGTCTACGCCGGGAGGAAGTCGCCTTCGTCATTGAAGCAGTCGTGGAGGGTGAATAACTTTGAACCCAAGAGGAATTAGGGGATGCTCAAGAATACGAAGTTGAAGAGGGGGAAGAGAGGAAAAACTTTAATGAAGAACTCAGAGAGAAAAGAAGAGAAGAAGAGCTTCAAATGGAGACATAACAGAAACTAGCACCTCGGATGAACAGTGAAATCACAGGACAACAAGTTGAAAAATGAGAAATATCTTAAAACCAGAAAGAATTAGAAGATGAGGAAGAAGAAGAAGTTGTAGAACACGTAAAAACCAAGAACTTTTATGAAGATAGCAAGAGCAGACAATGACTAGAAGAGGGAGAAATAAGGGAAATAACAGAGCGTAGATGAACAAAACAGCACAGTGAAAAATACGAAATATCTTGAAAATAAGAAGGAATTAGAAGATGAGCAAGAAGAAGAAGTTGTAGAGGACTTAAAAATGAAGAACTTTTATGAAGAACACAAAAGGAGAAAACGAACTTACATGGGAGAAACCGGAGGCCTAAGGTTGGGAGAGAAAGAGAGAGAGTGAAAGATTGCCAAAAGAAAAGAACTCCCCTTCTCCTTCTTGCCATGGACTATTTATAGGAAAAGTTAGGTAGATGGAGGGTGGAGATTGTATCAAAAGGAAATGGATGGCTGAGATTTAAGTGGAATATGATGCATGGGGAAGAGAAAAAGTAGGTGGGCACCCCCTTTCTTGGACTTTAGTTACCCCATTTCCCAAGGCTCATCATGTCTCTCCTTTATTTCAAACTTTGAATGTCATTTTCCTCATTTTCAAACTTAAACTTTGGATTCCTCCTTTTCAAACTTTGAATTTAAATTTTGAACTTTCCTTTCCCTCCCATCAAAATACTTTGAATTCTTTATTTGACTTGGTCAAAATGGTGATGACCCTTTTGCCCCCGGCTTCTTTTGTAATTGCCTTTGGTGTCCTACACACACATAATTACACTTTAGTCCATAAAATTATCACAATGTGCACATAAATCTCAAATGCTCATGATTATGCAATGGAGAATTAATGCTCATGGCCCTTAACTTTAATTTATTATTAAATAAGACAATCGAATTAATCAATTTACGTGAAAGGTCCAATTTAAATGTGGAGTTGAGGTTAACTATGAAATATACATAATTGCCTAATTATATGCACATAAAATGGTGTACATGCAATGAATTGTCATAAGAAATGGACACTTATCAGACGCCTGCATCTCATGCTGAGGTTCCTCCATCTTTTGATGTAGTCGAGGGCCAACTCATCATTCTTCTGCCTTGTGGCATAAAGTTCTACCACGGTGACTTCCCATTCTGCGACATAGAATCTTTCTTTGAACTTCTTCTGCATGTCGGGCCAGTCAGCAACCGACCCGGGTGACAGGCTGGAATATCACTCAAAGGCAAGCCCGGTAAGTGTTGAGCCGAAGAACTTCAGGAGGTAGGTTTGATCAGCAGCCAGATCTCCCATGACGTTCACATAATAAGCAATGTGCTCCCTGGGAGACCCTTGCCCATTGAACTTTTTGAACTTGGGTGGCTTGGTGATGCCAACCGGCAACTTCTTCGCAGTATGGTGAGCCGGGTAGGGCACCCGGTAGACGTCAAACGGCGTCTGATCCTCGTCACCTCTCTCGGCCAGTTTCATGTCTATCATCTGTTCCAGCATCAACCGGCTAACTGTTGCTGGGTCGACCGGACTCGGATAGAAATGAGCGGCCTGCGTGCTCAGGGTGGCCAACACGATCGCCTGGGGGGCCATGAGGGACCCTTAGGAAATTGAGCCCTGTGGCGGGGCCGGTGCGGTGAAATGCGCCTGCTGCAGGGACGCGCCCCCGAGAGGGTTGAGGGATGCTGGAAGAGCTGCTTCTGAAGATTGCCCCCTGTCCCTAGGTGCTTCGGGTAAAACCTCGGTCTGCCAGGACATCGGGGGCGGTGTGTTCCGCTCATTCAGTTGCTTTTTAAGTGACTCAATTTCTTGCTGGAACCGCTGCATCATGAGCAGTATTACCGGGTCAGCTGTGGGGAGACTGGGCATGCCCCCTGTCTCTTCGGCCGGGGCGTCCTCGGATGATGTGGAGGGTCCGCCGCTCGTGTCGCCGGTGGTGACCACGTTGGCCGTGAGGGCCGCAAGGGGCTCTTCAGGGAAGATCCCTTCGGCGCCTATCGGTGTCGCGTTGCCTGCCGCTCTTCCCCTTCTGGTGAGAGGACCCAGCCTGGCGGCGAGTCTGGCCATTTCCTCAGGATCGGTAGGCAAGGCCCCATACCGACCGCGAACTCCTGCCATATTGCAGGTGAAGGTTCTCTAGTTCTTGTTTCTCTTCATCGCCCTCCTGGATGATCTCCCTGGGAACACCAGCCTGTCGAAGACCGATCGTCGGAGCGGTGCTTCCTCCCGGACAGGGGACTGGCACGGCTCCTCCGAGCGATTCCTCGACTCTGCACTAGGTGCGGGTCGGGCTCCTTCTTCCTGGAAAGCGGAGGCTACTGCCCCCAGCAGTCTCTGGCGACCCAAGGGAGTGCTACCTGGGCACCGGAGGTAGTTTCTCATGGCCTGCTCGATCCCTTCCCACTATTGGTCGGGGAGAACAGCCTGTGGTTGCATGTCGATGACAGCGGCAGGAGGAGAGTAGGCCCTGGGTGTCGGGCGGGCAGCATTGTGTCGGCGCCCAAGACGACGGCGGTAGGCATTCTCGGACAACACCGGCATGACGGGTGCTGGTTGGCGGGTTGGGGTCGTCAGTCCGACCCTTTCATTTCTTCTGGCCCTCCTCGGGCGGAAAGTGCTAGGTCCCGCCTGGGCGGGTGCAGTGGGATGGGCCTCCTTGGGGACCCAAACTTGTTACAGTTTGGCCGGCCTGCGAGCTGATGCATTCTTCGGTGCTGCGGCCGGGGTTGCGAGTGTCGCCTTCTCTTTCAGCTTCTCCAGTCCTTGAAAAGAGTTACGGACCGGGACAGTCGGGATGACGTGGTCCGGTGTCACCTGGGACCTCTGCCTGTCCAGGCGGACTCGGAGGGTCCCGACGGCCATAGATTTCCCAGAGTTAGACATGCGGTGCCCCGAGACGGCGCCGATATTGTTCCTCCGGGGCCTTCTCCGGTGAGACGCCGACCCTTGGTGGGATGGGCCAGCAATCTGATGCACGTGGTGCACATTGCAGCTTAGCGTCATTGTCAGGACGACGTCATTGTTCTTGGCCACAACTTGGCCGATAACAGCTTCAGTGGCCCCCGGAGCAAGAGCGTTGGTCTGGGGCTCACCGGGTGTCTTCACGTCAGGGATGTTGACGAAGGCCACCCCCAAGAAGTTGGGGAAGCCCACGGTGGGAGGGAAGCTCCCGAAGTTGAGGGGGACCGCCAAGTAGCCACCTCGAACGTGGTTCTCAACGACCTGAGGGCCGCAAGTGACAGCCATTATCGGCACCATGATGTGATTTTCCTGCATTTAAGAAAGTAACGCAATTAGCATCACAAGAAGGGGGCCGCAGGGCCCCTAATTCTGGCAAAGAGATGAAGGGTGGATTGGTCCCACCGGGCGTGCCAGACTTGTGGACGCACTTTTCGTTCGTTTATTATGCTCGTCCGTTCGGGAATGGTTGGTTCGTCTATTAAGTGCGTGGGCGTGCCAGTCACCGGGGTGACAATCTTTTCGGGCTCCTAAGAGCCCATGGTGCGCTCGATCTGACTTTGTCAGATGATTGTGTGGTTCGTGTCAGGACCAGATCCCGTCAAGTCATAAAGGTCACGACGTCATTTACATCCCCCATAAGAGGGAACACCCTTGATTAATTATCGAAATTAGGGGCCCTGCGGCCGAAAGATATAATACTAACTGCGCGAAAAAGAGACAAGAATAAATCACACCAAAGTCTGCATTGGGATTCGAGCCGCTGGCCATGTCGGTCACTCGTGGACCTTTTCATATTCGGACACGGGTCCGTGATAAAAACGAGACGAAAAACTGGGACGAATCCGTTCAAATGTCTGCCGAATGCACGGCAATTTTAATAACGTCCCGGAAGGGCTCAGGGGCGAGAAACGAATCCAGTCTGATTGGAATGTCGACCCAAGACTGTGTCGGGGCCTGGCCACGTCAGGATGATTCCCAAGACTCGGGCCCGGCCTGAAAGGGCTGCGTTATTGTTCCTTCTGCGTCGAGTCACGGAGAGAGGGGGCTGCAATGTGGAATTATTAATACCTTATATTGTTTTATCATTGTTGTTCTTACTACTCCGTTGCTTATTCCTCTTTCCGTATCTGTTCCGGGTGATTTCCCTCATCTTGCTCCTTGTCATTATTACCCTTTTTATTATCATTATTATTATTGTCACCTATTTCATTCATCATCTTTTTTCTTTTATGAATCTGTTCAGATTTATTTATTCACCATGATTTTTTTTATTAGCTTGTCAGTGCTACCTCTACATACCGGTATGTACATGTATTTTTTTTGTTTTGGGGGGAGAGTCAGCCCTTGGCGGATTAAAAGGGCTAAAAGGGGGGTGTACCGCTGAAGAAAGGTGGGCAGAAAGTGTGCCGGCGAAGGGCTGGAGATGTGTGCCGTTGAAGGGCTTAAGGAGGGTGCCGCTAAAGGGCTGAAGGAGGTGTACTGCTGGGGCGATGGTTGGAGAGTGTACCGGAGAAGGGAGAAGAGGATGCGCCGGGGAAGGCACCGAGGAGAGTGTGCCGGCGAAGGTAGAAGAGGGTGTGCCGGGGAAGACTCAGAGTCTATACATTGACGGTTTACTGCGACACGAAGTCTATACATCGGCTGTTTGCTGCACACAAAGTCTATACATCCTGCTCAAAGTCTATACGTTGGCCAGCCCAAAGTCTACACATTGGCCAGCTCAAAGTCCATACATTGTTCAACTCGAAGTCTATACATTGACCCTTGGCTGCAGTTCAAAGTCTATACATTGGCCAGCCCAAAGTCTGTACGTTGGCCAACTCAAAGTCTATACATTGTTCATTGGCTGCAGCTCAAAGTCTATACATTGCAGCTCAAAGTCTATACGTTGGCCAGCCCAAAGTCTGCACATTGGCCAGCTCAAAGTCCATGCATTGTTCAGCTCGAAGTCTATACATTGACCCTTGGCTGCAGTTCAAAGTCTGTACGTTGGCCAGCCCAAAGTCTGTACGTTGGCCAACTCAAAGTCTATACATTGTTCATTGACTGCAGCTCAAAGTCTATACATTGCAGCTCAAAGTCTGTACATTGGACAGCCCAAAGTCTATACATTGGCCCTTGGCTACAGTTCAAAGTCTGTACAATGGCCAGCCCAATGTCTGTACGTTGGCCAACTCAAAGTCTATACATTGTTCACTGGCTGCAGCTCGAGGTCTATACATTGCAGCTCAAAGTCTGTATATTGACCAGCCCAAAGTCTGTACATTGGACATCCCAAAGTCTATACATTGGCTCTTGGCTGCAGTTCAAAGTCTATACATTGGCCAGCCCATAGTCTATACATTGTTCAGCTCAAAGCATATACACCACCCCTTGGCGGCAGTTCAAAGTCTATACATTAGCCAACCCAAGGTCTGTACGTCGGCCAGCTTGAAGTCTACACATTGCGGTTCAAAATCTGTACATTGTGAAGTCTACACATCCTCCAGCTCAAAGTCTGTACAGAGTCCAAAGTCTATACGTTGTGCATACTTCACTGTCTACATTGATACAACCCTTCAGGCAAAGTCTATACATTTCTTGTGTTCATGCATCAACCTGTCGAGTCTGCAGACGGAGAGGAGGGGTGTGCCGGCGAGAGGCTGAGGGGGTGTACCGCTGAGAGGGGTGATGGCTGGGGAGTGTACCGGCGAAGGAGGGCGGAGGTGTGCCGGGGAAGGGGAAAGAGTGAGGCGGTGTGAGAGGGATGAGTGTGTGTGTACCGCTGAAGAGGGGTGTGAAGGCGTACCGGTGGAGGTCCAAAGGAGGTGTACCGGTGGAGGAGTATGGTGGTGGGAGTGTGTCGGTGAAGGCTGGAACAGGCGTGCCGCTGAAGGTGGAGAAAGGTGTACCGCTGGAGGTAGTGAGGTGTGCCGCTGGGGGGGTTGAGAAGGCGTGCCGCTGGGGATGGAGAAGGGTGTACCGCTAGGGGCTAGTGGGTGTGCCGCTGAGACTGGGGCGAAGTGTACCGCTGGGGGTGATGATTTAGGGTGGGGAGTGTCAAAGAGGATCCGCTCTCCCTCTGTTTATTTTAAGGCTTTTCTTTTCTTCCTTTCTTGATTTTCATGTAATCTTATATAAATTTCTCCTTTCCTTTATTCTGTTCAGCCTCTTCTCGCGGGTCGGACGTTCGGTCTGCCATGTTGTTAATCGGTTCAGTCCTCATCATGCCACCGGTAGTAGGTTGCTTAGTCGGAAAGTTTTTATCATTGATCATTCCATTTGTTTGTTGCTTCCTTTTGCCTTTTAATGTCTTATTATTTTCTGACAAAAATTCGGCAGCATCTCCCCTTGACCCGGGCGTAAGGGAGATAAAGGGAACGCGCCCACATGGAGTGGCGGAACCCAACTACTGGAGGTGGGCGCCCGAGGGCGGTGACACCTTAGTAAAATCTCGGAAAACACGGGAAAACGACGAGCCGAAGACCACTCGGGCCAGATAGGCTGGACTGGGGGTCAGCCAGGGCATACCGGGCTAGGGCAGGGCCAGGCGTGCCGCTGAGGCACTAAAGGGGAGGTGTACCGCTGAGGGGCTGCTATGTGTGTGCCGGCCAAGGGCCAGAAGGGTGTGCCGCTGGGGGCTGCTTTGGGTGTGCCGGCCAAGGGCCGGAAGGGTGTGCCGCTGGAGAAAGATGCAGGCGCACCAAATCAGAGCTCCAAAAGGGATTGGCCTGCCGACTATTGGGGCGGGGCGTTAAATCGATCAAACCCACAGAGGCTCCCGGCAAGAGGGAGAAAGTGATGGGAATCGACGCCGAGCATTAACTTTTATTTTTACATTTGAGTCCTTTTATTTACTTTTATATCCTTGGGAAAGTATATGTACAATTGTAAGGCTTTGTAAGCCAATGTGTCATTCCCTAAGATTGTGTGGGTTTTTGTGCAAATATGTAGTAGGTCCAGTTAGGGGGCCCCCTCCCCTTCCCCATTGGTCCACCTCATCCATGTGGGGCTGGTCAACCATCCTAGGTGGCCATCTAGAAGGTTTGAATGCTAATTGACCACGTGGGAGACAAAGGGGTTAAAATTTCAAAGGTAGGCCACCTACCTTACCTACCTAGTCAAAGGAGTGCTCCATTCATATGTAATTTATTTTTTTTGAGTTTTGACCACATGGGGGAAGAAAATGACTTATTTCCCATGAAATTCCCAGCCCCCCACCCCTTGCTATTTTCTATATAAGCCTATGTATAGTGTCATTAGAGATTAATGAAGAAATTATGTGAAAATTACTTGAAGCAAGAAGGGTGTGCCCTCTCTCCCTCTCTCCCCTGGTGTTCTTCCTTCTCCAACCCCAAATTCTAGAGTGGTTCTATCTACAATCCCCTCCTCTCAACCTCCGGTGATCGTCTGTGCCGCCGCCGTTCGTGCCGCCTTCGAGCCGCCACGGGATCATCTTCGATTTTCTGTCTTGCTAGACAGAGGTGTAGTTCATGAATTCTTGAAGCCCGCCACGAGTTCAGATCGATTTGAAATTTTGAGGGTTGGTTCCTATCTTATAGCCCCTTCTCCACAAAAAAATCCAGGTTCAAAAGCCACCGTTTCATATCTTTACCATTTCGTTCAACTCTCAATCTCAGATCTGTTCTGTCACTATCTACAGTGACAGTAGCCTTGAGTTCTCCACCTTCGACCACCCTTTTGATTTATGTTAGACCTCCCAATTTAACTGGGTGTTCTGTCCATCGTCCCCTACCACCAAAATTTCTCTTAAATTTTTATCATTCGTCTACCTATTTTTAAAAATTCATGTTCTACCGAAGCTACAGTACTTTCAGCCAGATCCCAGATCCGACCTGCATCCACTAAACAAATCACAGAAAATCATAGACACATCCAACCGGGTCCAACCAATTTTTCCGTCTTCCCAGCTCAATTTTCCACAACTTTGCTGAAGAACACAACCCCAGATTCAAACGTCTAGCTCACGGTCAAAGGCAATCCACAGTCAAGTTCTCTGCAGGTCTGAGTCTTCAGTTACTGTACAACAAGAGATTAAAAATTCCATAAGTCAAGATCTGAGCAGATCCAGGCCAGATCTTTGGGCCTAGTTGAAGAACTTCAAGCTAGCTTTCCAGCGGCGCCAGTCTCGTGTCGATCCGACATCGGGGTTGATCGCAGCGCCCATTCTCGCCGGAGCGCGCGCCGAAATACAGAACCGGCAGATTTCCGATTGGGTTTTCCGACCGATGCCGAACGGAGCCTCCGGCCGGCGAACCAGCGTGCCGCCATCCCAAGGAGAGACCCTCCGGGCACCTACCACTACAGCGGTGCCACCGGGTCCCACACGGCCCCTCCGGACAGCACGTGGGCCCCACCGTCACGTGTTCGGGTGTTGCCGAATCAACGCGAGAAGCCGCCCGTCAACTCGATTTCGGTCCTCCCGGACCCCATTGTGTAGCCCTTTACCTCCCTGCGTGGAGTGGGCAGCAAGTTGCATTTCTGTAATATCCGTGTATAATTGTTCCGGGAGTACGACTTCGGCCGGGTCCGTCTTCCCCACGCCGAGCGCGTGGAGGTATCGTCTTCACTCCTACACTTGGCATTTCGCTTATTTCATATATGCTTGTTTATGCCGCTGCTAGAGAGCATGTGTAGGTATATCTAGCTCGATATATTTTCATATCACCGCTGCTGCGAGAGAGAGTGAAGCCGTCCCGTGACCCGATCCGGGCACGAAAGTTCGAGCCGACCACCCTAGCTCTTGCCGGTTTCTCAACCGCGCACGTCCGACGCTTCCCTCGTTAAGGGACGATCGCGAGCTTGTCGTGTCCGTGTCTCGTCCCGCATCAATTTGGTATCAGAGCGAGTTTGAGTCTAGGGTGTCAAAAAGAAAAGAAAAAAGAGTGTCATTTATATCGAGTCATTAGTCGGTTTAAGTCGAGTCTAGGATCATCATTGTTTTAAAACACAAAAAAGAGTGTCTTTTCGCATTGCATCCCTTTACTCGGTATATCAAAAGGTGTTGTCCGAACGTTAGGCCATGCCTATCGGGAAGGGCGCACACTTGTGCGAGTGATCTTCGGATCGGTTATCTCCGCCACGTACCGAGTCTTGGTTTACGTCTAGGGTCCTTAGTGTGCATGCATTCCAAACTTGCATAGTCGGTCTAGTGTCTTGTCACCGTGTGTATGTATGTCCATGTCCACTACCCATGGCCGATCCCCAAGACCATACGTCCGAGTGGTCAACTTTTGTGGCCAAAATGAATGTCCTCATGGACCGAGCCTTTGGTTTTGCCCCTCTCATTATGAACGCCGCTCTACCCAACGGGTTCACAACGGAACTCCATTTCACCGATAGGGAGTCGGATAATTGGGTTTCTCTTGACATCGTGGAGTCTCTCTCCAAGACAGGCGAGATTGTCCGCGATGGTGATTTTGCTTGTGTTGAGTTCTATAAGAGGATCGGCTCTGTTCTCTACACCGATGGCGCATGGTGCAGGATCGGCACACTTGCTGGTTCATGCATCATTTTAGGGCAAACGTGGTTAGGAGAGAGAAGGGCCAATCTTGACTGGGACAAGAGGACTTGCACCTTATGCCCACCATACCTACCTGGTAAGATCACCCTTAGGGACCCCGTATGTCCAGCCACCCAGCCCCAGTGGCCCACTCCACCTTCGGATTCGCGCTTGGAGCCACCTCATCCCGAGCCACCCGTATTTTTAACGGGTACATTATACATAGCCGAGCCGCTTCTTAGTTGGCTCAAGGATGGCTTGGTCCCACTCCCTTACCCGTCTATGGACCCTACCCTACCTTTGGTGTCCATCAACTCCTACCACACAACTTTTCGGTCTAGTCACCATGTCGATACTTTGGATGACCTTATTATGGGGTTAGATTCACAATGGGAGTTGACGCATCTTTTGGCCCGAGGCTTTGACCAACCCGCTAGTCTTAGCTTCACCCATCTGACCTTAGGATCCATTACCTCCGTGTGCACCATGGGGTGTGTCACCACGGAGATTCTTCTACTCCTCCCGATGCCGGCTGAGTCCGACTTCATTTCCTTTTGCCCGAGGGAGGAAGTTTATTTTCTTCACATGACCATTGTCCCGTTCACTATGACAGATGAAGGTGAGCATTCACACCTTCAAGAATTTCACGATTGGGACCGTGTCATGGAGGAACCCATCTCCCGGGGTCATACCTTCTTTGACCCTTTTGACCCCTCCACTAGTGAAGCTCCTGAGCTATCACATTCCCTCCACCTCTTCCAAGGAGTTCACTATTCCACCCATACCCCTCGGTCTAGTCGGCAAGCCGTCTCTACATCTAGGGATGATGACGAAGGTAGTTTTGGACCTCCTAGCCCTTCTTCACCCAAATCCCATCGGTCACCAATGCATGAGTGGTACATCTTAGGGTGTCTAGGAGTCCTCCCTTCCATCAACCATCGTGTACATCTAGTACATGCATGGCACATATTCGGGTGTCCTGGTCCGCCGTCACCCATGTACGGGTCGGACTAACAGTGTGCTTTTTCTTTGTGTGGTTTGTTTTGAGTGATTTGTTTGCATGGTTTATGTGTCATTTGTTTGTCTGCATGTGTCTTGTGCAAGCTCGTTGTCGTTCTCTTATGAGTAAGAGGCGAGTGGACTCACTTGATGAGTATGGGATCGGTTCTACATCTATACCCGGATCAGTCACCTAAAGGGACTCAGCAGTGATTCCTAGTGAGTCTTCGAGCTGCTTCCTTCCCTTTTGAGAGTGCCCCACTCGGAGTGTCCACCTTTAGCCCATAGCAGTCGCGCATATCGAGTATATATGAAATGAGCAGGTGACGATCATTTGGAGTGGAGGGTACCCGCGTTACTTGGAACGGTGACGGATCCGTCGGAGTATTCGAGCATCCCTACCCCTACTCGACGGGGTCGAGTTCCTCCCACTCGGGGAGAGTTGATGGGAATCAACGCCGAGCATTAACTTTTATTTTTACATTTGAGTCCTTTTATTTACTTTTATATCCTTGGAAAAGTATATGTACAATTATAAGGCTTTGTAAGCCAATGTGTCATTCCCTAGGATTGTGTGGGTTTTTGTGCAAATGTGTAGTAGGTCCAGTTAGGGGGCCCCCTCCCCTTCCCCATTGGTCCACCTCATCCATGTGGGGCTGGTCAACCATCCTAGGTGGCCATCTAGAAGGTTTGAATGCTAATTGACCACATGGGAGACAAAGGGGTTAAAATTTCAAAGGTAGGCCACCTACCTTACCTACCTAGTCAAAGGAGTGCTCCATTCATATGTAATTTATTTTTTTTGAGTTTTGACCACATGGGGGAAGAAAATGACTTATTTCCCATGAATTTTTCAGCCCCCCACCCCTTGCTATTTTCTATATAAGCCTATGTATAGTGTCATTAGAGATTAATGAAGAAATTATGTGAAAATTACTTGAAGCAAGAAGGGTGTGCCCTCTCTCCCTCTCTCCCTTGGTGTTCTTCCTTCTCCAACCCCAAATTCTAAAGTGGTTCTATCTTCAATCCCCTCCTCTCAACCTCCGGTGATCGTCTGTGCCGCCGCCGCCGCCGTTCGTGCCGCCTTCGAGCCGCCACGGGATCATCTTCGGTTTTCTGTCCTACTGGACAGAGGTGTAGTTCGTGAATTCCTGAAGCCAGCCACGAGTTCAGATTGATTTGAAATTTTGGGAGTTGGTTTCTATCTTATAGCCCCTTCTCCACAAAAAACTTCAGGTTCAAAAGCCACCGTTTCATATCTTTACCATTTCGTTCAACTCTCAATCTCAGATCTGTCCTGTCACTATCTACAGTGACAGTAGCCTTGAGTTCTCCCCCTTCGACCACCATTTTGATTTATGTTAGACCTACCAATTTAACTGAGTGTTCTGTCCATCGTCCCCTACCACCTAAATTTTTCTTAAATTTTTATCGTCCTTCTACCTATTTTTAAAAATTCATGTTCTACCGAAGCTACAGTACTTTCAGCCAGATCCCAGATCCGACCTGCATCCACTAAACAAATCACAGAAAATCATAGACACATCCAAACGGGTCCAAACTAATTTTTCCGTCTTCCCAGCTCAATTTTCCACAACTTTTCTGAAGAACACAACCCCCGATTCGAACGTCTAGCTCACGGTCAAAGGTAATCCACAGTCAAGTTCTCTGCAGGTCTGAGTCTTCGATTACTGTACAACAGGAGATTGAAAATTCCATAAGTTACGATCCGAGCAGATCCAGGCCAGATCTTTGGGCCTAGGTTGAAGAACTTCAAGCTAGCTTTCCAATGGTGCCAGTCTCGTGTCGATCCGACATCGGGACTGATCGCAGCGCCCATTCTCACCGGAGCGCGCGCCGAAATACAGAACCGGCAGATTTCCGATCGGGTTTTCCGACCGGTGCCGAACGGAGCCGCCGGGCCTCCGGCCGACGAACCAGCGTGCCGCCATCCCAAGGAGCGACCCTCCGGGCACCCACCACTACAGCGGTGCCACCGGGTCCCACACGGCCCCTCCGGACAGCACGTGGGCCCCACCGTCACGTGTTCGAGTGTTGCCGAATCAACGCGAGAAGCCGCCCGTCAACCCGAATTCGGTCCTCCCGGACCCCATTGTGTAGCCCTTTACCTCCCTACGTGGAGTGGGCAGCGAGTTGCATTTCTGTAATATCCGTGTATAATTATTCCGGGAGTACGACTTCGGCCGGGTCCGTCTTCCCCACGCCGAGCGCGTGGAGGTATCGTCTTCACTCCTACACTTGGCATTTCACTTATTTCATATATGCTTGTTTATGCCGCTGCTAGAGAGCATGTGTAGGGATATCTAGCTCGATATATTTTCATATCACCGCTGCTGCGAGAGAGAGTGAAGCCGTCCCGTGACCCGATCCGGGCACGAAAGTGCGAGCCGACCACCCTAGCTCTTGCCGGTTTCTCAACCGCGCACGTCCGACGCTTCCCTCGTTAAGGGACGATCGCGAGCTTGTCGTGTCCGTGTCTCGTCCCGCATCAGAAAGGCTAAGGGGGCAGACACTGATGAAGGTACTGGGCTTCGGAGGAGGAGGTTCGTGACCTCGAACCGCTCAAGATGGCACCACACCCGGTGGAAATCGTCGGCATGAGTGCTGAACGTGAACACCGGAAAGCGATGGGAATGACGGCCAAACATGATGTGGTCTAAAACAACGAGACAAAGAGAAAACCCACTGAGGGAGGGGGGAATGATCTTCATTCATGGGAAACAAAGGGCCGTAGCCATCCATGTACATTACAAAGCACGCCCGCGTCAAGGCTACGGGCAAGAAAGAAAACCAAGGCACAAAAGAAAAGGAAGAAGAAAACAAGGAAACAACGTAAGGGAAGGTGTTGGGGATCGAAGCAAAGAAAACCGTCCACTGCTCTTTCCCCCGCACCTTCCCCTGCTACATTCAGCTCTCCCTCTCTTACTCTCTTCTCTTTCTTCTCATCGGTGGCTCCTGTTCGTCTCTTCTCCTCGTATCTTCTCTCTGCCTCTGTTTCTGTCTCTGTGTGTGTTCTCCTTTTCCGTTCTCTCTGTCTCCCTCCTCCTTTTCTCTGTCGGAATGGGAGGGATTTATACTCCCAGCAGCGGGAGCCCTCGAGCACGGCAGCCGTAGGCGGGAAGCGGCTGGTGATCATGGGGTTTGACTTCCCCTATCCTGGCTGTCAGGGGAATAGCCTGTGTGGCCCAATCTCTGATCGACACCTCGGACAGCTCACTGCGCGCCAAGGATACGTAGGGTATGGGTGTCACGTCGTTTGGCCGTTGAAAAGCCTTCACGCTGTGCCACTGGCAGGCTTAAGAAGTGTGTCGCTGTAAGACACTGTAAGCGTGCCGCTGAAGAGGGCAAAAGGCGTGCCGCTGAAGGTTGCCCAAGCGTGCCGCTGAAGGGGGCAAACAGCGTGCCGTTGAAGGCCCCCCCTGGGGGTGTGCCGTTGGAGACCCCTGGGGGGTGTGCCGTTGAAGGCCCCCCCCTGGGGGGTGTGCCGTTGAAGGCCCCCCCTGGGGGGTGTGCCGTTGAAGACCCCCTCTGGGGGTGTGCCGTTGAGGGCCCCCCCTGGGGGTGTGCCGTTGAAGACCCCTGGGGGTGTGCCGTTGAAGGCCCCCCTGGGGGATGTGCCGTTGAAGGCCCCCCCTGGGGGTGTGCCGTTGAAGACCCCTCCCCCCTGGGGGTGTGCCGTTGAAGGCCCCCCAGGGGGGTGTGCCGTTGAAGGCCCCCCCTGGGGGTGTGCCGTTGAAGGCCTAAACGGGCGTATTTCTGAGCCCGTTCTGAGCCCGTTGTGAGCACGAGTCATGGCCCGTTTAATTTTCTCTGTGGCCCGTGGTTTGTGAGGCCCTTGGTGGTTGATTTCTCTTCACTGTCGTGACTCTGGAGACAGCCTCACGGTAGTGTGTTCATGTTCGGGGAATCCAGACGACCAGCATCTCCGGGGCTTCTTCCCTTAGTTCCGTTGTTGATGCTGGGTCGAACGGGATATCTGGGTGTGCAATTTTTGGTGTCCACAGGGCTGTGCCGCTGAAGGACCCAGGGGCGTGCCGCTGAATGGGCTTCTGGGCGTGCCGTTGAAGGCCAAAAGGGGCAGTTTTGAGCCCGTTGTGAGCATGAGTTGTGGCCCATTTAATTTTCTTCGAGGCCCATAGATTGTGGGGGCTCTTGGTGGTTGATTTCTCTTCACTGTCGTGACTCCGAAGACGGCTTCACAGCAGTGTGCATATTTGGGGAGTCCGGATGACCAGTCCCTCCAGAGCTTCTTCACTCGGTGCCGTTGTTGATGCTGGGCCGAGCAGGGTATCTAGGTGTGCAATTTTGGTGTCCACAAATGCCCCCCACCAACGGGTAGCGCAGGCGAAGGATGAGCCGGGCGGTGCCCGCGGGTGTACTGGCCTCTTTTTCTCATCGTCGGTGCCGTTGGGGTGTCGGGAGCCGACATGACTTGTTTGTCTCCTCTTTTCTTCGTCAGTGCTGACGGGGTGTCGGGAGCTGACCTGGTTTGTTGGTCTCTTTGTCTCTTCGTCAGCGTCGACGGGACATCGGGAGCTGACATGCTCTGTTGGTCTCTTTGTCTCTTCGTCAGCGCCGACAAGGTGCCGGGAACTGACATGATGTGTTGGTCTCTTTGTCTCTTTGTCAGCGCCGACAGGGTGTCGGGAGCTGACATGGTTTGTTGGTCTCTTTGTCTCTTCGTCAGCGTCGACAGGGTGCCGAGAGCTGACCTGGTTTGTTAGTCTCTTTGTCTCTTCGTCAGCGTCGACAGGGTGCCGGGAGCTGACCTGGTTTGTTGGTCTTTTCTTCTCTTCATCAGTGCCGACGGGGTGGCGGGAACTGACGTAGTATGTTTGTATCTTCTTCTCTTCATCATCAGTGCCGACAGGGTGCCGGGAGTGACCTGGTTTGTTGGTCTCTTTGTCTCTTCGTCAGTGCTGATAGGGCGTCGGGAGCTGACATGCTCTGCTGGTCTCTTTGTCTCTTCGTCAGCACCGATAGGGTGCTGGGAGCTGACATGGTTTGTTCGTCTCTTCTTCTCTTATTTTTCTTCTCTTCTCTTTTCTCCTCTTCTATATTCCCTTGCACGTAAACATGGGGTGTGAATTTATTTAGTGTCCTCAAATCAGGGAAGCGGGCTGCGAAAGCTGAAATTTGGGGAGTAGGCTGCCAGAGCCAGACTTGGGAAAGTGGGTCATGGGGGCCGAGGTAAGCAGGCTACAAGAGCCAAAGATATTGGGAAGCGGGCTGCAAGAGCCAAAATTATGGGAAGCGGGCCGTGAAGGCCGAATTCTGGGAAGCAGGCTATGAGAGCCAAACTCCAGGAAGCAGGCTGTAAGAGCCAAAGATATGAAGCGGGCTGCAAGAGTCGAAATTATGGGAAGCGGGCCGTGAAGGCCGAATTCTAGGAAGCAGGCTATGAGAGCCAGAATTGGGAAGCAGGCCACGAGGGCCCAAAGGGAAGTAGGCTACGAAGGCCGAGAGGAAGCAGGCTGTGAGCCAAAGCTGGGGAGCGGGCCGTGAAGGCCGAAATTATAGGGATCAGGCTACGGAAGTCAAATCGGGGAAGCAAGCTACAAGAGCCAAAATTAGGAAGCGGGCTGCAGGAGACGAGATTATGGGCAGCGGGCCGTGAAGGCCGACTTCTGGGAAGCAGGCTATGAGAGCCGAATTCCAGGAAGCAGGTTGCAAGAGCCAAAGATATTAGGAAGCGGGCTGCAAGAACCAAAATTATGGGAAGCGGGCCGTGAAGGCCGAATTCTAGGAAGCAGGCTATGAGAGCCAGAATTGGGAAGCAGGCCATGAGGGCCCAAAGGGAAGTAGGCTATGAAGGCCGGGGGGTAGCAGGCTGCGAGAGCCAAAGCTGGGGAGCGGGCCATGAAGGCTGAAATTATAAGGAGCAGGCTACGGAAGTCAAATCGGGGAAGCAGGCTACAAGAGCCAAAATTAGGAAGCGGGCTGCAGGAGCCGAGATTATGGGCAGCGGGCCGTGAAGGCCGAATTCTGGGAAGCAGGCAGTGAAGGCCGAATTCTGGGAAGTAGGCTGCAAGAGCCAAAGATGTTGGGAAGCGGGCTGCAAGAGCCGAAATTAGGGCGCAAGATGTGAAAGCCCAAATCGGGGAAGCGGACTATAGAAGCCAGAGTTGGGAGATTAACGAGCCGCGAGGGCAAGAGGTAAGCCATGGGGGCCAAGATTGGGCTCTACGAGCCAGCGCAGGGAAAGTAGGCTTCGATAGTCGAAATTGAGTTTATTGTATACAAACATTTTTATTATTTAATATTTATTATATATATATATATATATATATATATATATTACTATATATAATTTTTTATTCAAGCATGCAAGCATTCATTAGCAGGCATATCATAGATATGAGTAAGGCAGCTCCCTCTATAGGGGATAGGATAGGGACATCGCCCGTAATTCGTAGATGCGGTGCGGGCCGCGAGACACAATTGAGGGGTGGTGCACCCGTCAAGAGGATATCGCATGTCTTGCATGCATAGCCTAAATTCACGCATTTCACCCGAGACAATTCTATGTGGCGTGGCAGTGCAAATGTGTGAACAAAGAACCCTAACCATAGGGATATGCAGGTTTTCCTGGTGACACTCAAGGATCACTCTAGCGCCTACACATTAGTTCCAGGCTCTCGACTTTCGGTAGCTTCACACAGCCCCCATTTGTTTATTTTGGTAGCGGATTTCACTGTTCGACGCGAGTCTCCTCATGTGTCTCAATAGGGATTCCCGGCTACTAGGATTTGTCCTTATTGTGATTCGCTTCACCATTTCGCGCGAGTCTCCTCATTTGTTTCAGTGGAGATTCCCGGCTACTCGGATCCGCATTTCTCTCTCTCTTCTTTTTTTCTCTTCTTTTTTTTCTCTTCTCTCTCTTTTTTTTTACAGCGGGGGTAGGCAGCTTTTTCCTCACGATTACCTTTCACGCGAGTGTAGGAATTCAAGTCTCCGTAGAGTGCTAAGAAGAAATTCGGGCAATCCCTATAGTTGAAGCCTATTGAACACATTAAGTGCTAATTATGAGAGCGTTGCCTCAGGTTTATTTTGTGAGTTGGGCTTAGCGATTCAGCAATGACTCTTCCCCTTGACGTGTGCACCTACCATAATTGGGTTCCCTTTGAGCGTGCGCCGTGACGCCCGTGCATCCGGAATCGGGGCGATATTATTTAGCAAGGAAGCACGGTCCTAGAAAATTCCAAGGAGGTGTATTATTCTATATTAAGCAACCATGCAAGCAGGGTAATCATGTATTCTCTTCTTTCTTTTCTCTTTCTTTTTTTTGTGTTCATTTTGTTATTTTATTTTTGTTTTATTTTTGTTTGTTTGTTTGTTGTTTTATTTTTGCATAAGAAAATATTACTGTTACGTATAAGTGTAGTGGTAGTAAAAGTATTAGGGAAGCATACCACGAACGGCTGAAAGGACGTTAGGGAAGCGGGCCGTGAAGGCCGAAGTTGATATTGGAAGTAGGCCACAATAGCTAAAAATCGAGGAGAGCGGGCTGCGAGAGCCAAATTATGGGAAGCATGCTGCAGGAGCCGAAGTTGGGAAGCGAGCTGCAGGGGCCGAAGTTACGGGAAGCGGGCCGTGAAGGCCGAATTCTGGGAAGCAGGCCGTAAAGGCCGAATTCTGGGAAGCAGGCTGCGAGAGCCAAAGATATTGGGAAGCGGGCTACAGAAGCTAAAATTGGGAAGCGGGCCGTGAAGGTCGAATTCTAGGAAGCAGGCTGCGAGGGCCGAATTCTGGGGAGTAGGCCGCAAGGGCCGAATTCTGGGAAGCAGGCTGCGAGAGCCAAAGATATTGGGAAGCGGGCTATAAAAGCTAAAATTGGGAAGCGGGCCGTGAAGGCCGAATTCTGGGAAGCAGGCCGTAAAGGCCGAATTCTGGGAAGCAGGCCGTAAAGGCCGAATTCTGGCAAGCAGGCTGCGAGAGCCAAAGATATTGGGAAGCGGGCTGCAGGAGCCGAAATTATGGGAAGCGAGCCGTGAAGGCCAAATTCTGGGAAGCAGGCCGTGAAGGCCGAATTCTGGGAAGCAGGCTGCAAGAGCCGAAGATATTGGGAAGTAGGCTAAAAAGCCAAGGGATATTGGGAGCAGACTGACAAGCCGAGAGATGTTAGGAGTAGGCTGTAAAGCCGAAAAGATATCGGAGAGCGCGGTGGGACGGGTGGATTAATCATGACAGTGGGCCTTGGCCGGAATGACTGAGCCAAAGGGCGTCGGGTAGTAGGATACGTGAGCCGAGGAGAAGGGTTTGTGAAGCGGCGGGTTTAAAGACCACGTCTGTCTCATGTCTCCTTTTTTTTCTTCTTCTTTTATGTGGGGAGACAGGTGCAAAGACCATGTCTGCCTCGTGACTCTTCTTTCTCTTCTTCTCTTCTTCTTTTGTGGAGAGGCATGCGCAAAGACCATGTTTGCCTCGTGACTGTTCTTTCTTTTCTTCTTTTGTGGAGAGGCGGGTTCAAGGACCACGTCTGCCTCATGCGTCTCTTCTTCCTTTTCTTCTCTTCTTTTACGTGATGAGGCGGGCTCGAGGACCACGTCTGCCTCATGTGTCTTCTTTTGGTTCTGCTCTTCTTCTTTTGTGTGATAAGGCGGGCTCGAAGACCACGTCTGCCTCATGTGTATTCTTTCTTTTCTTCTCTTCGTTTGTGTGATGAGGCGGGCTCGAAGACCACGTCTGCCTCCTGCGTGTCTTTTTCTTTATTCTACTCTTCTTTTCTCATTAATGCTTCCACGCTGGAGTGTATCTCTCTTAACGTGCCCCCAGGTTGGGGTGTAGCTTCATTTGGTATGCCTCCCCCTGAGGGGTGTATTTTGCCTATTTGTCTCTGTGCCCCTAGGCGGGGCGTATTTTTCAAGGCTTCTATGCCCCCAGACCGGGGCGTGTTTTTTTTCTTTTTCAAATGCCCCCAAGGCGGGGTGTAGCTCTCTTCAAATGCCCCCAAGCCGGGGTATACTCTTCATGGCTTCTATGCCCCCGAGCGGGGTATGTTTCTTCTTCATATGCCCCTAGCACGGGGCGTGTCTTTTGTTTCTTATATCCCCCCCATGGCGGGGGTGAATTCTGCTTTCTCTGCCCCTGAAGGCGGAGGAGTGCTTCTCTTCATATGTCCCCGGCACGAGGGTATATCTTTTGCTTCTTATGCCCCTCCCTGAGGCGGGGGTGTATCTCTTTACGGCTTCTGTGTCCCCGAAGTAGGGTATGTTGTTTCTTCAAATGCCACTTGGGCGGAGTATATCTTTCTTCTTATGCTCCCAGATCGGGATTTATGTCCCTTCGCTTCTGTGCCCCGGGTCGGGGTAGATGCTTCTGCTTCTTATGCGCTAAGGGCAGAGTGTATTTTTTTGTGCCCCCGGGCCGGGGTACATTCTTCATGTTTCTTATACCCTTTTCGCAGGGCGTATTCTCTTGCTTCTTATGTCCCTGGATCGGGGTGTATGTTTCTTCTTCTGACACCCCTAAGTCGGGGTATATTCTTTCTTCATGTGCTCCCAGGTCGGGATGTATGTCTCTTTGTTTCGGTGCCCCCGGGAGGAGGTGTACTCTGTCTCTTTGCTTCTTCGTCCCCAGGCGGGGTATGTTTCTTCTTTAAATGCCCCCAAGCCGGGGTATACTCTTTGCTCTTTATACCCCGGATTGGGGGGGATTCTTCATCAAATGCCCCGGAGCCGGGGTGTATTCTCTTCATGTGCCCCGGGGCGGTGTGTGTCTTTCACGGCTTCTCTGCCTCCAGACGGGGTGTGGCTTCTGCTTCTTATGCTCCCTGGGGTAGGGTACATTCCTTGCTTCTCATACCCCCATGGCAGGGTGTGGTTTCTCTCTTTGTGTGCCCCCATGGCGGGGCGGATCCTGCCTCCTTGCTTCGGTGCCCCGGGCGGGGTATGTTCTTTATGGCTTCTATGCCCCCAGGTGGGGCATGCTTCTTCTTCTGATGCCCCTGAGCCGGAGAGTCTCCTCTATGGCTTCTATGCCCCAGGCGGGGTGTATGTTGCTTCATATACCCCCGGGGCGGGGATGTATTCCGCTTCTAATGCCCCCATGGCGGGGTATGTTCTTGGTTTCTTATGCCCCCAAGGTGGGGTGTGTTTTGCTTCTTGTGCCCTCGAGGTGGGGTGAATTTCTTTCTTTGTATGCCCCCAGTCCAGGGTGTGGCTCTTTCTTTGAGTGTCCCAGGCCGGGGTGAATTCTTTTCTTCTTACGCCCCCATGGCGAAGTATGTCTTTGGCTTCATGTGCCCCCAGGCTGGGATGTATTCTGTTTCTAGTGCCCCCAGAGTGGAGTGTATTGCTGCTTCCGATGCCCCCAAGACGGGGTGTAATTCTTTCTTCTTATGCCCCCGAGGCGGGGTGAACTCTTCTTCTTTGCTTATGTGCTCCCATGTCGGGGTGTGTTCCTTTCTTCATATGCTCCCCTAAGCCGGGGAACGTTGTTTGTTCTGCTTCAGATGCCCCCGGGGGGGGATATATGTTGCTTCACGGACCCCGGGGCCGGGATGTATTCCTTCTTCAAATGCCCCTAAGTCGGGGTGTATTCTTCTCTCCTTACGCTCCCAAGATGGGATGTAGCTTCTTCAAATGCCCCTAAGCCGGGGCGTGTTCTTTATGGCTTTTATGCCCCCAGGGTGGGGTATGTTTCTTTTTCAATTATCCCTAGGACAGGGTGTACTCTTCTCTTTCTTATGCTCCCGAAGCGGGATGTAGCTTCTTCAAATGCCCCTAAGCCGGGGCATGTTCTTTATAGCTTCTAGGCCCTCGAGGCGAGGTATACTTCTTCTTCAAATACTCCCAAGACGGGGGTGTGATTCTCTCGCTTCCTCTGCCCCAGAGTGGGGTACACTTCTCTTTGTATTCCTGTTTGCGATGGGTTTTATCCGACCATCTTATTGTTTTATTTCATGTATATGTGTATATATGTAGATATATATATGTCTTGTTTCACGTGTCGATCAACCAATTAACTAACTGGTAATTAACTGACTGATTGACGACGCGGGCGTGCCAGTCACGTAGGTGACAAGTTTATTATGCGCTCATTCTGACCCATGTCGGGCGAAAGTGAGGTTCGGTCGGGACCAGCAGTCCGCCATACCATAAAGGTTATGACGTTAATTACATCCCATACGAGGAGGGAACACCTTTGATTAATTACCGAGATAATGGGCTGTCGAGGCCGGAATAAAGGATGCGATGTTATGAACATGACGGAATCATGCGCGATGCATCTATCTATCATGCAGGAGAGGCATGGTTCATTGGACTGGAGACCCTTGGTACACGGCGGAGGACGCAGGTCCGGAGACCACCATCGCGCATAGCGGAGACTTCCAATCGGGCGTAATCTGACCTTCTGTCAACGCCATTTTGATATACCCGGGGGTCTATGCAAGTATGCAAGCATGATGATGATAACTATATTAAGCATGGTAACAGAACTGTGAAAGCGAGGAGTGCTCACTCACGTTTGTCGATCTCCGCCAAGTGAGGCAAGAATAATAGCACAAACCGGATAGCAAAGCGATTCGGATCCAAACATCACTTCTCTTATTCAGTTTATTAGGATTCGTTGATTCCGGTCACGGGAGATGAAGGTCACACCGAGGGTAGGTGGATGATTAGAACAACACCAGGGCTTAAGACCGATGCAGCCACGCGTAGGGGTAGAGTTCCCCGGCGCGGCCAATCGTGGGCAAACAGAACAAATCCGGCGCGGCCAAAACGTAGGCAAAAGTCTAAACTGGTGCGGTCAAAACGTAGGAAAAGTTTAAAATGGCGCGGCCATAGGCACTTGTTAGCCCGACGCGCAGGGAACGGGGTGCGTCGATTTAGGGCGCGCCGGGAATTGGCCAGCCAAGAAAATAGAATTTATGAGTCTATTGCTAATCCGGCGCGGGGGGGGGGGGGGGGGGACCGCGCCGTATTAGGGCGCGCCGGACTAAGGCCGCGCCGTCTTGATTTGTTTTTGATGCCTTTTGAAACCATTAAGTTTGTTAAGCTTATTTTAAGAGTTTTAGAGTTATTTAGGCCAGCTGTTTGTTTGATTGAAGTCCAAAATCCTTCGGAAGTGATGCAGTGAGTCAGTGCGAGGTTCATACTCGAGCACTGAGTTGATTGAGTCCAGAACGAGCGTCCGATTATGGCTTTACTACTCTGAGTCTGTCCAAAATTGGGCAGCATCTCCCCTGAACACGAAGAGTTGCAGGGGAGGAACAGGGTCATACTCACTCATGGAGTAAGCCCCTAAACCGCCGATCTGCACAGTGGCAGCCAGCAAATTCCCATCGGATAGGATACCCCGAGGACTAGCCTACGAGGGGCACCAATACTCCGTGGGTGAAGATAGAAGGATGAGGCCATTGATGATGGGAGCATCACCCCGAGGGCTAGCCTACGAGGGGTGGGCAACCCACAGCTTATGGCACATCCATTGAAGGGACCGGCCGTTAGGAGAGTGAGGCTCCGAGGGCTAGCCTACCAGGAGCATACATCCCTTGGCCTTGATCGGGTCTCCGATTGTCAAGGCTAAGCTTGTTGGGCTAAGACCCCTGTCACTGTCTGCTATGGCCTCGAGAAAGCATCTACCATCGAGAGGTAGAGCCCCCGATCGCCCAACAATTCCATGAAGCAATAGGGGAATGTCCCCCTCCCCGGGTGATTAAGACGGGATGAGAGAATCTCGGAACGGTTCAAATGACCATGATGCAGAGGGGTAGTAGATGCACAGATGAGACGGGCCCATCGTAGAAGCATATGCTCGAATAGTTAGGACGCAGCATTCAGGGGGATGGATCCGGCCGTCCCCAAAGGCAACTCCCACCTTGCGAACATTGAGAGCAGTACGAAGGGAGGAGTTAATGGAAACTAGACCCTCGATACCACGGCGGGAAGAAGCATGCGCATAAGCACAGCTCTGTCCACGAGGGGATACAGAGATCCTTAAATCAGAAATGAAAGCAGTCGATCGGAAAGACCCAGTGAGGGGTCGTTTCTGTAGCCCACGATGCTTCGGGGCATGATCGGGACTTCGGGGAAACCGGAATCAGAGACCACGCACGGAAGAACTCAAACATTCACATTGATATAGATAGAGATGGGGACAGAAGCTTCGAGCATTCATTCGACCTACTGGTCTAAGCATTTATATACATATTACCATCCCAGAAACGGGAATGGGCTAACATTTACATGTTAAGAATCCGACGCCGGCATCATTGCTCGGTCGCCGTTCATCAATGGCAAAGGTAGAGGGACGTGCAGAGGCACAATAATAAAGCAAAGGGAAAGAGAGAATTACAGAGAAGGGGGAGGGCGGTCGGCTCGTATCATCGCCATCCCTCCCCCTCTCGCTTACATCTGATAGATGGAAACCTCAAAAGAAAAGAATCCATGAAAGCAGAGGAAGATAGGCGTCGGCGCCCACCTGTTCTTGAAACAGAGTATCGTATCTTCAGCGAGCGAAGGAAGAGGAAGATGGCCGACGGAGGATGCTCAGAAGGAACCCTATTTTTACCAGGAAGCTCTCTCCCGATTCCTCCTTTTCTCTCTCTGTCTCCTCTTCGAAAGCCTCTCTCGAAAACCTCTCTTCTATCTTCTTCTATCTGCCCCTCCTTTTTTTTCTCCTCTAACAGCCACATGCATATATATATCATTGAACCCCAAGCCTCATCCGGCGTGAAGAATTGCGCGCCGAGAAAAGCTTCATGGGCTCCTGCGCACCGGAATAAGGGGCATCAGGTGGGGTTCTTTGCGCGCCGGGATAAGGGGGCATCAAGTGGGGGGGCGCGCCGATTTAAGGCGCACCGTGCTAATGCTCCTCGCGCGTTTCGAGCCAGTCGATGAGTCCGGGGATGATTCCGGGGGTCACCGTGAACATTTATCTTGCCAATGCTCATCGAAACCTTGACGAGATGTCTTGTCGAAGCTCCTAGGTTGACGTACGGCCATTCTCGAGACTCCAGATAGCTTTGATTTGATCACACGGGCCTTCCACTGACACGGCCTTCGGCTCTATGATCTGTGCTACTGGCTCGGCCTGGCTCGTGCCCAAAGCTCCTTAGGGGGTGGGGTAACACCAGGGATAGTTCCGCCTGAGCTGGGCGATCATTCGGCCACTAACGGGCCCATCTTGGCGGGAAGCCGTACCCGTGCCGGGTGATCGGGATCTTCTGCCGTCAGAGCTTTCGGTCCTCCGTCTCGGAGAGCCAGGGGGACTCTTTCATCTTCAGGAGAGCCCTTCATGAGGTGGGAAGCCACTGGGTAGACCATTGTCCTTGATCGGACAACGGGTGTAGTGTATGCGGCACGACAGAGTCGATGCCGGTTCATTGGGCAGGCTTGATCGCACTGTCGGTTGGTTGTGAGTTTGTCTCGGCTCTCCTGAGGTGAAGTCCCCGTGTCCATACAGGGTGACTCGAGGCTCTGGCAGCTTGAGAAATCTTCAATATGTTGATCTTTATCGGCTTCCGTGCTTCAGCGGGCCGGGTCCTTTATCTTTGTGGCTTGGTCGCCGACGATCATATTTTGGGTGCCAACAAATGCCCCCCAGACGTGGGTGTTGCGAGCAAGGCACGAGTGCAGTAAGGTCGACGGATGAATTTCACCCGGAATGATCTCCCCTTCGGTTGACAGGAGCTTGGGAAGGCCCTTAATTCGGCATGGACGTTAACCCGGCGCCGTTTGCATTTTAATACGGCGGGAGGTTGCTTCGGCGCGCTCTTGGCCCTTTGGGTTTTTAATACGGCGCGAGGTTGCTTCGGCGCGCTCTTGGCCCTTTGGGTTTTTAATACGGCGCGGCCCTGGCTGTTTGCCTGTTAATCCGACGCGCCTTTTCCATTGACGCATGACTTCGGCGCGGCCAATCCCGGCGTGCCTTTTGCTTACGGGTCTTTAAATCCAGTGCGCTAAATAGCGCGCCGGTTTAACAAGGGGGAGGCTTCCCCTATATATTTCTTTCTTCTTCATTTTTTCCTTCATCACTCCTCATTTGCAAGCTTCCCTTCTCTCTCCTCCCTTTCTTCTCTTCCCGCGACGCCGAGCGAGGTGAGGGCGAGAGCGGCGGCGGCTTTTCCTTCGGGGTGAGCAAAATGCTGCCCTTTTGGGTTTTTAAACCCATTCTTTGGGCCCCGGGAGGCTTCTAGTAGGGCTTGCCCTCGGAGCTATTTCCCCGGGTGTTCCTTTTGGTCTCGGTGTGATGCCGATGGCTGCTTTTAGGGGCCGTTCCCTTAGTGGACGCGTTCCCGCTTTCCTTTGGCAATCTCCCGTGCTGGGAAGACTCTGCCGAAATTTTGTCAGAAATCTACCTTTGATCAGCTATTTTCTGACTTTTGCTTATCGTTTGATGTGCTTCTTTACGGCTATTATGGCATCCGGCTCTTCTTCTCGTGCCGTGGTGACGTGGGCAAACGTCAATTCCCTTGATCGGGGGCACGGTCAAGTGGCCGTGGTTGCGGAATCATCAGATTCGGAGACGGATACTGTGGATACCAGCCATCTCCTCATTCTTGGGGGCGACTCCTTTCATTATGACAGGGAAGGTGTCACCCGGAGGGACTACCCCAAAGACAAACACCTGATGTCCCTTCTCCAACGCTTCAACCTTCAAGGGAAGAGGGACGTGTTCGTTGTCCAAAAAGTTGAGCAGGCCTTGCTGGTGGAGAGAGACAGTCTGACGGACTGCGTGGTGCGGGGAAGACCCATTTATCTCCCCGGAGAGGTCAGGAAATGGAGCGTCGTGCTGGGACTGCAAGATCTGGCTCCAGAAGATGGGCTGTTGACCAGGGCCCCTGAATTTGTACCCGCTCGGTGGAATGATTCTGCGGGCAGAGTGGATCGGGAGAAGCCGATCTTTGGCTTGTTCCTTGCCCCGCTGAAGTGGGGGTACAGAGAAGAATCATTCTTGCTGGATTGCTTGGCGGTCCACTTCAAGCACCAGATATCTATGGGGTGGTTTGCCGAGCTGAGGGCCACCGACGCCCACGCATTCAGGCCCGGAGCAGTGGAGTTCACAGACTATGTGCTGCATCATTATGCTCCAATTCTGACCAGGGCTGGTGTATATCACAGCGTGTATGCCTCAAGGTACCGCTACCCCATCTCCCGAGGCTTGTGCTACGGTATGATTGAGGTGTTCTACCCCGAATATAACACTTTCTATACTTCGGAAGGAGAGACCTCTCTAGACTTATGGATCCTCTCGCAGCTTAGCGGTCTACCCATTGATGGGGAACCGTATGAAGAGGTTTGTTGGCCTGACTGGCTGAAAGATCAGACCGATGGTGAGGGTCGGTATCTGGCGGGTTATGCTTATCGATATCTGATGAAGGCCTACCGCACCCTCTTTCATTCGTCGCACGACACGAGGGAAGCTCGGAAGCCGGGCGAGAAGCGGAGGGTGCGGATGGGCACCTGTGATGGGATCGGCAAGCGGCTTCAACAAAAGTAGAAAATAGCTATTTATGTTTTAGTTGTCTCATGTTAATTGGGCCATATGTATGAGCCTAATGGGTCATGTTTTATGTTCATAGTAATTATGTCTACAATAATCATGTGAGAGTCTTTTTTTATTTGTGTGTCTTTTAGTCTTCCCAAGAGAGTTATGATGAGTAGGTATTAGGTGTTAATGAGTTGTCTTTTGGTTTTCTCTAAAGAGTCTTTTTTTTTATTTGTGTGTCTTTTAGTCTTCCCAAGAGAGTTATGATGAGTAGGTATTAGGTGTTAATGAGTTGTCTTTTGGTTTTCTATGAAGAGTCTATAAAAGGTCATGTAACTCTTCTTTAGAATACAATGAGTTGAATAGAATTTTTGGAAAGATATCCTCCGATGTGAGGTCCACACCCTTTCTATCCCTCTTTTCCCCATCTCTTTCCAACTAGGGGTGTGATGCCCCTCTCCCTCCCTCTCCCCTCGGCTGGGTGCGACACCCAAGTCTTCCTCCCCCTTCCCTTGCTTCTCCGTTCTCCCCTCCCTCACATCCACAAGCTTGGCCAGCCCTCCCAACCCCTTTCCTCTGGCTTCCCTCCCCCCTCTCTTGTCCCTGCAGCCGCAGTCACCCCTCTCTCCCTCTCTCCCTCTAAACTTCTTCTGCCATGGCCAACACCGCCGTTCACCACCTCGTCTCTCTCTCTCTCTCTAAAACTCTCTCTCTCTCTCTAAAAGGGGTTACCCTTTCTCTCTCCTCCCCCTCCCAATTTTGAATTTCTCTCTCTCTCTCTACCCCATTCACTTCTCATTAAGACCCCTCTCTCCTCCCCATACTCCATTCAATTGTCTCCTTACTTCCCCATCTACCAAAGCAACCTTTGGTATTCCTAGGCACCCCTTCACTCTCTCGAAGCCATTTTCCCCCTTCCCAAGCCAACCTTTCACCTCCCCAAGGCCCAAATTGAATTCCCCACCCCTTGAGGGTTGTGCCCCAGCCTCTCCCTCTCCCCCAACCTCCCCTGGTCGCACACCCCCTTCCCTCCTTTGGCCTGGTCGACCAGGCCAACCCCTCCCCTCCCACCTTGGTCAATCTGCACACCCAGCCAACCCTGCCCCTTCTCCTCCAGTTCCAGCCCCCTAGCTCCGACCTCCTCACCACCCAGCCTCTTCCATCAACCCCCTAGCACCCCCTTACATCTCCCACAGCCATTAGACCCTTCCCCCTTGCTGCAACTTCACCTTTCCCCGCCCCAATCTTCATCTATCACCAATCTGCTCTGCCCAGTTCGCAGGCATCCAACAGGGTCCTGAGAGAAGCGTCTCCATCAGCATCACTCTGAAGCTTCTGGTGGCAAGCCCTACACCGCTGGAAAGGGCGTCCAGAGAGCTTTGTAGGCGAGGTGGTATCATCAAATTCCGACATCAGAGCAGCCCGTGAGAGCCAATCTCGCCAGACTGTGCAAGACACCTCCGGCAGACAACCTGAAGCTGAAAGAAAAGACTCCAGCGACCAGCTCAGTGAAGCCCTTGGCACGATCTTTGGAGGGGATCGACTTCCACCAGTCCTCTACCTTCTCCAACAAGAAGGAGGTTGGACCGACCCCCACTCTTCAACTCAGAGCTTTCTTCTCCGACCTCCGATTGCAGTCCCGTCAGTTTTCATCCGAAGCTACTTTGTCCACGGTCACGTCGACACCAATTTTGCCTCCATCAGAGTTCGGTAGCACCCAGGGCAGCTTCGGCATCAGTACCCTTTGGTTCTGCATCAGTCAGAACTCAGTCAGACCAGCCGAGTACTCCGAACTACAGCAACCTCCGGCGTCCACCAAACGGCGCCAAATTCGTACGGTCCATTCCCTGGTCAATCCCGGTCATCTCAGCACTGATCCCGCCTCCGGCAACCTTCGGGCGAGATCGTGGCTGTACCGACACTGACACCCTATCCTGCAGTCCCAAGCCGGGTAGAACAGAGCAGGTTGTGAAGACGACAGCGCAGCACCACGGCTCAACCTCCGGACGACTACTAGCTCCTACGGCTGGCTTCTACCTCACCTCCCTGCTCTCCGTCTGATAGTTTGAAGTTCTTCCTCGACCTCGTCTCACATCAACCTGGCTTCAATATTTCTTCAATGGGAAGAATAAGTATGAAGACTTTCCCCCGATAGCGCCAGTGGCTCAGAAGCGGAAGAAGAGGGTGCGACGCCAGGCCGCTTCATCATCTTCTTCGAGAGGAGGGCAGGGGGAGAACCCGAACCCCACCGGTGTTGACGCAGTCACTCACTGTGCCGCATATCTGGTTTACTGGCTTTGTTCTTTCACTCTTTCGTAGGGTGACGAGAACGTGATTAGGGCGGAGGCCATTTATCCGGCCTGTCTCATGGCTTGGGGTACCAAGCTATCTCTTTGTCCGGTGGCTTTATGCCTTATTTACAAGATGTTGGGAGACCTGCACAAGACGCGTCTCCCCAGAAGTCTTCGGACGGTCGGTCCGTTACACTTTTTCAATGCTTGGGTCTGTACCCTGTTCCCAGAGGCGGCTCCTCGGGCGTTACAGTATGTTCCTCTTGTTCCGCGGATGATAGAATTTGTGAGTGCCGAGCCATCCTTATTGGCGGAGCAACTCTCCGCCATTCGAGGCAAATTATCCCGTATTCCCACGGATTCCCCCGGGGTCCTTCATTTTTGGAGCTTAGCTACCCACTCTAGCCCGCTGGTTAACAAGACGAGGCAGTGTAAGCTTTTTGAGACTGAGGAGTATATTCATCCTGATGAGGACATCTCCCAGTATTCACTATGGCACGAGGCGTCCCCGACTTCGTGACCCATTGGAGAAGTGGTTCTCATATCTATCTTTATTTTCTTGCTTATGTATTTTCTTTTATTTGAGTCATATCAGGTGTAATTGTCTTTTATTTGAGTCCACTATCTAGGTTTAAGGATTAATTAGCCATAGTGAGTCACTTGGGCCCTTAGTTGAGGGTGTTAGGCCCACTTAGTGGGCTTGGGCCCAGGGGCGCCCCCTTCTTGACTCATAGTTTTCTGTAGTTGTGTTAAATGTCAGGGGGTTTTGTGTAAAGGTCCTAGCTCTATATAAGGACCCCCCCTCCCTCCTTTGTAGCAGCTTTGATGAATTAAGAAATTTGCCACCCAATATTGTCTCTAGCTCTCTCTCTCTCTCTCTCTCTCACTCTCACTCTCTCTCTCTCTCACTATAGGGGCCGGCCCCTTTCTCTCTCTTCCCTCCCCCCCTTCTCTCTCTCTCCCAAGGGCGAACCTGCCCCTTCACCTCCCCTCTCCCTCCTCCACCTCATCAGCCACCTCACCATTCAACCCTTCACCTCCCCTAGGCCCATAACTACCATCAATACCCACCACTTCCCAAGTAACCCTTCCTATTCCCCATACACCATCTCCACACCCAATACACCCCTCCCTCTTCCCCAAGCAACTCTCCCACTTCCCCACACCCTCATTAACAGCCCTCACCCAGCCATTACCCACCCCCCTAGCTGGTTGCGCAACATTTCCCTTGCCATTCCCCCTCTCCCATTGCCTTGGCCGAAATCACCACTCCCCCTACCTGCTGCGGTTCCCCCTTCCTCCCCCCTCCACACACCCCTTCCCCACCTATTCTTCCCCCCCTCCACAGCCCTAGATCCCCTCCTCATCCAACCCTCCACCCCACAGGCCCCTCCATTACCACCTCCTACCCATACTCCCTTGTTCTTCCCCATCTTCACATAAGAGTCTGCAGGTGACAGTTCAGGTCTCGACTTGCAGAAGTTTTCCCGGAGTCATACGGCGACATCCTAGTGCGTGGCCTACATCGACGGAAAGGTCTGCGGAACCTCTTCGCAGGCGAGGTGGAATCGTCCGGTTTCGACTTCGTGGCCATTCAAGACGGCGATTCTCCCACGACTGGTCCAGTTGTCCCCTGCAGAGGACCTGAGCTCGGTGGAAAGCTGCTCCACGACCAACGGTGCCGGAATCAGACCCAAGTCTCTTCTACGAAAATACTCCTCCCCCTGTCTGCGACCAAGATCAAGAAACAGAAGTGCGTTTGGTCCCCGGGAGCGTGATTTCTGATTTTTCCCCTCCAGTCACTCGGGGCAGTCTGCTCAGGTCTGCTTCGACCCACAGTCAGTCAACAACGGCCCCCGGATCACTCCGACCCCGGAAGACATCCCCGCCAGTTTTGCTGCAAGGGGGATTCGACCACGGTTCCAGATCTTCAAGCGGTTCGAGAATCGGAGTTCGGGAGTCCCAGGTACCGTTCCTGCAAGCTACTGCAACAATTCTGTGGGTACCGGCTCTCAGATCCTACCTCCAGTTCGCACTTCTACCACGGCCAGAGACTGCGTCCGATTAAATCAGTAAAATTCAGAGGTGTCCCTGGCCCAGTCACGAGACTACGCAGGTGGTCTCGCCATCGGCAAAATTCCTGAGGGTGAGATACGACTGCTGCACCGCCTCCTGCCCCTGTCCACAGCAAGCGAGCAGAATCGACGGAGACATCCGCTCCACCGTCGGGGGCACATTTCCCCCACCCGCCTGGCCGGCTTAACGCCCCTCCCTGCGTGGAGGTACATTTTGGTTGTAATAAGTTAATCCCCACCCCGAGATCACCCCTCCTGCGAGAGGCGTAGTGGTGTAACAGTTAACCCGCAGGTTGAAGCTACCCCGCCGCGGCGTCCGGGTACATACCCACGCCTCCCGGCGCGCCCGTCGTCTCCGGCCGGGATCGGTGTTTTCACACCGATCAGGTGAGCAGCTGGTCCCTCTCCTGGTCCTTTCAATTGCTTTGCTCGTTTAGTATCGTTTCCTTAGTTCGCCGGCGGTGAGTGAGAGCTTGAGCATGAATGTTTGATTTCGCCGTGAGTATCCACCGTGGTAAGTGAGGGAGAGCCACCCTAAACCCACGCCCCAGCGTGCTGGCCCGCCCATAAAGGGGGCATCCCAGGCCCATTAGGGGTCAACCATAAGCCCACCAACCGGTGGAAACCTTGGGGTCCCACCCCGGACCCTCGCCGTCATCATTCGGGCCCACCCGGGTGCACGTGTGCGTCGTGTGAGCTCGGCCACTCGGTGAGCCATTTGAGTGCTTGTATGCTTGTGGATTGGTAGGTCCAAGGGTCAAACATCTCATTAGTGGGCTGTGCCACATCAAGTGGTATCAGAGCCAAGTCGTAGGTTTGTCCCATCAAGCCTAGTCTTGGGTCATTTGCATCCTAGGTCTTAGGTGCATATCGTTCGCCGTTGCATAGCCCAACCTTGCATGACCACCCGGAGTGGTACCCCTTACCAACATCATTCAGCATCATCTTCCCAAACTACAATGGAGCCCAATCCCCATGAGGAGCCCGACCACAATGGAGCAAGACACCCCGATCCCATGGGCTTTGTAATGGAGGGTATGGCCGACATCATGGTTCGGCTTGATGACATCACTCGGCGCCTTGGCCAACTTGAGACCCACATGCCAAGATTGAATGAGAGAGTAGCCCCTCCCCCACGTGAGGAGCCCGTCAATAGGGAACCACACCATGAACTTCCTCCCGAACCACATAGGGGTCCCATACCTAGAGGAAATGAACGGCCACCCCGGGACAACCCGGATGACCACCTTATGAGGCTTGTCAAAGTGGATGCTCCCACTTTTGACGGATCACACCACCCTAGTATCTACCTTGATTGGGAGGCAGCCATGGACCAATATTTTGATTGGTACCCAATGACCGAGGATAGGCGGGTTCGGCTTGCAAGAATGCAACTAATCAAGCTAGCCAAGACCCATTGGCTAAATGTGGAAGCCCTTAGAATTGTTAGGAGGGAGGCACCCATTACCACATGGGGAGCCATGAAAGAACAACTTAGGATCAAATATGTCCCACCCTCCTACCACCAAAATCTATTAGATGAATGGCAAGCCCTGACACAAGAAGGAAAACCCGTCATGGATTATATCGAAAAATTCGATTACTACCTTCTCAAGTGTGGAGTCCAAGAGGACCCCGCCGTCACCCTCTCACGCTTTAGGAATGGCCTCCAATTCCATATCAAAAAGGAACTTTTCATGAGGCAAGTGACTACCCTAGAGCAAGCTTACCAAGTGGCTAGGGATGCGGAGAAGTTTACCAGGTTCACGCGTTTCACTCCCCCACGGGGAGTTGACCCCAAAGCCATGGCACCTCGGCCTAACCCACTCCCTCCCCAAAGGGGCCTCCTTCCCATACCCCCGGGAACCCAACCCACTAGGGTAGCCCCTCCCAACCACACTCCATTCCCTCGCCCTACTAATGGGCCCCAAAACCCCACCCCCACTAGGCTCAATCCTACGCCCACCAAAGGTGCCCAAAATCCCCCTAGTGGGCCACAATGCTTTAGATGTTCGGGGTATGGCCACATTGCCACTCAATGCCCTACTAAAAGTGCATCCAACCTCTACATAGAGGAGGCCACACCCCAAACCCAAGTTGAGTACGAGGGCGAATTAGAGGTTTATGAACCCTCCCAAGAATGGGAGGAGGAATATGAGAGTCATCTTCTAGGGGCCCACCAAGAACAACCTTCCCCATCCGCCGACTCCCCCCTCGGAGTTGTGAGGTGCACCCTTACCCAAACCCAAGAGCATGATTGGAGGAGGACAACCATCTTCCATACTTACATCCGGGTAGGGAACCATGTTAGGAAAGTCATCTTGGACAATGGGAGTAGTGTGAACGTAGTGTCACCCGACACCGTCAAACTCCTAGGCCTTACCATTACCCCACACCCCCAACCATACCGGGTAGCTTGGATAGATGCCACATCCGCACCCGTTAGCACCCGATGCCTTGTCCCCATCACCTTCCAGTCATATCAAGGGCAAGTTTGGTGTGACATCCTCCCAATGGAGGTGGGTAGCATTCTTTTAGGGCGACCGTGGATCTACGATGTAGATGCCACTTTCTATGGGAGGGTCAACACTTGTGTCTTCACCCATGAGGGGAAGAAGATCCTTCTCAACCCCACACCCCCACGCCCAAGTCCCAAGAAAACACCCCCTTCCCTTGAAGGGACTCCTACCCCCCCAATCCCTCAAAACCCCACCCCAAGTCCACCAAACCTAACCCCAAGTCTCCCTTCCCCCTCACCTAGCCTTAGTGTAGTCCAAGAGCCCACTAGGAGCCTCCATCTCGTCACTAGGCAGGAATTTGAGGAAGAGGTTAGCCAAGGGGGTCAAGTGTGTGCCATTGTCATTTGTCTTGGGGACTCCACCCCAACCAACCCCCATCCCATAGAGATCCAACAAGTCCTTGAAGAATTTCAAGATGTATTCCCCGAAGAGCTTCCGGATAAGCTACCTCCCATGCGCGATGTGCAACATGCCATCGATCTTGTACCCGGGGCTACCTTACCCAACCTTCCCCATTACCGCCTCAACCCCACCGAGCACGCGGAACTTAGGAGGCAAATCGAGGAGCTCATCAAGAAGGGCTTCCTCCGCCTAAGCAAGAGTCCATGTGCCGTCCCGGCCCTCTTAACACCCAAGAAAGATGGGACATGGCGCATGTGCGTGGATAGCCGAGCAATCAACAAAATCACGGTCAAGTACCGATTTCCCATCCCTCGGCTAGATGATATGCTCGACATGCTTGCAGGAGCCACTATCTTTTCCAAGATAGACCTCAAGAGTGGCTACCACCAGGTCCGCATTAGGCCCGGGGATGAATGGAAAACCGCCTTTAAGACCAAGGATGGTCTTTATGAATGGCTTGTCATGCCTTTCGGGCTCTCAAATGCCCCAAGCACCTTCATGAGGCTAATGACCGAGGTCCTTAGGCCCTTCATAGGCAAATTCTTGGTCGTCTACTTTGACGACATCCTCATCTATAGCCAAAGCAAGAAGGCCCACCTCGATCATCTTAGGCAAGTTTGCATCACCCTTAGGAAGGAGAGCCTCTTTGCCAACCCCGGGAAGTGCCACTTCATGACCAACCAATTGGCCTTCCTAGGTTACATAGTCTCTTCCCAAGGAGTGTCCATGGACCCCGAGAAGGTCCAAGCTATCATTGAGTGGCCCGAGCCCAAGAACATCCATGAGGCCCGTAGCTTTCATGGACTAGCCACCTTCTATAGGAGGTTCATCCGTGGGTTTAGCACCATCACCTCCCCCATCACGGATTGCCTCAAAAAGGGGAATTTTGTTTGGACCAAGGCGGCCTCCAAGGCCCTCTTAGAGCTGAAAGACAGGATGACTCAAGCCCCGGTCCTTTGCCTACCCGACTTCTCCAAGGTCTTTGAAGTCACATGTGATGCCTCGGGGGTCGGGATTGGAGGAGTCCTTAGCCAAGAAGGTCACCCTGTGGCCTACTTTAGTGAGAAGCTTTGTGAGGCTAAGACTAGATACTCCACCTATGACAAAGAGCTCTACGCCGTGGTCCAATCCCTTCGGCATTGGAGACACTATCTCCTCCCCAGTGAGTTTGTGATTTTCTCCGACCATGAGGCATTAAAATATCTCAACACCCAACAAAAGCTCAATGCCCGCCATGCCCGCTGGGTGGAGTACATTCAGTCCTATACCTTTGTCCTCAAGTACAAAATGGGTAGTGAGAACCGGGCCGCCGATGCCCTTAGCCGGAGGGTGACTTTGCTATCCACTATCCAAGCGGAAGTCACCGGGTTTGAGAGAGTGAAAGAAGAGTACCCCACTTGTCCCGACTTTGGGACCATCCATAACACTCTCTCCACCCAACCCCTTAAGGAACATGAGGGGTTCATTCTCCAAGATGGGTACCTCTTCAAGGGTACTAGGCTGTGCATACCCCGGACATCCCTTAGAGATTTCTTGGTGAGGGAGTTACATGGGGGTGGCTTGGCTGGCCACTTTGGGGTCCAAAAGACCATTGAGCTGGTAGAGAGACAATTCTATTGGCCTAGCCTTAAGAGAGAGGTGGCCAACATTGTTGGTCAATGCCGTACTTGTGCCTCCGCCAAACAGGTGAAGCAAAACACCGGGCTCTACACACCCCTCCCCATCCCAGACCGCCCATGGGAAGACTTGAGCATGGACTTCATCCTGGGCCTCCCCAAGACCCTACGCAAGCATGATTCTATCTTTGTGGTGGTGGATAGGTTCTCTAGGATGGCCCACTTTATTCCCTGCTCCAAAACCTCCGATGCCTCAAGGGTAGCCCGGCTATTCTTTGATGAGGTGGTCCGCCTCCATGGACTACCCAAGACCATTGTCTCTGACCGGGATGTCAAGTTCACTAGTTATTTTTGGAAAACCTTGTGGCACCTTTTGGGCACTCTTCTCAAGTTCTCTACCGCCTACCACCCCCAGACTGACGGCCAAACTGAGGTTGTCAATCGTAGTCTCGGAAACTTGCTCCGTTGTCTAGTTGGGGACCATCCTGGGAATTGGGACCTCCTCTTGCCCCAAGCTGAATTTGCATATAATGATTCTGTCAATAGGTCCATAGGAAAGAGTCCATTTGAGGTAGTGCATGGATATAGTCCTAGAAAGCCTTCGGATCTCATACCCCTCCCCCCTCATGCTAGAGTGTCAGTCTCAGCTGAGTCATTTGCACAACACATCAAAGAATTGCATGAAGATATCCGCAAGCATATAGGCAAAAGCAATGAGGCTTACAAAAGGCGGGCTGATGCTCATCGGCGACACTGTGAGTTCCAGGAGGGAGACCAGGTGATGGTGAGAACGGAGCGGCTCCTCCCAGGGCCCGCCTCCAAACTGAGGGCACGGGGTTCGGGACCCTTTCGGGTTCTACGACGGATTGGTACCAATGCTTATGAGTTAGACTTACCTGAGGGCTTTGGGGTTCACCCCACTTTTAATGTGGCGGACCTAGTGTGCTACAAGGGCCCCACGGTGGAACCCAGTCAGGATCTTGAACCTCTACCCCCCCTTGTGAGTGACCCTCCCGGAGCGAAATTACCACCCCAATTGAGAGGCCGGCTTGAGCAAGTGGAGGCAATACTGGATGAACAAAGTACACTTACCAGGAACAGAGTCTACCAGCGCTACCTCGTGAGGTGGAAGGGCCGTCCCCCGACCGAGGATGCATGGGTAAGCCGAGAGGACTTGATGCGCCTGGACCCGAGCCTGCTGGAGCAGTATGAGAGGCGATTGGACCCCTACTCGACGGGGTCGAGTTCTCCCCACCCCGGGGGATTTGATGAGGACATCTCCCAGTATTCACTATGGCACGAGGCGTCCCCGACTTCGTGACCCATTGGAGAAGTGGTTCTCATATCTATCTTTATTTTCTTGCTTATGTATTTTCTTTTATTTGAGTCATATCAGGTGTAATTGTCTTTTATTTGAGTCCACTATCTAGGTTTAAGGATTAATTAGCCATAGTGAGTCACTTGGGCCCTTAGTTGAGGGTGTTAGGCCCACTTAGTGGGCTTGGGCCCAGGGGCGCCCCCTTCTTGACTCATAGTTTTCTGTAGTTGTGTTAAATGTCAGGGGGTTTTGTGTAAAGGTCCTAGCTCTATATAAGGACCCCCCCTCCCTCCTTTGTAGCAGCTTTGATGAATTAAGAAATTTGCCACCCAATATTGTCTCTAGCTCTCTCTCTCTCTCTCACTCTCACTCTCTCTCTCTCTCACTATAGGGGCCGGCCCCTTTCTCTCTCTTCCCTCCCCCCCTTCTCTCTCTCTCCCAAGGGCGAACCTGCCCCTTCACCTCCCCTCTCCCTCCTCCACCTCATCAGCCACCTCACCATTCAACCCTTCACCTCCCCTAGGCCCATAACTACCATCAATACCCACCACTTCCCAAGTAACCCTTCCTATTCCCCATACACCATCTCCACACCCAATACACCCCTCCCTCTTCCCCAAGCAACTCTCCCACTTCCCCACACCCTCATTAACAGCCCTCACCCAGCCATTACCCACCCCCCTAGCTGGTTGCGCAACATTTCCCTTGCCATTCCCCCTCTCCCATTGCCTTGGCCGAAATCACCACTCCCCCTACCTGCTGCGGTTCCCCCTTCCTCCCCCCTCCACACACCCCTTCCCCACCTATTCTTCCCCCCCTCCACAGCCCTAGATCCCCTCCTCATCCAACCCTCCACCCCACAGGCCCCTCCATTACCACCTCCTACCCATACTCCCTTGTTCTTCCCCATCTTCACATAAGAGTCTGCAGGTGACAGTTCAGGTCTCGACTTGCAGAAGTTTTCCCGGAGTCATACGGCGACATCCTAGTGCGTGGCCTACATCGACGGAAAGGTCTGCGGAACCTCTTCGCAGGCGAGGTGGAATCGTCCGGTTTCGACTTCGTGGCCATTCAAGACGGCGATTCTCCCACGACTGGTCCAGTTGTCCCCTGCAGAGGACCTGAGCTCGGTGGAAAGCTGCTCCACGACCAACGGTGCCGGAATCAGACCCAAGTCTCTTCTACGAAAATACTCCTCCCCCTGTCTGCGACCAAGATCAAGAAACAGAAGTGCGTTTGGTCCCCGGGAGCGTGATTTCTGATTTTTCCCCTCCAGTCACTCGGGGCAGTCTGCTCAGGTCTGCTTCGACCCACAGTCAGTCAACAACGGCCCCCGGATCACTCCGACCCCGGAAGACATCCCCGCCAGTTTTGCTGCAAGGGGGATTCGACCACGGTTCCAGATCTTCAAGCGGTTCGAGAATCGGAGTTCGGGAGTCCCAGGTACCGTTCCTGCAAGCTACTGCAACAATTCTGTGGGTACCGGCTCTCAGATCCTACCTCCAGTTCGCACTTCTACCACGGCCAGAGACTGCGTCCGATTAAATCAGTAAAATTCAGAGGTGTCCCTGGCCCAGTCACGGAGACTACACAGGTGGTCTCGCCATCGGCAAAATTCCTGAGGGTGAGATACGACTGCTGCACCGCCTCCTACCCCTGTCCACAGCAAGCGAGCAGAATCGACGGAGACATCCGCTCCACCGTCGGGGGCACATTTCCCCCACCCGCCTGGCCGGCTTAACGCCCCTCCCTGCGTGGAGGTACATTTTGGTTGTAATAAGTTAATCCCCACCCCGAGATCACCCCTCCTGCGAGAGGCGTAGTGGTGTAACAGTTAACCCGCAGGTTGAAGCTACCCCGCCGCGGCGTCCGGGTACATACCCACGCCTCCCGGCGCGCCCGTCGTCTCCGGCCGGGATCGGTGTTTTCACACCGATCAGGTGAGCAGCTGGTCCCTCTCCTGGTCCTTTCAATTGCTTTGCTCGTTTAGTATCGTTTCCTTAGTTCGCCGGCGGTGAGTGAGAGCTTGAGCATGAATGTTTGATTTCGCCGTGAGTATCCACCGTGGTAAGTGAGGGAGAGCCACCCTAAACCCACGCCCCAGCGTGCTGGCCCGCCCATAAAGGGGGCATCCCAGGCCCATTAGGGGTCAACCATAAGCCCACCAACCGGTGGAAACCTTGGGGTCCCACCCCGGACCCTCGCCGTCATCATTCGGGCCCACCCGGGTGCACGTGTGCGTCGTGTGAGCTCGGCCACTCGGTGAGCCATTTGAGTGCTTGTATGCTTGTGGATTGGTAGGTCCAAGGGTCAAACATCTCATTAGTGGGCTGTGCCACATCACATCCGCTTTCCGAGGCCAAATGTACAAGGCCTATTCTTGAGCCGGAGTTGGTTGATTGGGCGCTGGCTATCAGGCCGAGTGTCCTTGTATTCCGCAAGAGCGGCATTCTGTGGTTGGAGCCGTACTACCCATTCTGCTTCAGTCGAAACTTTGGCTACGACCAGCACATCCCACATTCTTCTTCACAGTTTGCATTGCCTAACAGGCACAGGGCTGGGCAGGTTTTGAATGATGATGCCCGGATATGGTGGGACTTCTTCCATCGCCGGGAGGACGTTTCTTTCATGGTGCCAACCCCTGCCCATTTTTCCCACGTCATGCCTGAATATATCAAGTGGTGGAACGTGCGGACAGGGTTCTACAGGAGCTCCCGGCGAGAGTGCTGGGCCGTGGTAGAGCACAGGTTCCTGGATTCCCAGCCAGAGCCAGTTCTTGATATTGAATCTTCTTATTTGAAGAAGTTGAAGTCCTGGACCAATACAGAAGCGAAGGCCTATCTGGAGGCCCGCAAGGTTGTAAAAAGTAGCAGGACGAAGGTTGAACCGAAGCTGCCCCCGATCAACAAGGATGACTATGTGAAAACCCTTCGGGGTTTATGCCGGGTAAGCAGCGAGAGGGTGATTCTTCAGCAACTCCCTCTGCCGGTAGAGGAGCCTATCTCGGCTGTGGCCGACTGGCGTCCCGAGGTGGATAGGTTATATCCCTATCGGACCTTCATTCGCAAGGAAGACAGGCGGGCCGCCTTATATGACAACACCCCGTGGCTATTCGCGCTTCTTCGCTCACACGGTCTTTCAGTGGGTGGTCCCAGCGAAGCCATCTTGGACCGACCTCTTTATATCTCTTTCAAATATGCTGACAGATGGGGGCTGGACCACCTGAGCCTATATTATCTCCTATCTTCTCGTGGTCATGAGGACCTGGCATTGCTGGCCGAGCCGAGTGAAAAGATCAGAGATTTATGCTGGCTTATTCGCGAGGCAGCTTCAAGAGACAAAACGCCATCGCTATATTATTGGCCTCTCTTCCCCTTCTATACGGGGCCGGCAAGTATGTTCCATTTCTTCATTCAGGCCCTTCGGCCAGCTTCTCTCTTTCATTGTGGTGCATCATTCTCACCCTTGTGCATGTGCAGTCCGACCAACTTCAGAGGAGACTCGGCACTTCAGGGAGCTGATAATAAAGGCCCAGAAGCCAGCATATTTCGAGGTTCCCGAGCCGGCCCCGACCACGACGCCACTGCCTCCTGGGGATTCGAGAAAGTAGACTCGATCCCAGTTGAGAGAAGCCGTCGAAAAGGCGAAGGCGGCGGTGACCCGGGTGACACGGGCGCGCCGAAAGAAGGCTGCAGAGAGAGAATTAGCAACCGTTCTTCCTTCGGTTGTATCCTTCGAAGAGTTTGAAGCTTCTCGCACACATAGGCCAGAGGCTTAAGGTAGGCTCTTCTTATCTTTAAAGTTCATTAGCTTGCTTTGACTGCCTTGGCTAGCCCATGCTGACGGTTGCCGACACAGTTGCCGCGGTCGTCGGGCTGGAGGCGACAGTAGATGTTGCGGCTAGGGAAGGGGCAGAGGAAATCCCTACTGCTCCCATAGAGAGAGATCTGCCTTCTCCAACACCCAGACATGAGATGGAAGGTAATTCATAGTTTAATTGTGATGCCACCGCGAATCTTCATATCTTCAGCCGGCTTGACCCTTTCTTGCCGTAAATTTCAGTTGATATACAACCGTCATTACTTATGGGCTCGGAGAGAGTAGAGGAAACGGTTGTCCCGGGATAGGGCGAACCTGTCCTCGAGATCCCGCCCGCTGTTGCTTCTGGTGTGGAGAGCATGAGAGAAGTTCCAGCTGCGGATGATGCTTCCGCTGGCGAGGCTCCTGCTCCGACGGTGGAGCGTCCCGAAAGAGTAGAGGGATCCTCCTCCTCTGAACATGTTGATTATGGTGGCGTCTCCAGTGATGAGGAGTTCCCACCTATTGACACAGAGACGGAGGATGCCGGGGCATCCTCGGCCTATGAAAGTGATCATCCGACTTTCAGCCCACCCCGGTTGTCGTGGAGTGGTTTTGGGCCGTCAGGCTCTCTCGTGAGCGGAGAGGTTGGCGCCGGAGAAGTGGCCCTTAGAGATTTGAGCCTAGTACCAGCCGAGGTAAGGATCCATCCGTGGTCGGTGCCTGCTGCCCTTCCTTCTTCTTCCTTTCAGCTTTTAATATATATATTTCTGGCGCAGACCGAGGTGGTGCTGCCAACCATGACGGTGCATATACCTCTCCCGGCTCTAGGCACGAGCCATGCAACTCTCCCGTCCGTCCTGCGGCCTATCGCGCTGCGATACCCCAAGGACTATGCAGCGGCAACGGCTCCAGCTGGACCCGGAGCACTTGTGAGGGTTGATAGTTCGGCAGCAGTTGTGGACTTTCAGCCATTAGAAGTCACACAACGGTCAGCTCTGGAGAAGGGTGGCCCCTCCAAAATAGAAGCCGGAGAGATCGTCGAAGAACAGACGTCCTTGGCTCTTGATATTCCTGTCGCACCTCCATCCCAGGGGGCAGGCAAGGAAATTGTTATCATTGAGGCTCCAGCCACCGTATCGGCAAGCGCGGTTGTTCCCCATAGCAGTGGACTGCAGCTCATGCCATCGTCATCTTCTGGGATGGGCGACGATATCTGGGCCACTGTGGATAGCAGAGTGGAATTTGAACTACCCGAGACATCGCCGCTTGGTCTCCAGTCTTCAAGTGACCTCGTGTGGCAGTTCCTAGGGACCCTTCAGCAGACCATAACGGCCAACAGAGATTTAACTTATATTCAGCTGAGGGGCTTGATAGAGCATTTATCCCGCTCGCTGTTGGCCTTTGGTTGCCCCATGGACGACTGGACTCCACGAGTGATGTTGCTCCTGAAGTATGTAAATAGGAGGGAATTTCTAGGCCCGGAGGCAGCTGACCAGCTTGCGGCCGTAACACTGGAGCGGGCTGAATGCCGAACCGCTCTCATTTCTCTGAAAGGGACTACGGCGAGGATGAGGGACGATGCCAATGCCTCTTTGCAGCGCCGAAGCTTTCTCACGGCTCGCATAGCGGGATTACATGCCGAACTCTCGAGGGCAGAGGCTGAACTTCAAGAGGTAGACCGCCTGGAAGTCCAGAAGGTGGAGGAGGCAGAAATGGCCGAAGGGCAAGTTGCTTCCCTCGGGGAGAGAGTATCTGAGCTGGAGGCCACTGAGTTCAGACTGCAGGAGCTGGCCCGCCATCCTTCCCTGGGCATTCCAGATTTGTAGGACATCTTCCGACGCCCTTTGCCATAGTTCTTTTCTATTTGCCTCTTTTTGATGGACTTTATGTATCCCGGGAAATGCCCCGCGTAACATGTACTCTTTATTCCGTAGAATGAAAAATCTTCATTTTGCCGTCAAATGACGACTCCATCCTGTCATCATTCTTCTTCCTTTCTTTTTCTTTTTTTTTTCGCCAGTTGATTCTAGTCCGAGTGTGTGGGTCATGAGGGCAGGAGAGCGCTCACGCCTTCAGCAAAGGGGTGAGGTGTTCGCTCCACCGCATCGCGACTATTCTCAAGACTAAACAACGGCCTGTACGAGCCGAGAGCCCGAAGGACTCAAAAGGATATATGAGAGACGAACACCAAAACAGATAGCGAGCGACCCTGCCGATGGTGGCAAGGGTCGATAAGGGTGGACGGTCTTGCCGATGCTGACAAGAACCGAGAAGGGGTAGTGACCGATCTTGTCGATAATGATAAGGGTTGAAAAGGGTGGATGGTCATGCCGATGATGACAAGGGCCGAAAAGGGAGCGACTGATCTTGCCGATGGTGACAAGGGTCGAAAATGGTAGACGGTATTGCCGATGATGACAAAAATCGGAAAGAGTAGCGACCGATCTTGCCGATGGTGACAAGGGTCGAAAAGGGTAGACGATATTGCCGATGGTGACAAAAACCAGAAAGGGTAACGACCAATCTTGCCGATGGTGACAAGGGTTGAAGAGGGTAGACGGTATTGCCGATGATGACAAAAACTGAAAAGGGTAGCGACCGATCTTACCGATGGTGACAAGGGTCGAAGAGGGTAGACGGTCTTGTCGATGATGACAAAAATCAGAAAGGGTAGCGACCGATCTTGCCGATGGTGACGAGGGTCGAAAAGGGTAGACGGTCTTGCCGATGATGACAAAAACTAGAAAGGGTAGCGACCGATCTTGCCGATGGTGACAAGGGTCGGAAAGGGTGGACGATATTACCGATGATGACAAAAACCGGAAAGGGTAGCGACCGATCTTGCCGATGGTGACAAGGGTCGAAAAGGGTAGACGGTCTTGCCGATGATGACAAAAACCGGAAAGGGTAGCGGCCGATCTTGCCGATGGTGACGAGGGTCGAAAAGGGTAGACGGTCTTGCCGATGATGACAAAAACCGGAAAGGGTAGTGACCGATCTTGCCGATGGTGACAAGGGTCGAAAAGGGAGCGACCGATCTTACCGATGGTGACAAGGGTCGAAAAGGGTAGACGGTATTGTCGATGATGACAAAAACTGGAAAGGGTAGCGACCGATCTTGCCGATGGTGACAAGGGTCAAAAAGGGTGGACGGTATTACCGATGATGACAAAAACTGAAAAGGGTAGCGACCGATCTTGCTGATGGTGACAAGGGTCGAAAAGGGTAGACGGTATTACCGATGATGATAAAAATCGGAAAGGGTAGCGACCGATCTTGCCGATGGTGACAAGGGTCGAAAAGGGTAGACGGTCTTGCCGATGATGACAAAAATCGGAAAGGGTAGCGACCGATCTTGTCGATGGTGACAAGGGTCGAAAAGGGTTTGTTTAAAGGAAATATATATGTAGATATATAAGGGGGGACATCGGATGCCGACTCCGCTTAGACCCTATAAAGGGCCTTCCGAATGGAGGACGGATCATCACTATTCGTCATTGATTTATAATTTTTTTTTCTCTTTCTTCCCCTTTTTTTTTGTTCACATTACTGACTTAAGCGCCCTTTCGGGTTTTCACCGAAACCAGCCCCCTCTTGCTTTTACCCACGCGCCCTCTTGGGTTTTCACGTGGCCAGGTACCCGATTTTGCCTGCGACGCCCTTTCGGATTTTCGCCACAGCTGGGTTATAGCCATTTTTGCACTTGTCCTGATATAGGAGCAAGTCTGGCGGGGTATCTCTATTTTTAACCCCATTTTTTCTTTCTTTTTCTCTCTGCTTCTTTTTTTGAATTAGGAATACCGAAGAACTGGACTGTGAGAATGCTGACTGGCCTTGCCGATGATGACAAGGATTGGTCTCTGGTTTAGTTCGTCGACACTGGCTAAATGTCGGAGCAAAGATCATGGTTTGTTAACAAGAACGTAAGATCCGAGTTAGGGGTAGAGGTTGACCGATCTCGTCGATGATGGCGAGAGTCGAACGTGGGTTTGTTCATCAGCATGGGTCATATGCCGAAATAAAGGTAGGATTACTAACAGGGACGGAGGGTCCAAGTTAGGGGTAGAGATCGACCGATCTCGCTGATGATGACGAGGGTCGAACACGGGTTTGTTCATCAGCATGGGTCACATGCCGAAGCAAAGGTAGGATTACTAACAGGGACGGAGGGTCCAAGTTAGGGGTAGAGATCGACCAATCTCGCCGATGATGACGAGGGTCGAACACGGGTTTGTTCATCAGCATGGGTCACATGCCGAAGCAAAGGTAGGATTACTAACAGGGACGGAGGGTCCAAGTTAGGGGTAGAGGTCGACCGATCTCGCCGATGATGACGAGGGTCGAACACGGGTTTGGTTAAAGGATTTTCGGTGGGACTTTTGATGATTATCCTTTTTGGAGTTTCATCAGGTGGATAACAAAAGAGGCACTTTTAAATTACCACTTTACCGACTTAAGCGCCCTTTCGGGTTTTCGCCTAAGCCAGCCCCCTCTTACTTTTGCCCACGCGCCCTCTCGGGTTTTCACGTGACGGGGTACCCGATTTTGCCTACAGCGCCCTTTCGGGTTTTCGCCACAGCTGGGTTATAGCCATTTTTGCACTTGTCCTAATATAGGAGCAAGTCTGGCGGGGTATCTCTATTTTTAACCCCATTTTTTTTTCTTTCCTTTTTTTTGATATAAAGGATGGTAGGTCGAAGTGTGATGTCTGACCCTTGGTTGGTAGTAGACGGCTGTTGACCGGATCACCGGGCCTTGTACCAAGCAGAGCGGTATATTCGTTAGCAGGGACTGAATGCTAACACAAAGGAATGATCTTTCGCCGATTCGGACGTAAGGCCCGCAACGGCAATATGGTTTATTCTTTTGAGAGCTCGGCCATGGCGGAGTGCCACTAGACCAAGGAAAGGTAGCTCGATCAGGGCAGAATGCCACTAGACCAAGATAAGGGTGGCTCGATCAGGGCGGAGTGCCACTAGACCAAGATGGGGGTAGCTCGGCTGGGGCGGAGTGCCACTAGGCCAAGATATGGGTAGCTCGGCTAGGGCGGAATGTCCCAAAACCAAGATAAGGGTAGCTCGGCTAGGGCGGAGTGTCACTACACCAAGATAAGGGTATCTCGGCTAGGGCGGAATGCCACAAAACCAAGATCAGGGTAGCTTGGCCAGGGCGGGATGCCACTAGACGAAGATAAGGGTAGCTCGGCTAGGGCAGGGTGCCACAAGACCAAGATAAGGGTAGCTCGGCTAGGCTGGAGTGCCACTAGACCAAGATAAGGGTAGCTCGGCTAGGGCGGAATGCCACAAAACCAAGATCAGGGTAGCTTGGCCAGGGCGGGATGCCACTAGACGAAGATAAGGGTAGCTCGGCTAGGGCAGGGTGCCGCTAGACCAAGATAAGGGTAGCTCGGCTAGGGCGGAGTACCACCAGACCGAGGAAAGGTATTCCGACCGATCACTCAGGGAATGTCAGTTGCGCTGCATAATACAGCTTCATATGCTTTCCGTTGAGGGGAGAGAACTGGATGACTCCTTTGTGGTCTACCAGGACGTAGGCACCTCCTTCATATACTCGGCGGATGATATATGGTCCGATCAAGTTTTCGACCAACTTCCCTTTGGGGTTGGAGGCCATTACTTCTCTTCTTTTGACCATTACTAGGTCTCCTTTCTTGAATTCTCGACCTTTGACCAGCTTGTCAAAAGCACGGGCCATGCGAACTTGGTAGAGTTGGATGTTTTGTTGCGCCCGGAGGTATTTTCCTTCGAGCTCAGCGAGCTCTTCTAATCTTCTTTTTGCATTGGTTTGATCACCGCTGACTAGTCCATGCTGATGGCGACTCGCAGCGAAGGAACTTCCAGTTCAATCGGCACCACAGCCTCTGACCCATACACGAGGGAGAAAGGTGAACAGTCGGTTGGGGTTTTGTAGACAGTACGATAGGCCCAGATCGCTTCGTACATTCTTTCTTCCCAATCTTTCTTATTAGACTTGACAGTCTTTGCCAGCAACGTGCATAGTGTCTTGTTAAAGGCTTCTGCAAGTCATTGGCTTGAGGGTTGTAGGGGGACGATGTCCTCCAGTCAATCTTGTATTTGTCGGCTAGCCGATAAACCTTCTGGTTCCTAAAATGGCTGCCATTATCAGAGATGATTCGGCTGGGGATCCTGAACGGAATATTATATTCTGCCGAAAGAATCTTGCAACTAGCTCTCCCGTCACATCTCTTAGTGCTACCGCCTCTGCCCATCTGGAGAAGTAGTCTGTAGCTGCTAAGATATACTTGCACCCTGATGAAGATGCTGGTAGCGGCCCTACCACGTCCGTGCCCCACTGAGCAAACGGCCAGCTTGGTAGGGTCGGGTGTAATGGCACTGGAGGTCTCCTTGCCACATTAGCGTGTTCTTGACACTTCTGACAAGCTTTGGCGAACTTGCAGCAATCATCAAATATAGTGGGCCAATAGTAGCCCAATTTCTTTATCTCAATTTTCATCTTTGGGCCAGCCTGGTGTGCTCCAGCTGATCCCGCGTGGACTTCTTGCATCACCTGTCCCGCCTCTGTTGACGACAAGCAACGAAGTAGGACTTTCCTTCGGGCATCTGCCATTATTCGGAACAGGGTTCCGCTTCTCATCTCGTAAGAGTCCTTGACCCTTAGGAGCTTCATTCTCTGTTCTTTTTCCCTCGGGAGCTGTTGGTGTTGGAACCACCGCAGGAGATGTTCTCGCCAATCGGGCTACTGAATCTCCTCGACGACTACCACCTCAATCTCTTGTTTGTCAGCCAAGACCTCCGTTACACTGGGGACCTACCGGCGGTTGATCACTGTTACATTCAGGCTTGCATCTGGCGGGACCGCCAATGAACTGGCCAGCTTAGCGAGGGCGTCTGCCTGAGCATTCCGACCCCGGTTGATGTGCTTGATGCTGATGAAGTAGAATCTTGACATCAGGCGAGTTGCCAGCTGGTGATAGGGGAGAAGCTCTTGCTTTCGCACATCGAACACTCCTTCTAGCTGTTTTCTAACTAGCAGGGAGTCTCCGAACGCTTCCAACATCTGAATTCCCATGGACAGGGCGATCTGCAACCCGATTATCAGGGCTTCATATTCCGCTTCATTATTTGTGCAATGCTTGTTTATGGAGCAGGATGTGTGCACCACTTCTCCTTCTGGGGATTTCAGGACTATGCTTGCTCCTGCCCTGACTCTGGCCGGTCCAGTGGCAGAGGTGTCAATTCTGGAAGCGCCATTAAAATATAGCTGCCACAAGGAGGGCTGCACCTGAACGGCTTCCAGGGTTTCATCTTCAGGGAGCTCTGGCTCCAACGGGCAGTCCCCAGGTACCGGGTGTTCAGCGAAGAAGTCTGTAATAGCTTGGCCCTTGACGGCCTTGCGTGGTACATAGGAGATGTCGAACTCCATAAGGATTACCGCCCATTTGCCCAGGCGACCTTTGAGTGCCGGCTGGGACATAATATATTTTAGGGGATCCTCTTTGGATACCAAGCTAATTTCATGCGACAACATGTAGTGTCAGAGTTTCTTAACTGCGAAGACCAGTGCCAGGCAGACCTTCTCAATATAAGTATATTTCTCCTCAGTCCTGACCAGTCTCCGACTGAGGTAATAGAGGGCTTGCTCTTTCCCTTCTTCATTATTCTGGGCCAGCATTGCCCCCAGAGAGTTATGTGTAGCTGCTATATATAGTATTAATGGCCTTCCTTTTACTGGTGCGCCCAGCACTGGCGGAGTCTTCAGATAGTCTTTCAGCTTGTCGAAGGCTATCTGGCAATCTTCATCCCAATAAAAGGGAACATCTTTCATCATCAACTTGTGGAAAGGCTGGCATCGCCCTGACAAATTGGAGATGAACCTCCGGATATACGCTAGGCGGCCCTGTAGTGATCTCAGCTCGGAGATATTCCTTGGTGGAGGTAGCTCCTGAATTGCTTTGATCCCCCGATATCGGATGATGAAGCCAAAGAATTTTCTGCCCGACACTCCGAACGCGCATTTCATGGGGTTCATCTTCAACTCATGCTGCCTCAGCCTCTGAAAAACAATCCGGAGGTCTTGCAGATGATCTTCTTTTCTTCTGGTTTTGACCACCATATCATCTATGTAGCACTCAACCTTGTGGTAGAGCAACTCATCAAAGATTTTGGTCATTGCGCGCTGATAGGTTGCACCAGCATTCTTTAGTCCGAACGGCATCCTCTTATAGTGATAAATGCCTTTAGGGTTCGGAAGGCAGTATGGACCCGGTCATGCTCCGCGATCCAAATCTGGTTGTAACCGGATGACCTGTCCATGAATGACAGGGCCTCGTGGCCGGTTGTAGCATCTATCATGACTTCTGTTATCGGCATTGGGAAGTCATCTTTGGGGCAGGCTTTATTTAGATCTCGGAAGTCAACACATATCTTGTATCTGTCCATTCTTCTTTTTCATGGGGATGATATTCGCCAGCCATGTGGTGTACTGGTTTTCTTCAACAAATCCCACGTCAATGAGCTTGTTGACTTCAGCACAAATTTGAGTAATGAGTTCTGGCCTCATGCGCCGCGGTGATTGCTTCACCGGCTCGGCCTCAGGGCTGATTGCCAGCTCATGTTGTGAGACAGCGGGGCTCAGACCCGGCATTTCTTTGTAAGTCCAGGCGAAGCAATCCCGATACTCTAGCAGTAGCTGGACGTATAGCTCCCGTTCTTCTGGGGACAGCTGGGTACTAAGGAAGGTGGGCCTAGGGTCCTCCTCATTTCCCAAGTTCACTTCTATCAGTTCATCGACTGTGACCTGGCCTCCGTCTTCTATCTCCGGAGGTGCCCGCTGGAAGTCAACGAAATCTGTAATACCATCTTGAGGGTCGAGTATTTCGACTTCCTCGTCAGACACCACCAGAGCTTCTTGAGGATTCTCTGTTTGTCGTGCTAGCGGCTGCGCGGATTGTTCTATTAGCAAATCCACCGCCGTTGCAGCTCCCCAGGGTGAGAGAGCAGCTTCAGTGTTTGTAGATAAGGCTACAACCGCGACAGGCTGATAGTTGTTTACTGCCGGGCTCGGACAGGATCCTGGTTTTGTAGCAGAAGTTGAGGAGGTCTCGCCTTCTGGGGCACTTGTATCTTCCGTAGAAGTGGCTTTTTCTTTCCTGGTAGCTTGTCCCCCCTGATCAGAGTCGACCGAGGCTTCCCTGATTGGTAGAAGGGGTGTTGAAGTTATCATCAGTAGGACTCCATTGGAGGGAGAAACTCCTGCTTCCTCAGTATCTTCGGCTTCACTGCTGCTAGCCGTGTCAAATTTGGCTTGAAGGGCCGCCTCTTCAGGGTAGACCTACTCCCAGCATCGGCAGGAGGTCATGGTCTCTGCTTCTTGATTTCCGTGCCGAGCCAGTTCAACATGCTCAGCTTCCACCGGGTATTCATCAAAAGTGGCTCCCAACGGGCTATCTTCAGCAGGGTAGAAGGCGGAGATGGTGTCCACCTCGTATCGCCCATTGTAATAATATTCTTCCAGGGTGAAGCCCAACCCTGGATGTTGAGAGACACGTCTCATTTCCTTATCCAAATTTGCGGGATATCACATTTTCTGGAAAGCTTCCTTGCGCTTTTGAGACTGATCCGGGGGGATGTGTTGCTTCTGAAACATCCTGGCCATCCGATCAGTTGTAAATGCCAGACCTTGGACGGGAACCGGCGGGTTGCTTATATCTTCGGGGAGGCTGCAGTCTGTGTCTTCCCGAGTAGGATGCTCCTCAGCTGTATAGAACAAGCTGTTGGGTCCATCTTCTTGTGTCACCTCCCAAGTCTTGAAAGGCTCGACAGTAGGGTTGTCAAGGCCGGGAGCCGGCTTGGTAAGGCCATCCGGGATTTCAATATGATTGTGCCGCTAAGCGACCCGCACTTCATTAGCTTCAGGGTATAATGTTGGAGGTGCTATTCTGCCTACATCCCCGGATGCTGTGATATGGGAGACCACCTTAGGCTTGACGTATCCGCGCGGCGGTGGTGGGTACCAACTGTTGCCGGATGTGCTTCTGGATGCCCCCACAGGGGCCTTAGCTTCAGAGGTCTTCTGGGAAGGCCCTGTATATAGGTTGGCATCTGCCAAATGACATTCAAACACCTCGAATGGGTGGGGGTCTGAAAATATCCTCTCCTCCTTCCCTTGGAGACTGTATTTGATGCATTGGTGGAGCGTGGAGGGCACCACCATGTTTTCATGCAGCCATGGGCGGCCGAGCAGTGCCTTGTATGAGGTGCGGGAGTCAATGACATGGAACTGCACCGTCGTAGTGAAATCTACTAAGGTGAGGGTGAACTCTGCCACTCCCATAGACACTTCACATTTTTGATTGAAGCCGGTGATATGCATATCCCCGACTTTTTCGAGATGCACATTAAAGTGGTGCCTCTCATATATTCTATATGGCATGACGTTGACCGCTACACCGGGATCAACTAGAATCTTGTTCAGCTCCCTTCCATTCAAGTGCCCCTTCATATACAGCGGCCTGTTATGGCTGATGGTAGGCAGTAGCATGTCTTCTGGAGTGAAGGTCATACTGGCTTCCGGTACAGCTTCAGCTATGCAAGTCTCGAAATGAGCAGGCATTTGCAGAGCCGTGATGATCGCCTGTCGGGTCTCTTCACTCAAAGAGAGGATCTCCCATATTGTAAATCGAGCAGGGAGCTTCTTGAGTAGCTTCATTATTCGGCTCCCAACTCGAACATTGGAGAGCTTCATCTCTTCGGTCCATCTGGGCTTGGAGAGGTTTTGATTTGCGGGCCCTGACGGACCTGCTTCATCTTCCTCAGATTTGGCACCTTTCTGGCTGGTACCGACTTCTGGGTCTTCTTTGTTAGTTGCTGCGGAGCAAGCTCCATCTATATTTGGCTCTTCAGTAGATTGTGAGAGCTGCGGGTGAATGGTCCCGGGTGTAGGGTTAGCCTCCTGGCAAGGCTATTTCCCCTTGGACATCTTCATGAATTCAAGAAATGAAGGGACCCCCTTGCCCCCACTCTTGTTATATAGGCCTAGCGGAGGGGGGATTTGGACTCCCTTGACCTCCGGTGGAGGTGTCTTGTAGGGTTGCTCCCCTCTGAACATGATGTTGTGGTTGGGTGGCGGCTGGTGCCCCCATCTTCGGCCTGACCGGGTCGCATGTGTAGCAGTTGCAGCCTCGGCCTTGCCTCCCCCAGCATGGGGTGTGAAACAAATTTCCTCTTCTTCCTCCTCTCCGGGCAGGTTGAAGAGTGCTGACAAGGTATTACAGGAGACAACCTGCACTTTATTGGCCCCAGCGGCCTTTCTTTTCTTCTTCTTTTGCTTCTTCTTCTTTTTTTCTTTTGTGGGCGGATGCCCCCAGAATAGATTGCCCTCTCTGTCGGGTGCCTCTTCAGCTTCCTCCTTTTGTTCAAGTGAGAGTTGCTCTAATTCTTGCCACGGGACGTTTTGCATATTTGCATATTTGCACAGCGTCCCTTCTGAGATTCTGTTTGCATATTTGCACAGCGTCCTCGTGATGCGGGGGTCGCTTGCACCTCATTCTGAGGTTTCTCCACCTCTTGATATAATCGAGGGCTGTCTCATCGGCCCTCTGCCTTGTTGAATAGAGTTCGGCCATTGTGACCTACCTCTCTGTAACATGAAACCTTTCTCTGAACTTTCTCTGCATATCCGACCAGTCATTGATTGTCCCGGCCGGGAGGCTAGAGTACCATTCAAATGCGAGTCCTGTCAGCGAGGACCCGAAGAACTTCAACAAATATGACTCGTCAGTGGCCAGATCACCCATGACGGTCATGTAATATGCAATGTGCTCCTTCGGGGACCCCTTCCCGTTGAATTTATCAAACTTGGGTGGCTTGTTGACCCCCGGGGGAAGTCGCTTAGCAGCATGGTGTTGCGGGTAGAGCACCCGATAGGCATCAAATGCGACATAGTCACCTTCACTTTTCTCTGCGAGCTTCAGCTCGATCATCCTCTCCACCATCATCCGGTTCATGACCATGGGGTCAACTGCGCCGGCTGCAGGTATGGGGTGACCAGGGTGGTCGCATGTGGAGGACGCATCAGCGGTGGTGTCTGGTGCGCCTGAGGGAGCACCGGTGGTAGTAGCGGCTGGGGCTGTGGTGGCCGCTGTTGCATTGTCGCCATGCTTGGCTCTGATGACTGAGGCAGTGTGTAGAGTTGTGGAGGGCCGTCACGACGGACTGCTCCCCGAGATGATTCACCCTGGACTTCGGGTGGCTTGGAAGCTGAGGATTGTCCAGTTTTCTCCATCAGCTGCTTCTTTAGCAAGTCTATCTCCTGCCGATATTGTTGAAGTAATATCAAGACCGATTGGTCTATAGTGGCTTTAGTGGGGATAACTTCTACTGTCTCCCCAGACGTACCCTCGGGCCGGATGTCGAGGGGGGCGTCGTCTTCTTCCTCTGCCGTCACCACATTAGCGGTCAGGACGGGGGCCTTGTCATCCCAATAGTGGTAAACCTGGAGTTGCTTTCCTTTAGTCATCATCAGGAGCTCCCTTGCTGCTTCCGTTCTGCGAGTGCTCGGCCCTGGCCGTGCGGCCAACGGAGCCAATTCTCGGGGATCTGCGGGAAGCCCCCCATATTGGTTGGATATACCAGCCATGTTGCAGGTGAAGACCTACATTCTTTTCCTTTGTCGATGGACCCTCCTTTTAGCTTGCTGCGGGAAGGTCAGTCTCTTGAAGACAGGAACTCTTCTTCTTTCTTCCCGCTCGGGGATGGCTTCATCGGCTTCGATCTCGAAGCCGTTATCATATCCATTGTCGTCGACTGACGACACCATCATTCTTTCTCCCATATCTTCTTCATCTGCCACTGACGGGCAATAGTCTTCATCGGCGGCTACTTGCATCAGTCGTTGTTGACCAAGCGAGGGGTTGCCTAACCCTCGAAAATAGTTTCTGGCCAAACAGGTCATCTCTTCTCGACCCCGCTCTTGATATAACACGGGGGATGATTGTCGACCTCTCGCAGGAGGGATATAAGCCAGCCGAGATCTGTCGGCAGGTTGTTGGAATCTTCATCCCGCAGTTGGGACATTGGCTTGACGGGCAGCAGCCCGGAAACTTTTGCGGTGCGGAGGGTCCACAGCCACTTCTTCTTCCTTCTTCGGGGGCAAGCCCCTTTCTCTTCTCTCTTCCGCCCCGTCATTCACAGGACGGCGGCGAATGGGTGTCAGCTGATGGACAGGTTGGGCCCGCTTGGGAACCCATACCTGTTTGAACTTCCTCGGCCTGGGGGCCGACCTTCCTTGGCCATAGTGGCCGGTTTCTTCTCTTTCTGCCCTCCTTCTAGCGAGAGCTTGGTATGTATTGTGGACAGGGATGGTGGGGATGACTCGGTCTGGGGCCACCCGTGCATTGCGTCCGTTGAGGAAGACGCGCATGCCGCCAACCATCATAGATTTCCCGGACTAGGATAGAGTCCCGGTAATCACAGCAGCACTCCTCTGGGTCTGGTGACGTTGACGTCCTCTAGGGTGCTTGTTGACGATATTGGGGCGGGTCCCACGTATGACGTGGTGCACCAGACAGCTAGCGACCGGGGCCGGACTCTTGGATGAGTCGTTACAGCAGGGACTCTTCAGAGACTCCATTTTCCCCGCGGCTTCCTTGACAGGTTCCGGGGACTCGACATCCAGCATATCAACAAAGGCTAACCCCAAGAAGTTGGGGAAGACAATGGCGGTAGGGAATCTGCCGAACTCCATGGGCACCGCCAGGTACCCTTGTGCGTGCCCAGCAACGATCGAAGGACCGAAACCGATGCCAGTTACTCCCGCTGTTATCATCATTCGCCTGCAAAGACAAACAAGCCAACGATCAGTAGCCTTTGAGAGGGCCTCGAAGCCCAAGTATCTCGGCAAAGAGATGAAAGGTGACACTAGTCCCACCGGGCGTGCCAGACTATTTGTGATGGGTTTTATCCGACCATCTTATTGTTTTTTTTCATGTATATATGTACATATATATATGTCTTGTTTCACGTGTCGATCAACCAATTAATTAACTGGTAATTAACTGACTGATTGACGACGCGGGCGTGCCAGTCACGTAGGTGACAAGTTTATTATGCACTCATTCTGACCCATGTCGGGAGAAAGTGAGGTTCGGTCGGGACAAGCAGTCTGCCATACCATAAAGGTTATGACGTTAATTACATCCCCCACGAGGAGGGACCACCATTGATTAATTGCCGAGATAATGGGCTGTCGAGGCCGGAATAAAGGATGCGACGTTATGAACATGACGGAATCATGCGCGATGCATCTATCTATCATGCAGGAGAGGCATGGTTCATTGGATTGGAGACCCTTGGTACACGGCGGAGGACGCAGGTCCGAAGACCACCATCGCGCATAGCGGAGACTTCCAATCGAGCGTAACCCGACCTTCTGTCAACCCCATTTTGATATACCCGGGGGTCTATGTAAGTATGCAAGCATGATGATGATAACTATATTAAGCATGGCAACATAATTGTGAAAGCGAGGAGTGCTCACTCACGTTTGTCGATCTCCGCCAAGTGAGGTAAAAATAATAGCACAAACCGGATAGCAAAGCGATTCGGATCCAAACATCACTTCTCTTATTCAGTTTATTAGGATTCGTTGATTCCGGTCACGGGAGATGAAGGTCACACCGAGGGTAGGTGGATGATTAGAACAACACCAGGGCTTAAGACCGATGCAGCCACGCGTAGGGGTAGAGCTCCCCGGTGCGGCCAATCGTGGGCAAACAGAACAAATCCGGCGCGGCCAAAATGTAGGCAAAAGTCTAAACCAACGCGGTCAAAATGTAGGAAAAGTTTAAAACGGCGCGGCCATAGGCACTTGTTAGCCCGGCGCGTAGGGAACGGGGCACGCCGGTTTAGGGCGCGCCGGGAATTGGCCAGCCAAGAAAACAGAATTTATGAGTCTATTGCTAATCCGGCGTGGGGGGGGGACCGCGCCGTATTAGGGCGCACCGGACTAAGGCCGCGCCGTCTTGATTTGTTTTTGATGCCTTTTGAAACCATTAAGTTTGTTAAGCTTATTTTGAGAGTTTTAGAGTTATTTAGGCCATCTGTTTGTTTGATTGAAGTCCAAAATCCTTCGGAAGTGATGTAGTGAGTTAGTGCGAGGTTCATACTCGAGCACTGAGTTGATTGAATCCAGAACGAGCGTCCGATTATGGCTTTACTACTCTGAGTCTGTCCAAAATTGGGCAGCATCTCCCCTGAACACGAAGAGTTACAGGGGAGGAGCGGGGTCATACTCACTCACGGAGTAAGCCCCTAAACCGTCGGTCTGCACAGTGGCAGCCAGCAAATTCCCATCGGATAGGATACCCCGAGGACTAGCCTGTGAGGGGCACCAATACTCCGTGGGTGAAGATAGAAGGATGAGGCCATTGATGATGGGAGCATCACCCCGAGGGCTAGCCTACGAGGGGTGGGCAACCCACAGCTTATGGCACATCCATTGAAGGGACCGGTCGTTAGGAGAGTGGAGCTCCGAGGGCTAGCCTACCAGGAGCATACATCCCTTGGCCTTGATCGGGTCTCCAATTGTTGGGGCTAAGACCCCTGTCACTATCTGCTATGGCCTCGAGAAAGCATCTACCATCGAGAGGTAGAGCCCCCGATCGCCCATCAATTCCATGAAGCAATAGGGGAATGTCCCCCTCCCCGGGTGATTAAGACAGGATGAGAGAATCTCAGAACGGTTCAAATGACCATGATGCAGAGGGGTAGTAGATGCACAGATGAGACGGGCCCATCGTGGAAGCATATGCTCGAACAGTTAGGACGCAGCATTCAGGGGGACGGATCCGGCCGTCCCCAAAGGCAACTCCCACCTTGCGAACAATGAGAGCAGTACGAAGGGAGGAGTTAATGGAAACTAGACCCTCGATACCACGGCGGGAAGAAGCATGCGCATAAGCACAGCTCTGTCCACGAGGGGATACAAAGATCCTTAAATCAGAAATGAAAGCAGTCGATCGGAAAGACCTGGGGAGGGATCGTTTCTGTAGCCCACGATACTTCGGGGCATGATCGGGGCTTCGGAGAAATCGGAATCAGAGACCACGCGCGGAAGAACTCAAACATTCACATTGATATAGATAGAGAAGGGGACAGAAGCTTCGAGCATTCATTCGACCTGATGGTCTAAGCATTTATATACATATTACCATCCCAGAAACGGGAATGGGCTAACATTTACATGTTAAGAATCCGGCGCCGGCATCATTGCTCGGTCGCCGTTCATCAATGGCAGAGGCAGAGGGACGTGCAGAGGCACAATAATAAAGCAAAGGGAAAGAGAGAATTGCAGAGAAGGGGGAGGGGGGTCGGCTCGTATCATCGTCGTCCCTCCCCCTCTCGCTTACATCTGATAGATAGAAACCTCAAAAGAAAAGAATCCACGAAAGCAGAGGAAGATAGGCGCCGGCGCCCACCTGTTCTTGAAACAGAGTATCGTATCTTCAGCGAGCGAAGGAAGAGGAAGATGGCCGGCGGAGGATGCTCAGAAGGAACCCTATTTTTCCTAGGAAGCTCTCTCCCAATTCCTCCTTTTCTCTCTCTGTCTCCTCTTCGAAAGCCTCTCTCGAAAATCTCTCTTCTATCTTCTTCTATCTGCCCCCCTTTTCTCTTCTCCTCTCTTTTTTCTTTCAATCGAACAGCCTATATATATATATACATTGGTTCGAGATTTCATCCGGCGTGGAGATTTGGCGCGCCGGGGAAGGGCCTTCTACATCCTTTGCGCGCCGGCACAATAGGGCGCCGGATAAGGGGTTCTTTGCGCGCTGGGCTCAAGGGAGTGAGATGGGGGCGCGCAGGTTTAAGGCGCGCCGTGCTAGTGCTCCTCGCACGCTTCGAACCAGTCGATGAGTCCGGGGATGATTCTGGGGGTCACCGTGAACATTTGTCTTGCCAATACTCCTCGAAAGCTCAACGAGACGTCTTGTCGAAGCTCCCAGGTTGACGTACGGCCATTCCCGAGACTCCAGATAGCTTTGATTTGATCATACGGGCTTTCCGCTGACACGGCCTTCGGCTCTATGATTCGTCCTGCTGGCTCGGTTTGGCTTGTGCTCAAAGCTCCTTGGAGGGTGAGATAACACCAGGGATAGTTCCGCCTGAGCTGGGTGATCATTCGGCCACCAACGAGCCCATCTTGGCGGGAAGCCGTACCCGTGCCGAGTGATCGGGATCTTCTACCGCTAGAGCTTTCGGTCCTCCGTCTCGGAGAGCCAGGGGGACTCTTTCATCTTCAGGAGAGCCTTTCATGAGGTGGGAAGCCACTGGGTAGGCCGTCGTCCTTGATCGGAAAACGGGTGTAGTGTATGCGGCACGACAGAGTCGATGCCGGTTCATTGGGCAGGCTTGGTCGCACTACCGGTTGGTTGTGAGTTTGTCTCGGCTCTCCTGAGGTGAAGTCCCCATGTCCATACGGGGTGACTCGAGGCTCTGGCAGCTTGAGAAATCTTCAATATGTTGATCTTTATCGGCTTCCGTGCTTCAGCGGGCCGGGTCCTTCGTCTTTGTGGCTTGGTCGCCGACGATCATATTTTGGGTGCCAACAGGCCTTCAAGTGCTGATTGTCCGTCATGAGGGTCTTGAGAGTCACCTCTTGAACCTCATTCACCGGCGGATCATTGTTGAATGGATCCGCGTTAAAAGGAGCGCCACGGTCCTCTACTGGGACCTCTTTGACACACTCTGACGCCTATCGTCTGGTAGAAGTGCCGACGTTGCCTAGCGGCACCGGGGGTTGAGTTTGAGGGCAAGGCCACCTGAGCTGGGCCATATGCTGGTTCAAGTCATCGGACTGAGTGTCAGGATGGTGTCCAGTGGAGTAACATGCAAACACTTAAACCGTGTCATTTATGAGCTAAAATGTCTGCTTCTTTTGGGAATACTTCTTAGAGCGAACTGGTGCCCCCAGTCTGTCGAAGACTAAGGTCTGTTGAACTGGAGTCCCTGTTGTGGGGTCGACCTAAGGAGGGCTTGAGGTTGGATGCTGGCGGGGCCCGGCATGAGCCCGTCTTTGGTTTGGCCTATTTAGGCTAGGGAGGCTAGATGACTGGGTGCCGTCGGACTGTGCCGATGAAAATTCAGCAATGTCCCGAGCGACCCTGTGCCCGGGGGATCGAAGGGGGTGCCTAATATGTGCCCTTCAAACAGCTTGAGCCTCTTCCGGGGTAACCCAGATTCTTCTCAGGCTAAGTTGTTGTCCTCCCTTGTCATTATCCTTTCAACTGGACTTGGGAGTCTGGGTGCTGGACTGGGGTAGGTGCCCCCGGTTGATTTTTGAGGCACTAACTTTTCTGAGTTCCACTTTATCCTCTCGCTTTCGACACATGAGGCTGAAGTTGTTGGTAGTGGGGATCGTAGACATAGTCTGATCCTAGGGTACGATCGGTTCGCCTCCATTGAAACGAATCCTCAAGTCTCCGACAAGAATAGTCTTATCGGAATTGCTGGTTGCAGCAATGGCTCACTTGCTTCTGCGGCCGCTGCGGTGCTTCCTCTGGGGGGTAGAAGAGGACCCTTCTCCAAGGTGGTAGACAGAGAAGACCTGATTTTCCGTTGCCGGTAGCGTAGAGCTGTTGGCAAAAAATGTTGGGCTCGGCCTTTGGGGCATGGAGCCCATACCAAGACCCGATGACTGAGTGACCCGAGTGTAGGCTTCTGCCCAGGCCGATAGAAGGGTTGCTGGAGCTCGAGACACCGCTCTCGCACCGAGAACCGATGTTGGGGAGAATGTTGGGCCGCCGAAAACTCGAGGTTGTAAACCTTCATTGAGTATCGGCGCTGCCAAAATTTGGGGCCAAAAGCCCATGTAGGGTGCTGGAGTTGCCATATCTCAAAGAAGAAGACATGTGCTGGGAATCGGCATTGCTGGATCGTAGGGGTAGAGGCCCCGTTGTAGAGCTGGGAGGCCCAAGGCAGAGAGTCTACATTGGGGACCGGCCTTGACGAGACCCGGGGTGGTGTGCCCGAGCTAGATACTAGGGAGCCTCAAACTCAGGGCTGAGAACCCATGTTGAGTGTTGGCTCCTCTGGGGCTTGGGTCAAGAAGCTCGAGTTAAATGTTGGGGAGCCTCGGACCCGGGGTAAGGAACCCGTGTCGGGAGCAGGCTCGTCTACGACTCGGGGTTGGAGACCGGAGTGAAAGGTTGCTGAGTCGGGGACCCGGGGCAGGAAGCCTGTGTCTGGTGCCGACTTAGCTGGGACTCGGGGTTGGGGACCCGAGTGAAGCGCTGAGGAGCTACGGACTCGGGGCAGGAAGCCTGTGTCGGGTGTCAACATGGCTGGGACTTGGGGTTGAGGACCCGAGTAGGATGTTGAGGTAGTAACTGAAGTCGGGGACATAGAGCCCGTGTTCAAGATCTGCCGATACTGGGCTTGGGTGCTAACGCATGTCCGGGCGAGAGACGGTCTGGGACCCCTGAGTGGGTCGACAGTGGAGACCCCGAGTCTAGTATTTGGATGGGTCACCGATGCTGGAGCTGTGCCTAGTGAGTGAACCACACGAGGGGACACAAGAACTAGGATCGGCTGCGGAACAGCCACGGGGACCACACCCATGAAGTAGGGCGATCCGATGACAGGGGCAAAGTCACCAAAAGTGATCGGTGTCACCAAGTAGCCCACCCGTGCATGGGTGGCGATGACGATGGGGCCATAGGTTACGGCCACCATAACCGCTGGACTATGGTTACTAGAAAGAGCGACGATCGTAGATGGTCACCAGGCACGGTTCGGCTACGGGAACGTGAACTGGAAGATGCAGGGGAATGTGTCCCTCCTCTACCTCTCCTACAAGGAGAGGAAAAGGGCACCATAGCTTCAGAGTTGGCACAAGCTTCTCTTTAGCAGAAAGAATAAAGGCAGGAGATGTCCCACCGGGCATGCCAACTTTTGTTTCCAGCCAGTCTTTCGACGGCGAGAAGTCGGTGACCGCTGTGTGAAGGGTGAATAAAGCGATAAAGGAAAATAAGGGAGTTGATGTCATCTCAGGGATATTCTCTTTTTTAGCCATATGCCTCTCATAGCAGTACCGTACACTTGCCTTTTACGGAAGGTCGAGAGGAGTCAACTTGCACCATAGGTTTCCAAGAGGATAGGGTGACTGGACAGGGTGCGGGCGTGCAAGTCGATTTCTCGACGATCACCTATGGAACCGAAGGTTGACTGGGGAAGCATCGCCAGGACACGGCACGTGGGCTCGGGGCATCGGGGGACACGTGGAGAGATGGGAGGTACCACGGGTGTTAGTGCGTAGGTGATTGTGTGGATTCGTGTAAAGGATGTCTTTCCCTAACGGTCGTAAGCAACCGGTGTTTATTTACATCGGATTAAATTCGAACACCTTTGTTCCGTGCTGAAGAAGAGCCTGGATATTTCTGAAGCCATGGATAGAGGACCGGGGGTACCCTACAACTATAGGGGGACCATCGCACTCGACTGGGAAGGTTAATTAACTATAGTCAGGAAAACTGGACACATGTTGGGTGGTGTGGAGGTGAGACTGAGACCTAGGTACGGGTATGTATATTCAACTAGTTTCATGCTTTATATGTGCCACATGGGCTTTACAAGCGGGCCAAAAGGGCCAAAGTACATCTGGTGCAAGCCGCGGGACAATTCCAATACGTATGTCGGTCTCCGGGTCGTTGCAGGATAAAGTAGATTATCAGCGTGTTTTTACATGGTGCTCTCCACAAGAATCTAGGGACGTGCTCGTATCTCCGAGGGAGGGCTAGACTAGAAGGCAGGGGCGGACAGTGGCTGGCGCCTGAGATAGGCTGGACACGGCTCGAGGTGAGCAGTCGGGTACAGGTCCCAGAAGGTGAGTGTCTTCGTGCCGAGGAGTTAGGGCCGGTCCCTGGAATGTTACTTCCGGGCCAGGGTTTGGCTATCTCGGGTTAGCGGGCGGCACCATCAGTGACCAACTTGAGGTGAGCAGAGGGCACATGATCCCGTGGCAGGGGTGATTTCAACATTATGGCATGCGCTTTGTTTTCATTTCACGCCATACGTGGGCGGAACCGATGTGCGGGTGTGTTCGCCACTATCATAACGCCTTGTGTGTGGGGGGATAGACTTGAGTGAGACGGCTAGACGCCATGTGAGGGAAGTACACTTGGCATACCCTTGGTGTATACGAGCCGATGTGGACGCACTAAAATTCGAGGGGGGATCTGTTCATTTGTTGGTCGGGGTTAATTTGTTTATTTAGTGCCAGGGCGTGCCAATCACAAAGTGACGATTTATTCGGGCTTCCTGGAAGCCCATGGTGCGCTCGATCTGACTAATCAGACAATTGTGTGGTTCGTGTCGGGACCGAAACCCGCCGTGCCGTAAAGGCCACGGCGTTATTTACATCCCCCATACGGGGGAACACCCTTGATTGATTGCCGGGAATAAGGGCCCTACGGCCTAAAGGGAATATTAATAATGTAGGAGGATAGTGAAAGATGAACTATGCTAGAAACCCGTCTCGGGACGTGAATGTTCAGACTATGTCGGCCACTCATGGGCCACTTCATGTTCGGACGAAGCTCCGTGCTTGTAGTAGAAAAGACGGTGACGAAACAGCGTGAATGTCTGCCACGAACAAGGCAAGTTTAATGAGAATACGGGATTGGATCCCGGTAGAGATGGGTCAAGTTGATAGACTGTTGGCCGGAGATGATTTCGGACTATGGCCATGTCAGAAATTCCGTAAACCACGTCCGATACCATAAGGCGTCGTTGATTTTCTCTTTGCACCCAGTCCGAGGGAGTGAATTATTAAGTGCATAGCCCGAGCTCACTAACGTGCGCCCTCACACACGGATCGACCTACACGGTCAGTTCGCGGGGTTCGACCAACAAAATTTTAATTGAAGCACGGGTAATAGGGTTCCTTTAATTTTTTTATTTGGCATTGATCTTTGCATTTTTTTTGTTTGAACTTTTCTCCCTTTTATTATTATTATTTACCCCCCCTCTTTATATAAAAGAGGCGCGCCGGTTAAATGGATATGAAGGAAGAGAGGAGGGGCGCGCCGGTTAGATGGACACTAGGGGCGCGCCGGTTTAACATGATGCAAGGGAGGCGCGCCGGCTGTGGAGGTGTAAAGGGGGGGGGCGCCGGGTTAAGTTAATGCCAAGGAGGGAGAGGGGGGCGCGCCGGAATAGCCTAAGAAGAGTGGGGCGCGCCGGTTTGAGCTCCGGAAATCCGAAGTGGATTTGAGTGTGGAGCTAATCCGGCACGGGGGGGTAGCGCGCCGGTTTGAGCTCCAAAATTCCGAAGTGGATTTCAGTGTGGAGCTAATCCGGCGTGGGGGGGTAGCGCGCCGGATTAGCCCACACCGGATTAGGGGGGCGCCGGGTTAAGCCTTATTTCATTCTGTTTGTGCTCTGTTTATTCTTTCTGTTTTCGTTCTTGTTTCTTCAACCCTTAGACTGACATTTTGATTGGTTTATTCACTTGATTGATGGGTTAAGTTGATAGAGAAGGTGGTTAAAGCTTTTTAATCATTTATTAAGATAAACGAGCATGAAGATTGAAGGAACTCAGAAGTTCAGGCTGAAAGCTATTTTTTTCCCCACAGAGCTAAGTCTATTCGTCTGCTCTCGTGTTCGGAGAACTCATCCTGTTCGTCTGTTCTTGAGTGTTCTTATTCTGGCGATGATTGGGCAGCACCTCCCCCGGACTGGGAGTTGCCATAGCAAAATAAGGGGCACCAAATGGGTAACTCCGGGGTACACCTCAAATCTAGACCTCATGGCGGTCCAAAAACCCAAATGTGAGTGTTGGAGAGCTCGAGGACTAGCCTTCAAGAGCTCTCACAACTCACGGGTGATGGCTTCGTGGAACGGGACGGATGTAGGCCGTAGGTGGCCATGACTGTTCACCCTTCGAACGGGTTCCCTCAGAGTTCATGCCACAGAAGGACAAGCTTTTGAGGACCCCAGGTGATTCAGAGAACCAGAGAAATGAAACGGAAGAAAAGGGGGGAAAGGATCAGAGCCATAGAATACTGTGCATGCTTACAAAGTCATTCTTTTATTCATCCTCAAGGGAAAGGAAAGGAAGAATACAACGGAGAAGATAAAAGAGAAGCTAAGTGTTGAGGTGGGAAAAGAAGATACATCGGTGGGGGAGAAGGAGGGACAGAGCACAAGCTCTTCCCCCTCTCTCCCCTGTCTCTTTCTCACCCTTTCTCTTTTTCTTCTTCACCTTGCAGATGGGGATGGATGTAGCTTCCTCTTCTCTTCGGACGTTAGGGACCTTAGCCGAACCAGCAGCCTTCCCTTTTTGCCTCTCCCTTCTTCCTCTTCTCTCTTCTTCTGTTCCCTTCTATTGGTCCCTCCTCTTCTCCTCTCCTTCGGAGCTTCTTCTTCTCTTCTTTTTATAGAACGGCCAGCCTGGGAGCATTCCTGCCACTTCCACCTCGTCTGCAATGAAGTCATGATGTGACACACCCTTAGACTTAGGCAAACAAGCACATTCGTAATGAAAACGGGCCAATTTGGGCCGCCGCTCTCTCGTCGCTCACCCAAGCCCGGGATAACTTGGCAATGCCAAGGTGAGGTTGAGGGGTTGGGCCCTTGCTGGTAGAGGGACAGCAAGGACAAGATGAGGTTCCCAATGGGTGTGGAGACCCAATTCAAGGGGGCCGACAAAATGCCAAAGGCACCGGTTGCACTTCTTCCCACGGTGATCACTCAAGACAACGGGGCTTGAGGATCGGGATCTCACTCGCATAACTAGCAGAATTAAGAACTAATATTGAAAGACAAGCACTAAATGGAGTGAAGGTTTGAGCACTTACTCGACCGGTTTGAAGAAACCGGTCCCAGTCGGAGACGAGGGCGAGCGGGGAGGCGAGTGGATTCCCACACGCCGCGTCGGGGTAGCTTGACCTGCCCAAACAAGTTACAACACTACACCTCTCGCAGGAGGGGGATCTTGGGGTGGGGGTTAAGGGATATTACAACCAAAATTACCTCCACACAGGGAGGGGCCTTCAGCCGGCCAAGCGGGGAGGGGAAACAAGGATTAAAAGTATTGAATGATGAAGTCACCGGTTCTGCCAGCTCTCTCCGAACAGGGACAGGTAGTCGGTGTTGCTGCTGTAGAACTCGCGCAGGAATTTCGCTGATGACGAGACCGATGGGAAAATCTTCGTAGCTGGGAAGGGAATGTCTCAGAATATCTTTAATTTCTTATGGAGCCGCTACTGACCGGGATGGAGGTTTGAACAAAGCTTTAGATTCTCGGACCTGCAATTGCAGACTTCTAACAGCAGATTGCAGAGAACGCCCCGACAACTCCCAACCTCGGAATCAAGCGCCGTCAGAGTCGTTGGAATCGTGGACGAGTCCTATTCGCAAAAACACTAACGGGGAAGCCAACCGATGTCGGAGAAGACTAGGAGATGTAGAACAATGGCGACTGGTCGATGCAGACTGTGGGTAGCAGGATGACGGAGCTGAGGGAGAAAAATGATAACTTCTGCTACCGGATGCCGAACAGGATTCTGCTTCTTGAATATGAAAGTAGACAGGAAGGAGAAGAACTTTGTGGAAGAGCTTGTGAGCTGATTCCTCCGAGGTTTGTCGTGGCAGAGCTTCTAATCCAGTTCTGGTACTCAGTAGGGATAGCTATGCACAGTCGTGGGAGAACGGAGCTCCTGAGCAGCACACAGATCGGATGAAGACGAAACCACTGCCGTTGCGAAGGAGACCGGTAGACGCTTCCAACTGTGGCTCTTGGGTCTTCAAACTCGTCCGCAGGAAGTCGTGGTGGCCGCTGCAAGTTGCTAGTTCACCTGTAACTTCTAGACTGCAAGCAGCAACCTAGGGACAACTTCCAATGCCTAGAAAGAAGAAGGAGAATGGGGTATACGGTGAAGGGGAGGTGGATGAAGGGTGAGAGGGGGGGTTGTGGGAGGTGTGGAGGGGGTCTAATGTTGGAGGGGAGATGGAGGAAGAGGGGGAGGGCGCAGGCTTCAGCTGGAGGTAAGGGGGGGATGGGGATTGCAAGGGGGGGGGAGAAGAATGGAGGGAGGTGGGGGCGACCTAGGCTAAAGGGGATAGAGGGAGGGGCGGCCAAAGCTTGGAGGGAAGGGATTTCAAATTTGAAATGGCCTTGGAAGTTGAGGGATTGTGTGGGGAAGGGGGTGATTGTGTTGGAATGGGGGAAGATTGTGTGGGAATAGAGAAGATAGTGTTGGAATGGGGGAAGATTGTGTGGGAATAGAGAAGATAGTGTTGGAATGGGAGAGATTCTACCTTGGGACTATGGGGGTGGAGTAATGGCAGCTATGGGAAGTGGAGGGCCTTTAATGGGGTAGGTGGGGGTTGGAAGTTGGGAGGGAGGAGGAGGAGAGAGAGAAAGGGGCGAACCCCATAGTGGAGGAGAGAGAAAAGAGGGATAGAGAGAGAGGTGGGGTGGGGAATCACTCCCCTAGGGCTTCTCACCCAACTATAGGATTCACTCCACTAGAACTAGATTTGAATACTCAAATGGAAATCTTTTGTATTGAATCATTCATTACCTCCAAATGAAGGAAATGAGGCCCTATATATAGGAAACCCATATTTTACAATAAGTCCCTTACAAAAGACTCAATAACAAATAACCGAAGGGGTAGGGGGGGCTCATGGGCCTAGCCCGAAGAATTGGGCCCAATAGCACATTACACAATCTAATGACACTCAAACTTAGGAAAATAAATGCAAGACCTAAGGACATGACTCAAATAAAATGAAAATTACATCAAATGACTGAAGAAGATAGCACAAAAGGGATAATTGGGCCTTTATAGAGAGAGGCCCGAACTCAAACGATGCCGGAGTGTGAAGAAGACCCTAGCCAAAGGGAGTTGTGGATGATGTCTCCATCAAATCCCTTGGGCTGTGAAGAGCTCGACTCCGTTGAGTAGGGGTCCATCCGGCTGTGGTACTGTTAGAGGAGGTCTGGATCCAACTATTGGAGATCCTCCCGACTCACCCAAGAATCCTCCGAAGGAGGCCGATCCTTCCACCTGACGAGATAGCGCTCATATACCTTGCTCCGAGTGGTAGTGACTTGTACATCCAATATTTGTTTAATTTGTTCACGCTGGGCTGTTTTGGTTGGTGGCCTCTCCTCACGGGTGGGTGCTCTCTCAATGGAAGAAGTAGGCTCAATCTCCTCACTAGGTACCACCGTGGGTCCCTTATATGGCACTAGGTCGGCGACATTGAATGTGAGACTTATTCCATAATCCTCAGGGAGATCTAACTCGTAGGCATTTGCACCAATGCGCCTCAAGACCTGGAAGGGACCAGCCCCACGTGGCCTCAGTTTAGAGTTGGCTCCCGGGGAGAGCCTCTCCGTCCTTACCATCACAAAGTCACCCACATGGAATTCTTGGTGACGCCGATGAGAGTCGGCCAACCTTTTATAAGCCTCATTCGTTTTGCTGATGTGCTTGCGAATTTCTTCATGCAATTCTCTAATATGTTGTGCAAAAGACTCAGCTGTAATGGACACTCTAGCATGCTGGGGGAGGGGAATGAGATCGGAAGGCTTTCTTGGTTTGTATCCATGCACGGCTTCAAATGGACTCATCCCTATGGACTTATTGATGGAGTTGTTATATGCAAATTCGGCCTGGGGTAAGATGAGATCCCAATTTTTGGGGCGATCCTCAACAAGACACCTAAGAAGGTTCCCTAGACTCCGATTGACAACCTCGGTTTGGCCATCTGTTTGGGGGTGGTAGGCAGTGGAGAATTTGAGGAGGGTACCCATCATGTGCCAAAGAGTTTTCCAAAAGTAGCAAGTGAATTTGACATCCCAATCGGAGACTATGGTCTTAGGTAGCCCGTGGAGACGGACTACCTCATCAAAGAACAATCGAGCCACATGGGAGGCATCGGAGGTTTTGGAGCATGGGATGAAATGGGCCATTTTGGAAAATCTATCAACCACCACATAGATGGAGTCATGCCTTTTTTGAGTCTTGGGTAATCCTAGCACAAAGTCCATGCTCAAGTCTTGCCATGGACGGTCGGGGATGGGGAGTGGGGTGTATAGGCCAGTGTTTTGCTTCACCTATTTGGCCGAAGCACATGTGCGACATTGACCCACTATTTTGCCTACATCTCTCTTGAGACTTGGCCAATAAAACTGGCCCTCAACTAGAGCAATGGTCTTGTGAACCCCAAAATGACCGACTAACCCTCCCGCATGTAATTCCCAAACCAAGAAATCTCGGAGTGAGGTCCGTGGAATGCAAAGCTTGGGTCCCTTGAAGAGGAACCCATCCTTTAAGACAAACCCCTCATGTTCCTTGCTAGAATGGGTGGTCAAGGTAGTGAAGATGTGCCCAAAGTCGGGGCAGCTAGGGTACTCATCCTTGATCCTATCAAATCCGGTTACTTCCACTTGAATAGTAAAAAGCAAGGAAACTTTCCTACTAAGGGCATCCGCCGCTCGATTCTCACTCCCGGCTTTGTGTTTGATGACAAAAGTGTAGGATTGGATGAACTCAACCCATCGGGCATGTCGGGCATTTAGCTTTTGTTAGGAGTTGAGGTATTTGAGGGCCTCATGGTCGGAAAAGATGACAAACTCTTTGGGTAACAAGTAGTGCCTCCAATGTCGGAGGGACTGAACCACGGCATAGAACTCCTTGTCATAAGTGGAGTATCTTGTCCTAGCATCACAAAGCTTTTCACTAAAGAAGGCTACCGGGTGTCCCTCTTGACTAAGAATCCCTCCTATCCCTATCCCGGATGCATCACATGTGACTTCAAAGACTTTAGAGAAATCGGGAAGGCATAGGACCGGGGCTTGGGTCAACTTTTCCTTAAGTTCTTGGAAGGCTTTAGAGGCTGATTTGGTCCATACAAAAGTTCCCTTCTTGAGATAATCGGTGATTGGGCCGGTGATAGTGCTAAATCCACGAATGAACCTCCTATAGAATGTTGCCAATCCATGGAAACTTCGGACCTCATGAAGAGTGTGGGGTTCTAGCCAATCAAGAATAGCTTAGACCTTATCGGGGTCCATGGAGACACCCTTGGTGGATACCACAAATCCTAGGAAGGTGATGGATGTGGTCATGAAGTGGCACTTTCTTAAGTTGGCAAATAGGCTTTCTTGGCGGAGGACGGTACAAACTTGCCTAAGGTGGTCAAGGTGGGCCTCTTGGGTTTGACTATAGATGAGTATATCATCAAAGTAGACCACTAGAAAGATCCTAATGAAAGGTCTAAGGGCCTCCGTCATAAGACGCATGAAGGTACTTGGGGCATTTGAAAGCCCAAAAGACATGACTAACCATTCAAAGAGACCATCTTTGGTTTTGAAAGCCGTTTTCCACTCATCCCCGGGCCTTATCCTAACTTGGTGATAGCCACTCTTAAGGTCAATTTTGGAGAAAATGTTGGCTCCGGCTAACATATCAAGCATGTCATCAAGCCTATGGATGGGAAACCTATACTTGACGGTGATTTTGTTAATGGCCCGACTATCCACACACATTCTCCATGACCCATCTTTCTTAGAAGTGAGAAGGGTCGGCACGGCACATGGGCTTTTGCTAATGCGAATGAAGCCCTTCCTAATGAGTTCCTCTATTTGCCTCCGAAGTTCAGCATGTTCCGTGAGATTGAGGTGATAATGAGGAAGGTTTGGGAGAGTGGCCCCTGGGACTAGATCAATCGTATGGTGTACATCCCGCATGGGAGGGAGTTGGTCTGGGAGCTCCGTTGGGAACACATCATGGAATTCTTCTAGGAATTGTTGGATTTCTATGGGATGTGGATTGGTGGGAGTGGGCTCTCCTAGGCAAATGATCACCGCACATAGAGGTACTCCTTGAACTATCTCCTCTTCAAGTTCTTTCCTAGTGATGAGATGAAGACCCTTGGTCATCCCCGAGGTCCCACTTTGTTTGGGAGTTTGGGTGAGGGATGGGGTTGGAGGGGTGGAGTTCCCCGAGACTTGTGGGGTGATGGGGTGTTGTCCTTGAGGGAGAGTGTCCCTTTTGGTCATGGGACGGGGTGGGGAGGGGTTAAGACGGATAGTCTTTCCCTCATGTTCAAAGGTGCATATGTTGCTCCTACCCAAGATGGTGGCATCTACAACATAAAGCCAAGGTCTTCCTAGAAGGATGCTACCGACTTCCATGGGTATGACATCACACCATATTTGGCCATGGTATGAAGAGAATGTGAGGGGTACAAGACATTGGGTGTTGACCGGGATGGAGTTGTTGTTGATCCATGAGACCCGATATGGATTTGGGTGGGGAGTGATAGTAAGCCCAAGGAGCTTAACGGTATCGGGGGATACGGCATTGACACAACTCCCACTATCCAAGATCACTTTCCTTATATGGCTCCCTATCTTGACAAAAGTGTGAAAGATTAAAGTTCGACGCCAATCCTCTTCTTGAGGTTTGGTGAGGGTGCATCTAATCACTAGATGGGAGTTGGTAGATGGAATGGTGTGATCTAGACCTGATTCTAGGTATTGGGCCTCATACTCTTCTTCCCAATCTAGTGAGGCTTCATGGTCCTCAACAACACTCTCAAGTTCCTTTTGGGGGTGGGCGGAATGAAGCCCTTCCTAATGAGTTCCTCTATTTGCCTCCGAAGTTCAGCATGTTCCGTGAGATTGAGGTGATAATGAGGAAGGTTTGGGAGAGTGGCCCCTGGGACTAGATCAATCGTATGTTGTACATCCCGCATGGGAGGGAGTTGGTCCGGGAGTTCCGTTGGGAACACATCATGGAATTCTTCTAGGAATTGTTGGATTTCTATGGGATGTGGATTGGTGGGAGTGGGCTCTCCTAGGCAAATGATCACCGCACATAGAGGTACTCCTTGAACTATCTCCTCTTCAAGTTCTTTCCTAGTGATGAGATGAAGACCCTTGGTCATCCCCGAGGTCCCACTTTGTTTGGGAGTTTGGGTGAGGGATGGGGTTGGAGGGGTGGAGTTCCCCGAGACTTGTGGGGTGATGGGGTGTTGTCCTTGAGGGAGAGTGTCCCTTTTGGTCATGGGACGGGGTGGGGAGGGGTTAAGACGGATAGTCTTTCCCTCATGTTCAAAGGTGCATATGTTGCTCCTACCCAAGATGGTGGCATCTACAACATAAAGCCAAGGTCTTCCTAGAAGGATGCTACCGACTTCCATGGGTATGACATCACACCATATTTGGCCATGGTATGAAGAGAATGTGAGGGGTACAAGACATTGGGTGTTGACCGGGATGGAGTTGTTGTTGATCCATGAGACCCGATATGGATTTGGGTGGGGAGTGATAGTAAGCCCAAGGAGCTTAACGGTATCGGGGGATACGGCATTGACACAACTCCCACTATCCAAGATCACTTTCCTTATATGGCTCCCTATCTTGACAAAAGTGTGAAAGATTAAAGTTCGACGCCAATCCTCTTCTTGAGGTTTGGTGAGGGTGCATCTAATCACTAGATGGGAGTTGGTAGATGGAATGGTGTGATCTAGACCTGATTCTAGGTATTGGGCCTCATACTCTTCTTCCCAATCTAGTGAGGCTTCATGGTCCTCAACAACACTCTCAAGTTCCTTTTGGGGGTGGGCGGAATGAAGCCCTTCCTAATGAGTTCCTCTATTTGCCTCCGAAGTTCAGCATGTTCCGTGAGATTGAGGTGATAATGAGGAAGGTTTGGGAGAGTGGCCCCTGGGACTAGATCAATCGTATGTTGTACATCCCGCATGGGAGGGAGTTGGTCCGGGAGCTCCGTTGGGAACACATCATGGAATTCTTCTAGGAATTGTTGGATTTCTATGGGATGTGGATTGGTGGGAGTGGGCTCTCCTAGGCAAATGATCACCGCACATAGAGGTACTCCTTGAACTATCTCCTCTTCAAGTTCTTTCCTAGTGATGAGATGAAGACCCTTGGTCATCCCGAGGTCCCACTTTGTTTGGGAGTTTGGGTGAGGGATGGGGTTGGAGGGGTGGAGTTCCCCGAGACTTGTGGGGTGATGGGGTGTTGTCCTTGAGGGAGAGTGTCCCTTTTGGTCATGGGACGGGGTGGGGAGGGGTTAAGACGGATAGTCTTTCCCTCATGTTCAAAGGTGCATATGTTGCTCCTACCCAAGATGGTGGCATCTACAACATAAAGCCAAGGTCTTCCTAGAAGGATGCTACCGACTTCCATGGGTATGACATCACACCATATTTGGCCATGGTATGAAGAGAATGTGAGGGGTACAAGACATTGGGTGTTGACCGGGATGGAGTTGTTGTTGATCCATGAGACCCGATATGGATTTGGGTGGGGAGTGATAGTAAGCCCAAGGAGCTTAACGGTATCGGGGGATACGGCATTGACACAACTCCCACTATCCAAGATCACTTTCCTTATATGGCTCCCTATCTTGACAAAAGTGTGAAAGATTAAAGTTCGACGCCAATCCTCTTCTTGAGGTTTGGTGAGGGTGCATCTAATCACTAGATGGGAGTTGGTAGATGGAATGGTGTGATCTAGACCTGATTCTAGGTATTGGGCCTCATACTCTTCTTCCCAATCTAGTGAGGCTTCATGGTCCTCAACAACACTCTCAAGTTCCTTTTGGGGGTGGGCGGAATGAAGCCCTTCCTAATGAGTTCCTCTATTTGCCTCCGAAGTTCAGCATGTTCCGTGAGATTGAGGTGATAATGAGGAAGGTTTGGGAGAGTGGCCCCTGGGACTAGATCAATCGTATGTTGTACATCCCGCATGGGAGGGAGTTGGTCCGGGAGCTCCGTTGGGAACACATCATGGAATTCTTCTAGGAATTGTTGGATTTCTATGGGATGTGGATTGGTGGGAGTGGGCTCTCCTAGGCAAATGATCACCGCACATAGAGGTACTCCTTGAACTATCTCCTCTTCAAGTTCTTTCCTAGTGATGAGATGAAGACCCTTGGTCATCCCCGAGGTCCCACTTTGTTTGGGAGTTTGGGTGAGGGATGGGGTTGGAGGGGTGGAGTTCCCCGAGACTTGTGGGGTGATGGGGTGTTGTCCTTGAGGGAGAGTGTCCCTTTTGGTCATGGGATGGGGTGGGGAGGGGTTAAGACGGATAGTCTTTCCCTCATGTTCAAAGGTGCATATGTTGCTCCTACCCAAGATGGTGGCATCTACAACATAAAGCCAAGGTCTTCCTAGAAGGATGCTACCGACTTCCATGGGTATGACATCACACCATATTTGGCCATGGTATGAAGAGAATGTGAGGGGTACAAGACATTGGGTGTTGATCGGGATGGAGTTGTTGTTGATCCATGAGACCCGATATGGATTTGGGTGGGGAGTGATAGTAAGCCCAAGGAGCTTAACGGTATCGGGGGATACGGCATTGACACAACTCCCACTATCCAAGATCACTTTCCTTATATGGCTCCCTATCTTGACAAAAGTGTGAAAGATTAAAGTTCGACGCCAATCCTCTTCTTGAGGTTTGGTGAGGGTGCATCTAATCACTAGATGGGAGTTGGTAGATGGAATGGTGTGATCTAGACCTGATTCTAGGTATTGGGCCTCATACTCTTCTTCCCAATCTAGTGAGGCTTCATGGTCCTCAACAACACTCTCAAGTTCCTTTTGGGGTGGGGGAGCTTCTTCCTCAATAAGCAAGTTAGATAATCCCTTGGATGGACATTGCCCCGCAAAGTGGCCAAACCCTTGACACCTATAGCATTGTTGACGCCCGCCACCCGGAGTGTTTCCTACATTTGGCCCTTTGGGATTGTCTTCTCTCCGTGGGAGAGGATGACTAGGGGTGGGTTTGTTTGGAGTGATGGTGGGAGGAGGGTTGTAAGGCCTTAATGGGGTACTCCCACTTGGATTTGGGGCTTTCATGGGGGTGGGCGGAATGGGTCGTGGTCCCATATTTTTGGGATCGGCCGGTCGGGGAGTAGCAAATCGAGGTATCCTAGAGAATCTTTCTACATCCCTTGCTATTTGATAGGCTAGCTCAAGGTTATCAACATCTCTCATGAAGCTCTCTCTTGATGTGACTTTGAAGACCATTCCTAAAGCGGGACAAGGTAACGGCCGGGTCCTCATGAACTCCACACTTCAAAAGATAGGAGTCAAACTTCTCAATATATTCTACCACGGTCTTCCCTTCTTTGGTGAGGCTTTGCCATTCATCTAAGAGCATTTGATGGTAGGATTGGGGAAGGTATTTGTTCCTAAGTTGATTCTTCATACCCTCCCAAGTATCAATAGGCTCTTCCCACCTAATCCTTCTTAGACCCTCTTGATTTAGCCAATAAGTTTTGGCTAATTTAGTAAGATGTATTTTGGCCAATCTTACTCTTCTTTGGTCGGTCATAGGGTACCATTCAAAGTATTGGTCCATGACGGTCTCCCATTCTAAGTAGACACTTGGTTCATGGGAACCATCAAAGTTTGGGGCCTCTACTTTAATCATCCTTAAGAGAGGGTCATTTGGGTCGTCCCGTGGACGCCTTTCATGAATGTGATGGTGGCGAGGCCTGTCATAGTCATAGTAGGGGTCAAGGTCCAAGTCCTCCCTATAAATTTCAGCATGTGGGTGATGGGCTCTTGGTCCAATGTTCCTTGGGTTGAACTCATCCCTATGATGCTCAACATGGGGAGGGTGGACTCTTGGGTCATTGTTCCTTGGGTGGAACTCATTCCTATGTAGCTCACCATGTGGTGGATGGACTCTTGGTTCATTATTCCTTGGATGAGGGTCTTCACTATGTGGTTCAACATGTGGAGGGTGGACTCTAGGTTCATTGTTCCTTGGGTGGAACTCATGCTCTTCTAGCCGAGCAATTCGAGTGGAAAGGGACTCAAGTTGGGCAAGAATGTTTGTTAGGACAGCATCTACCCTATTCATTTGGCCTTGGGGTTCCTCCCTAGGAGCATCTTGGTTGAGTTGAGGATTGGGATCCATTGGTGGATTTGAAGATGAAGGATCGGGTCGGTAACTAGCACCACTACGGGTGGACATGCAAGACAAGGGACAAATGAGGTTGGACACACAATGCAAAGGTCCTAGGACTTAGACTTGATAGAAACAAGTCAATGACTTGCTCTGATACCAATTGATGTGACACACCCTTAGACTTAGGCAAACAAACACATTCGCAATCAAAACGGGCCAATTTGGGCCGCCGCTCTCTCGTCGCTCACCCAAGCCCGGGGTAACTTGGCAATGCCAAGGTGAGGTTGAGGGGTTGGGCCCTTACTGGTAGAGGGCTAGCAAGGCCAAGATGGGGTTCCCAATGGGTGTGGAGACCCAATTCAAGGGGGCCGACAAAATGCCAAAGGCACCGGTTGCACTTCTTCCCACGGTGATCACTCAAGACAACGGGGCTTGAGGATCGGGCTCTCACTCGCATAACCAGCGGAATTAAGAACTAATATTGAAAGACAAGCACTAAATGGAGTGAAGGTTTGAGCACTTACTCGACCGGTTTGAAGAAACCGGTCCCGGTCGGAGACGAGGGCGAGCGGGGAGGCGAGTGGATTCCCACACGCCGTGTCGGGGTAGCTTGACCTGCCCAAACAAGTTACAACACTACACCTCTCGCAGGAGGGGGATCTTGGGGTGGGGGTTAAGGGATATTACAACCAAAATTACCTCCACATAGGGAGGGGCCTTCAGCCGGCCAAGCGGGGAGGGGAAACAATGATTAAAAGTATTGAACGATGAAGTCACCGGTTCTGCCTGCTCTCTCCGAATAGGGATAGGTAGTCGGTGTTGCTGCTGTAGAACTCGTTCAGGAATTTCTTTGATGATGAGACCAATGGGGAAATCTTTGTATCTGGGAAGGGAATCCCTCAGAATTTCTTTAAGTTCTTCTGGAGCCGCTGCTGACCGGGATGGAGGTTTGAACAGAGCTTCAGATTCTCGGACCTGCAGTTGCAGACTTCTAACAACAGATTGCAGAGAACGCCCCGGTAGCTCCCGACCACGGAATCAAGCGCCGTCAGAGTCATTGGAATCGTGGACAAGTGCTCTTCGCATAAAAACTGACGAGGAAGCCAACCGATGTCGGAGAAGACTAGGGGATGCAGAACAATGGCGACTGGTCGATGCAGACTGTGGGTAGCAGGACGACGGAGCTGAGGGAGAAAAATGATAATTTCTGCTACCGGATGCCGAATGGGATTCTGCTTCTTGATTCTGAAAGTAGACAAAAAGGAGAAGAACTTTGTATAAGAGCTTGTGAGCTGATTCCTCCGAGGTTCGTCGTGGCAGAGCTTCTAATCCGATTCTGGTACTCAGCAGGGACAGCTATGCGCAGTCGTGGGAGAACGGAGCTCCTGAGCAGCACACAAATCGGATGAAGACGAAACCACTGCCGTTGCGAAGGAGACCGGTAGACGCTTCCAACTGTGGCTCGTGGGTCTTCAAACTCGTCCGGAGGAAGTCGTGGTGGCCGCTGCAAAGTTGCTGGTTCACCTGTAACTTCTGGACTGCAAGCACCAACCTAGGGACAACTTCTAATGCCTAGAAAGAAGAAGGAGAATGGGGTATATGGTGAAGGGGAGGTGGATGAAGGGTGAGAGGGGGGGTTGTGGGAGGTGTGGAGGGGGTCTAATGTTGGAGGGGAGATGGAGGAAGAGGGGGAGGGCGCAGGCTTCAGCTGGAGGTAAGGGGGGGATGGGGATTGCAAGGGGGGGGGAGAAGAATGGAGGGAGGTGGGGGCGACCTAGGCTAAAGGGGATAGAGGGAGGGGCGGCCAAAGCTTGGAGGGAAGGGATTTCAAATTTGAAATGGCCTTGGAAGTTGAGGGATTGTGTGGGGAAGGGGGTGATTGTGTTGGAATGGGGGGAGATTGTGTGGGAATAGAGAAGATAGTGTTGGAATGGGAGAGATTCTACCTTGGGACTATGGGGGTGGAGTAATGGCAACTATGGGAAGTGGAGGGCCTTTAATGGGGTAGGTGGGGGTTGGAAGTTGGGAGGGAGGAGGAGGAGAGAGAGAAAGGGGCGAACCCCATAGTGGAGGAGAGAGAAATAGGGATAGAGAGAGAGGTGGGGTGGGGAATCACTCCCCTAGGGCTTCTCACCCAACTATAGGATTCACTCCACTAGAACTAGATTTGAATACTCAAATGGAAATCTTTTGTATTGAATCATTCATTACCTCCAAATGAAGGAAATGGGGCCTTATATATAGGAAACCCATATTTTACAATAAGTCCCTTACAAAAGACTCAATAATAAATAACCGAAGTGGTAGGGGGGGCTCATGGGCCAAGCCCGAAGAATTGGGCCCAATAGCACATTACACAATCTAATGACACTCAAACTTAGGAAAATAAATGCAAGACCTAGGGACATGACTCAAATAAAATGAAAATTACATCAAATGACTCAAGAAGATAGCACAAAAGGGATAATTGGGCCTTTATAGAGAGAGGCCCGAACTCAAACGATGCCGGAGTGTGAAGAAGACCCTAGCCAAAGGGAGTTGTGGATGATGCCTCCATCAAGTCAGAAGTTGACTCACTGTGCTGGACGCTGTTCATTTGTCCCGTACACTGCTGCTCGTCCGAGGATGGGACGCTCAGAGATCTGTCGGAGCTTGCCTTGCTGCTACTGCTTGTGTGCTGTCGAACGAAGGTAGAAGCAGAGTCATGGGCATTGAATGTCCTCTGCACGCCATAATGATGCAAAACAGAGCATCGGAATGTAGATGGGACGGCTTGTTTGCGTGCCGGATTAACATGAGATGCAAGGGAAACGGTGCGCGCTGGTTTAACCCATATGAAGGGGAAAAGGGGCGCGCCGGTTTAACCCATATGAAGGGGAAAAGGGGTGCGCCGGTTTAGCCCAAGATGAAGGGGGTGCGCCGGTTTAACCCAAGATGAAGGCCACGCCGGTTTAGATGAAGGCCACGCCGGTTTAACCCAAAATGCAAGGAATAGAGGAAAGGGGTGCGCCGGTCTTAGTGGCGCCGTTTTAAGTGCATATCGCGCCGGTTTAAGCACCGAACGGATTCTTTCCAATGTTGAGGCCATTTATATGAATGCTGACATTCTCGGCATGTTCCGGTTGCGATGTGTGGCCTCCGTAATATTTCGTTCGCAGCCTCCGGAACTCGGTCCCAGACTTTTGTGTGACTTTTGGTGCATGTCGAGACTGTGCTGGAGTTCCCGACTTTCTCTGATTCAGCTCTCGGCATGGCCGGTCAGAGCGTTGTAGATGTATCTTCTGCTTAGGGGGATTCCTTAGCGGGTAGCGGACCGCCAAGCGAGTTCTCGTCCTGATCGGGCGAGGCATGAGGTTTATTCGGCATTTCTGTCTTCGACTCGCGCTCGAATGTGTAGACGTGAATGTCGCCATGATCATCATCGTCATTTTTTTGGCGTCCACAAATGCCCCCCACTCGTGGGTGGCGCAAACGAGGGACGAGTGTGCGGGGCCCGCGAGTGTAGAGCTCTTCGACAAGATATCTG